>CM046452.1:20253799-20436299 GCA_025506515.1 Flaveria trinervia
ACATAGTAAGCCATATACGACTGGAGAGGGGATTGGTTCACGAAGGTAATGCCGATTATAATCAATTCGTGGTGCCAGGAACTTCTAAACGTATAGATGATTGAAAGACCTTTATTAATTGTAACCAAAGATGCTCGGAATAGGTCTTTTGATAAAGTTGCAGATCGAAGAAGATGATGGTGTTTGATCATGGTGTATGTGTGTGTTTTGCATGAAATTGTTGTTGCAGGAGGTTTAAGGGAGTTGATTCGAAGGTTTTAACATGATTATCTAGTCTCGATTATGACTGTTACATGTCGAACGAGTTAATGGTTTGAAGGTGGGTTTCGTTTTCGTTTTAACATTGATTAACAAATGCTTAATTCAAATTAATTTGGGTGTTTGATTCGAAATTGATGCGCAATAGTTAAGAGCCGGTTTAATTGCATTTACATCAGGCGTTTTGGGTGGTTTCGTGGTCACCGGAGATGGTGGCCGGCGACAGGATAGTCGACGGGGAGGGGGTTGGGTTGTTTTAAACGAAAGTTACACTTTTGGTCCCTGTGTTTTTATTAGCCTATTATTTTATGACCAAAACTTTTAAACAAAGTTTTGATAATCACCTTTCCAACCCTATACTTTGCAAAATCCAAACTTTAAATGATTATTCCATTTATATATTTATAACAACAGTATAAAAATTATAAATCTTGCCAAATATTTATTATTAATTGTTAAGATGGTTAATAATAATTGTTTTTATATATTTATTTATCTTTATAAATCATAGAAATTTTAAAGTCAAATTTTTTTATATAATAATTGGAATTTATAAATGATATATAAGACCTCATAAGTTTAACATTAAACTTTATAAACCTATATATTTTATAAGTTTTGTAGAAACTTTAGAATATAATTATTCTTTTTATATTAACTCATAAAGAACAATTAAGACTATATATAAATTTATAACTCTTTACTTTATAAAGTATAAAAATTATTATAAACTATTTAAATGATTTAATAAATGGAAAAAATTTAAGATTAAACTACACTTTTAATTCATATGATTCATTAGAACAAAATAAAATAAATTTTATAATGAAACTTTTCTTTGCATGAAAGTTCCAAATGTGTTCGGGTTTTGGGTTTATAAATTTAAATTAGGCGGATGTTACAAGAACTATCATTTTTTGTGAGAACTTTAGGAAGTAATATAAACTACACATTTTAATCACATGCAAGTCACATGTTAATTTTACCATTTTTATAAAACGTTAATAACTTTTTTTCACGACATTATTTTTTCAAAACAACTTTCACCATTAATTTTAGTATTTATTATATTTTCAACGCGTACCATATTGATATATTTTTAAAAAAAAATTCCAGCCGTTATTTACACATGTGTAAATCTGATTATACACATGTGTAAATCAATTATTACACATATGTAAAATGAATTTCATAAAAAAACGAGATTTTTTTTTTATTTTTTATAATATTTTTATGAAAGAGAGAAATGAAAGAAACACTTTGGTGGTTTTATTTTTTTATTTTTATGTTATTTTTTGATTTATCACAAAAAAATAAGTTTTCATTTGATCTCTCCCCTACACACACACGAAAATGATGATATATTCATGTAGATCTCCAATCAAAATCATCACATTTTGGACCTCAACAAACCCTAGATGTCGCTTTTAAGGTTGTGCTAACATGATAAGCTCTAATTTGTTGGGTCTTGAAACACTGTTTTTCATTAACAGAGAAAATGCATAAATTAATAGTGTAAAATGTATGTTATAGGATGTGTTACAATAACAATCACTAGGATAGCCTAATGAAAAAGATGTATGTCTTTCATCCAATAGGTGTTAACTTCAAATCACTTAAAACATGGAATTGATTTATGAAGCAGACTAGTAGAGCAGGATTAGATTATGATTCGTTAAGAAAAGTATAGGATAGCACTACAACAACACATAGATTAATGGATAATAATATATTTGACAATGTGAATCAAGTGGCTTCTTACTTTCTTTTGACCTTATAGAGTTATCAACGCATTAGGCTTAAGGTTCATCCCCTTGACGATCAAGGATTGCATGGTTTTCGAGTTTAGCCCCAATGTTTTAAGTCCTAACCACAAAACGTTTAGGTTGTCGCTTAAGTTGGGTTTCATACTTTCACGTGAAGCCTTTGGGCTCGGGTTGGGCTAAATGGAGGCTGTCTGTCTAATTAGAAGCATATGGGCCAGCTTTGTTCAAGTAGTTAAGCCCATATACATAAATGTTCTTGTTCTTCCTTTTATTTTCTGTTCTACGTAAAAAAGAATCATTTGTGTATCATGTCAACTAGTTCTACTACACCACTTGATTTCTAACAGCTTATGCATTACTTTCCCTAATTATCAGTTCAAAGTGAATATAACAAATACATCTAGTAGACCTCATCTTGTGGTTCCAAGTGACCTCACTTAGGGGCTGTTTGACAACTTCTTAATGGTTAAGTGCTGAACCAATAAAATGTCTGAACCATTAATTATTGAACCATTAAGAGGTCTGAACCATTAAGATAACTAGTATATCATTTAACTATTAAAATGCAAATGTCTGATCAATTCAGATAAGAGGTTTTAACCATTTAGCATTAGGCCTCTTAACCATTCAACATAATATAATGCTTAACCATTCAGAAACAAATATTTGAACTATTTAGACATTTGCTCGTGAAATAAACAGTTTGAACCATTAAATGCTGAACTATTCACACAACTGAACTATTAAGAGACTGATTAAGAGGCTGTCAAACAACCCCTTACTCTTTTGAAAAACTAATAGTTATTACTTATACAGACCTAGAAGAGAAGATCTATGCTTTGCATTCATCTTGTCGAAGTAAAATACTATGTTGTCTCGTTAAGGGAAACGAAACATAGGATATACAAAAACTAATTTCCAGAAGAATGAAAAACTTGTTATTAAACACTAACATAAGTGATAGGTGAAGGAAAAACACATCGAGAAAGATGAATGTCTCATTTGATGACATAAAACCCCTTTGGTAAAAATAAGTTACAAGTAAACCATAAGTATTCTTAATGCAACAGCCATAATGCCAACTAGCAATACCTTGCCAATCAACTCTTTAATGTTTCCTGATTGTTTCTCAGGAACAGTTGATTGGTCTATCGCGCCGATGCAATATTTTTTCATCTTTTCTTTAGCAATATCGCTATGGCTGACATCACTAAAATCAACAGTCGCGTCTTTGCCTGCAATAATTGATCATGGGAGGTAACGAACCAACTCATTAAGTGTAACCAACCGACAAAGTATAACTAACCTAACGAATGTTAACTGCCTCTATACGCTTAGCAGAAGTGATGGAATAACGTACCAGTCGCTCTTAGCCAAACTTCACCACCTCCAGGGTGATCATCTATAAACGGAGTTACGTCGTAAACCTGATATACAGCTTAGGCTAATCAATAAATTAGGCAATAGAATATGAAAGTGGATAGAGAAAGTATAACTGGATTTAAAACAATGATTCTTCAACTAGTGAATATTTGGAAGCATTTGTGCAGCAGTATGCTTTACACTGTAACTACAACCAGATCGACAAGTACTCAAGTGATACGCAATTAGACATGTTTCCCATTTGTCATTTGTAAGCTAATTAAATAGCACCAGTGTTTTCATAACCAGACATATCATCAAACGAGCCATTTTATCGATGAGTCTCAAAAACTAGGTGCGTCTTATTTAAACCTATATTATATAATAAAAAAAATGTTTTTCACGGACATGTGACAACTTCTGATGAAGTTTACCAGCTCTCTCTCCTATTAAATGAAAATAATTATAAGTAAAGTAAATAATAAAATGTCCAAAATATAATTTTTTATTCTAGTTATCAGAACATATCAAAATATAAAATTTCAATTATATCTTATCTTTAAATGTAATTTTATAATTCTTAATTTTTATTATTTGTTATTTGTGATCTCTAATAATTTCATCATTTATTATATCAATAGTGGCTAATGACGTGTAATATACAAAATGTTAAATTTGTTCTACTCATATAATACGTAGGCTTCTAACATATTTTATATATAAGAAAGAGCTCAAATTCAGGACCATAAATAATACATGAATAGGTTTAAAATATTCGTTTCTTTGTGAATTATTTTTAGATCTTAATTGGTATAGGCATATCGATTATGCACATCTGTATGCTTAAATTTATGTGTATTTATATATTATATGCACGTGTCAATTGACTAATTTTTTTTGATCTACGCGTGTGACGCGTATGAAACTCATTTCAAGAAAGAAGTTGAAAAGAGGAAGTAAGGATAAATCATTTAATTTTTTCATAAATACACAATTTTCATTTAATTTTTTATAATTAATTAATTATTTTGATAATTCTCTAAATTCTCGCAATGTGGTCAATATTGGAACCCAACTAGGCCACCATATATACACGTTAAAACAATACATGAAACTACTTGACCGTGTTAAGTTTATACATCTTCCTCTATTACTTATCATGTTCAGCACCTCAAAATACAATATTAAAACTTGTCAATTATTACCTTGAAAAAAAACAAGTTTTTGAAAGTAAAAAGTTTTTCTTTTCCTTAGATAAGATTCAAAAACACTTTTTATATAATGATATAAAAATACTAAAATAAAAAATTATATAACAATTTCTAAGGTAAAAAAATCTTTTAAAATTAAAAGTAGACCTAAAAGAACCTACTTCAACCGATTAAATTAGTTAAACCGATTTATTCGGTTTGGTTATTCTATTAAACCCGTTAAACCATTTATCATTCGGTTTATACGAATAACCGAACTTATTTGTGTAACAATTATTCAAAGTGAAATCAAATTTACAATTTTATTCGATTGTTACGGTTACAGATACGATTTGCTTTTCGGTTATTTTATATTTTTGGTATTTTTGGACACCTGTAACCACTACAAATAATAACAAAAGAAAAATAATGTAAACACACTAAAAGCAATAATAAATTTATAAAAATTAGTTTGACATATTAGAGGTCATATGGTAATAAAATAACATAGAAGCAAAATTTTAAATAATACTAATTCTTAACTTGTGATTGCATTGATTGTTGTATCATTTCCATAAAATGTTGTACATAGCTTTTTTTTTCTTTTAATTTTTTGTCTTAAACCCAATAGTTTTACATCTATTACAATTCAACCCCTACAAAATTTCATATTCAACTTTAGTCTTCTATACTTGTCATCTTTTACGTCATTCTCGATTTACGGTTTAAATTTTGAGAGCTAACATGCCCGTAATGTGCACGCGTGGTTCAACGTTATTACCTTTATTTTTTCCGTTTGGTATCCCTATTGCAACATGTAGGTCCTAGATCAATTAAGTTATTATTTTTAATGTTTTACATTGTGCGTGCGTGGTTAACATTTTTACGTCTAATTTCCGTTTGGTTTTAATTTTTTTCTTTTTTTCTTTTTTAATATGAGTTTTCGTGTGTTGTTGATCACTGAATGTGATATAACAATGACACTACTTGACACGGATTAACATCACTTGCTGCAACATATGGGTCATATTTACAAATTATAAGATGAGTCTTAAAGTAAAAATAATTTAGGTGGAGGTATATATAACACATCTTTTGTTGTTAAAAACTAAGCTGTGGAATAAACAAAATATGAAACACGTGGTAGTAATAAATAAGTTACTAAATGAGATTTTGTAATGGAAAGAAACAAAAAGATTTTGAAAATCCGGTTGCACCTCTAATTATCCGGTATATAGGTGGTTACGTACAGTTTTAATGATTATTATTTCTCATGAAAAATCTTCAAAACACACATACATACTGATCAAGTAGCATAGATTACTAAATGGTTTTTAGTCTAATGGTATCAAGGCGTTCAATAAGACGTTCTATCCGAATCCCACATGAGCAAGTGGTGTAAAAAAACCGAGTTAAAAAAGTAACACTGATCCGTATAAATGCAGCTACCGGATTACAGCCTATAGGAATTTTTCTAACATCGGGTATAACCAACAACAAAATCTCAAAATCAAGTATTATCGACTAAAATTACAACAAAATCATAAAACTCTAAACCACAAATTATACAAAATCAGTCAAATTAAAACCAAACAGCTAACCTTGCCGGAGATGATAAGCCAACAATCATCGGCTTTATTGTGCTTAGCGACCTCATCAAACACGAAAGTCTTCTGATCCGACGTCATTAATGGATTAAAAATAATGTAATAGCAGTTGAAAATCGTATCGATTTGAAGCTTTAACACGCACAGGCAGTGTCTCCTTGATGCAATGGATTGATAGCACAAAAGCAGGTAGTTTCGCTCGCTCATTTTGACCAAATAGTGATTTCCCGCTTTCTTCCAAATACAAGTTAGTTGAAGGCTATATATAACTTAACTAATATATACACACATATACACACACACCGGCGGACCTACATACATTTACCTCAACTTTTAACGCGTAGGCTGCCCCTTAACTTTTAACGCGTAGTGTTAAAAAATTACGTTTTTATGTAAAAAAATTCACGGTTTTAAGCTACCCCTAAAAAAATATTATGTTACCCTGAGATTTTTTTACGTTACCCCTAAAATACTTTTAAACTCAAAACTTTATAAAAGTTTTTAAATTTTATAAAATAGTCTAATATTATATAAAAGTATTAACTATTATAAAAACATTATAAAATCTAATTACCCAATTAACATTAAAAACCCAATTCAATTTAAAACCAAAGTAATTTTAAAAAGCCCAAATTATTATAAAACCAAACTAGTTTTAAAAAAACTCAATCTTCATCTTCATCTTCATACTTTAATAAAAAGGTAAATGGGAGTGCTATGTGTCAGCATCACATTCATTCTTATCAAATACTTACCGCTTCTCTCTTCTATTAAATAACTACACTAATTACTATAATATTATTTATTCATTTTACATTATTATTTTTTTAATAATTGAAAAAAGAGATTTTTTTATTAAGGTTGTTTCTATAGAAATAGTTTTTTTTATAAAAAGAATTTATTCTAGAAAATCAAATTATGTTTACGTAATATTTTAAAAATGGTTTTTCTAATTCTGTTAAAGTAATTTTTTTATAAAAATTAATTAAAATAGGAAGTTAAAGTAAGAAATTTTTTTAATGTGAAAACACAAAAAATTTTAAAAAGTTTATTTTATTGTTTTATTACTTATAGTTATTAGTCATACGTAATTCCAATCATATTATGTCTTATTATATTGTTTTATAATTAATAATTTTTTATTTAATTTAATATTTTATTTATTCAACCCGTGTAATACACGGGTTTACTAAAACTAGTTTACTATATAACTCAAAAACTCATTTAACAAAAAATTACACTAATCGGCCCACCCCCACCCCCACCCCCACCCCCAAATCGACAAACAACACAAATCGCTCCCACCCACCCCCAAATCGAACCTGTTGCCTGCTTTCTACACATCTTCGACCGTTGCTTGCGCCTAGCTGCCTTTTTGCGCCACACCGACCGATTGCAGCTTGGTTATGGCTTTTGATTGCAGCTTGCTTGATGGAATATATTTTGGGACACACAAATGTTTTATCAAAACGTATTAAAAAAGTCAAGACCTATTAGAAGCAAGTAAGTTGATAAATGAAACAAAACAAGTGTTGAATGATTTAAGGTAAAAGGGATTTGATGCTATGTTGGAAAAAGTGACTTGTTTTTTTGTAAAAAGAATCAATTTAAGGTGTTGGATATGATGGAAAGTTATGGTAACCCAAAAAACCGAAAGAATATCATTACCAATTAACATAATTTTGAGGTTGAAAATTTTAATACGGTTTGGATATGCAAATTCGAGAATTGGGAAATCGAATTAATGAGGTATCAACTACATTGGTAGAAAATATGTCGGGTTTAAATCCTTGTAATGGATTTTCAAAGTTTGACATATCTAAGATAGTAGCTTTTTCAGAGATGTATCCGGTTGATTTTGATATGAATGAAAGAGGATGTATTTTAGGTGAGCTTAAAGTGTTTATCACTCGGTAAAATAAGATGATAGATTTACAAACTTAAATAGAATGTGTCATCTTGCTCGGCTAATGGTGAAAACTAGGAAAAATCTATCTTTTTCTTTGTTTTATCGGATATTGAAGCTAGCATTGATTTTACCGGTTGCAATAGCAATGGTTGAAAGATGTTTTTCTAAACTGAAGCTTATCAAGACGGAGTTACGGAATAGAATGGGGAGGAATATTTTAACAATGCTCTAATATGTACGGACTTTAATAAAGTAACAAATGAGAATGTAATGTTTCATTTTCAAGCTATGAAAAACTAAAGATAAGAGTTCTGAGATCAATTAGGTATTTTATTTAACTTTTTCTATTATTATGTTTTTATATTAATGTATGGTAAAAAAAATTTAATTACGTTACCCCTAAAATATATTTCTAGATCTGACACTATATATATATATATATTATATATATATATATGTATATATATGTATAATATGTATATATATATGTATATATGTATATATATGTATATATATATGTATATATATGTATATATATATGTATATTATGTATATATATATGTATATATATGTAATATATATGTATATATATGTATATATAGTATATATATGTATATATATATGTATATATATGTATATATTATGTATATATATGTATATATATATTATGTATATATATATTATATATATGTATATATATGTATATATGTATATATGTATATATATATATATATATATCGAGGGAGAGAGAGAGAGAGAAATATAGGAGTTAAAAAGGAAAATGAACTTTTATTGAAAATAACTTGGAAGGAATATTCATTTTTATTGAAAATAACATTTGGGGCGGTGGTGTAAAAAGACATGTAATTGATGTGTAATTTTTACTTCTTGTTATGGAAAAAAGATAAATTAACGGTCAATATGGTTCAATACGTGAATGAAAATAATTACCAAGTAAATATTACTAATTTATTAATAATTAACCTGTCGTTAAAAAAAAAAACTAAATGATCAATTGCATCGAAAGATATATATATAAGTTGATATGTAATTATGTATATACAAAATTACAAAAAAAAAACTTGTTGTGTGTCGTATACTAAAGTTATTATCCTTAAATGCATTTAACTCGAAATTTTTACTGTTTTGATCAACCAAAAATTAAGGAATGGCTTATATAACACTGATACATTTCATGAGCTAAACTACATTAAACTTGAGCTTTTGAATCTAAAATCCTTTTAGTATAAACATTTCATTCTCAAGAACGTAATTTTTTGTCCTATAATAGGTTTATGATGAATGATCTCAACAAATTACAAGTGAATTGTGCATAAAGTGAAATCAAACTATCACACGAATGAAAATAGACTTAACTAAAAGTTTGTAATAAATATCCAAAAGATTATTTACTATGAAGAACGACTCGATGTCTTAGATGGTGTTTGTTTTTTATCAAAACCTCTTCCTCACCTTTTCATCTGCGCACATGTAGACGCGAGAAGAGGTTTTGAGTGCGCAAAGTGTTTGTTTTTTGGAAGACGTTTCATTAAAAAACGTCTGCAGTAGGTCTGCATAGAGAAGATGTGGACCTATTGTTTTCTGAGATCTTCTAACCTCTTCTCACCTTCTCCACCTCCCCCATCGGCCGCCCCACCTCCCCCCACCGGCCAGACCATCGCCGCCCCACCTTCCCCACCGGCCGAACCATCGATGCCTTCCTCCCTCCACCTGCTCCGCCCCCCCCCCCCCCCCCCCCTCCCACCTCGCCTGCTGGCCGCCTCTACCTTCCCTACCTACGCCCGCCTCCCCCCTCCCCCTACCTGCGCCCGCTGACCCCCTCCCCACACCTCGCTCGCCGGTTGTTTGTACGTATGGATGTGTATATATGTTTTATGTACGTACGAATGTGCGTGTGGTACAAGTCCAAAAAAACATGTGTTACAAAACTAGGTTTAACTTAATAGGTTTAAAATAGTTGTAATCTAATTACAAAATATTTTTTACCATTCTACAGATGTTAAAAACAAACAGTCTTTTTCTTGCAGACTGCAGATGTTTGGTTCACCTCTTCTGCTGCAGATGTCCGCAAATGTGATCCGCAGACTGCAGATGTTTTCCTGCAAAAAAAAAACAAATAGCACCTTAGTCACACGTGTGTAGTTTAGTTATAATTGTACATTTAAGCGCTCGGATGTATAATCCACAATTTACACATGCTTCTTTCCTTTGTTTCCTTGAGCATTGCCTTATATAGACGAACCAACATGCAAGTTAAAAAAATGCAATAACAATCTCGATTGGTTTCCTTTTTGTGTGATTTAGCCAAGTTGCCCATGAGATTTGACTAATTTGTCTTCAAATTATTCTCTGTCACAAACAGTGCATGAACATGATGCTTTTTCAGGTTGGGATTTTAAACATATTTTGCTACTAAAGCTAGTTATCAACATGTTAACTTATGTCTTTTAAAATAAATCCCACCAATAATTATATGTAGAAGATGGAACTTTAATACATACCATAAGGCCTTTATAAACAACAACATTTGTACAGAACTGGTTGCAACTTTTTGATGAAGATGAAGAACTCGAATGTAATCTTCTCCGAAAATGTTCAAACGTGACGAGCTCTATCCGTGTGCGAGCAAACACCTAAGTAATAATCAATCACTAACACTTTTTGAATTAGTAGTGATTTAGTAGTATGCAAGTAGAAATCAAACAACCTAAATAAGCAAAGAAAACTACAATAATAACTAGTAGTTAGATAAATTCCTTTTGGAGTTTTCAGTAAGAAAGAAACTTACGAATGTATGTCTTGTATAAGACTCAAGAGCATGGCAAAGCACTATTTCCTTAGATTTACATGTTTTAATTTTCTTTATATCGACTACACCGCTTTTATTTATGCATGCATAAACCTATAGATACCCTTTCAGCATGTCATTCATTTAAATGTATAACATATTAATGATGCAAGTACTTAAGGTGCAAACTAAATCAATAAATCTATTGATACTTGCATTACATATATATAATTAGCATCATTAATAATTTACATTTTTGTGACTTATAAAATATAATATTAATGATATATTATGATTCATAATTCATTTTACTTAATGATAGTTGTCTAAACATAAAATCATATAGTTTATGTTAGAACCTAGTTTAACCTTGTAATTGAGTATTTGCTTGGTATGTGACCAATATAGATTATACGTCAATGTCAAGTATGTTACACATTGTATTTTGGATATGTAAGTTTTAAACCTTCGTAAAATTTAAGGGTATTTTAGTCTTTTTCAACATCATATTTTTTTAATCAATAAATTCTCGAACATAAGTTTTTTTTAATAATTAATATAAGATATAAAAGGTGGAATTTGTGCTATTTCTTAACAAAGCATGTCCTTATGAATCAAACCAATTTTTTTTACAATATTAATCAAGTAGATCTTTCACATGTTAAAATGTGTTAAACTATTGAGTCTTAAGGTTGTTAAACAAACTAAAGTGTTACCATATCTTATATAATTTAACAACAATCTATCATAGCATTTGTATGGATCAATTTTTTAGTAGAATCTAGAACAAACTAAAGTGTAAAAGCCATATCTCCCGTTGATCGGGTGATGAAAGTTCAATATTTAAAGTCTTTATTTTCATGTTTTACGTGTCAATATATGAGAAATAGAGTTACTTTTGGAATATTCTTGTGTTCATAGGATAAACGTGAAGAATACGAAGAAGTTGGAAGAAACGGGACGGAAATTGGAGCTCGGGGGGGGGGGGGGGGGTAAAGAAATGTAAAAGTTGCAAGACAAGGGTAACTTAAAATGAACATAACTTGAGCTAGGAAAAGAGTTACTGGATCCATGACCTATCAAGAGAAAGATCTCGAAAAGTTACAAGTGAAAATCAAGTTTATGCAGTGGGTGGCGCTACCTACGCCATTCTGGGCGCCACTGATGCCACAGGCGTCAGCAAACACAAAACCTGCTGATTAACGCCACCTCTAACGCTTGGCTTGATGAAAACCTGGAGTCACTGACGCCGAGTGCCGCGTTTTGGTGGATTCTGACCTAATTTGAGATAAAGAAGGATTAAACCTAGGACGAAAAATAGCTTTTTACACAATATTCTTGGATTAGAAAGCTTCTATCTTTCACCATTCCAAAGCTTTCCAATATCAAATTCATTCGGATTCACATGATCAATTACAATCTGTTAAATAATCGATGATAACGCGAGGCTAAAACAATTGTGATTCACTTTGGGCAACGAGTTTTGTAACACCCCGCTCCTCACACTAACAATATTATCTGTTTTGCCAACGAAGAGCTCACGGATTTGCTTTTGGTTGCCCGGGTGAAAGCTTCTTAGAGAAGTCATCCATCTCTGGATTGCTCCCACCTGAGCATATTTAACTGTAGAGTTATCCTTTCATTCACAGTCAATACGCCCAAAACATGTTGTTGATGTTAGAGGCATGCTATTCCTTATAAACCAGCAATCTCTCATGTTCACGATTGATGTGTAATTTACGTAGGGCGTTATAGGTTTGTGCAAGTTTTCGATTTTATTAGTTTGTAACCTAGATTTGAGATTGGAGCTTGAACCTTTAAGTTCTCTTAAACTCAATTTATGGTTTGATTATTTAAACGATTTGATTATATTCAAACCTGATTTTAGTTTTCTATAACTTTGGTTTTCTTTAATCATTGTGTGATTGATTATTGGAATTAGGATTACATGATTTAAATTGGTGATTGTGTGAATGAAGTTCTTTAAGCTTTAATTCATAATTATCATCTAGATCTAATCATGTGTAGGTCACCACTAATGACTTTTCAATAGGTTTGACTAAAGAACGTAACTTTTCAAAACCTAAATCGTAAAGTGAATTGCTTTTTTCTCCAATATTGTTAAAAACCTAAACTTTTGTTTTGTTAACTTAATTATTTTTTAATTCAATTAATCAATCAAGTTACTTTTCAATGTTTAGTATTCTTAGATTAATTGTTACTAGCATTTTATTGTAATTCCCTGTGAATTTATACCCCTCTTATCTTTTATTATTAAGGGTGATTAGACACTTTTTAATTAATATATTTAACCAACCACACAACATCGATCAGTTTACTATCAAACCACACTATCGCTAGCCTTGTAGTAAGTATAGAGTTGTTGTAATGTGACTTGAAGGTCACGGGTTCAAAAACAACTTTTTGTAGATATGAAAGTTAAACATACGTACATGAGACCACAAAATAGTCATAAGTTGAAGCTAGAGATATGAAACACCAACAAAAGTGGCATGTGAAGAAAAATAATGTGTCTAGAAAGATAAAGGGATCATTCTATTTATATTTTAAAGGTAACAAATAATGATAACCAACAAACATTGATATACCTTGAATAAATGTTCGCTCATGTCACATAAACAATCAACAACCTTTAGTATTTAAACTGACATAACCACATTGGTAGTTGGTTAATTAAATGAGACTACCACTACCCTCAATGCAGCAGCCATTAGTCCCACAAGTAGTACCTTGATGATGAACTGTGGAGACTTTTTTAAATTGTAGATCTTTTCGGTAGTCGATGAAATGTATGATTTTTTCGCGGGAATAGTTGATTCGTCTATCTCGCCAACATAATATTTTCCCATCATTTCGTTAGCTGCGGCGCTATGTCCAACATCACTGTAATCAACTGTCGCGTCTTTGCCTGAAACAATTCATCATACCCTTACAAGTTAGTTTGGAATGTTGATTGTGATTTGATATCAAGTAGAAAGTGATGAGCAAAATGTACCCGTTGCTTTGCGCATAACTTCACCGCCTCCAGGATGATCTTCCATAAATGGGGTTACATCGTAGACCTGTTACAGGTTTTTTCCATCAATACGTTAGTCAATGGAATTTGATAGTGAATAATAGAGGTGTAAACGAACTGAGCAGCACATGAGCCACTCAAGATCTACTCACTAAAAATCAGGTCGAATTTAAACAAAGTCGAGCCTAAGCCGCACAAATCGCACTTGACTAAACTCACAAGCTTAAAAAAACCTATTATTTATTAACAAACAATATTTTTATTTTACATAACAAATTCATACCTAAATAGTGAGTATTATTACACATAAAATTACGATAAAGTAACTAAACAATATTACAGATAAAGCAATAACTAAATATATATATAAACATGAATATGTATGTATGTGAACGAAATTACTAAACAAGCTAAGCCAAACTAAACTCGAACTCGAGGTCTTTTGAATAACATGAACCAAGCTCTAGCCTAGGGTGCTTGAGCTTGAGCTCGAGGTTAAACGACCTCAAACATGTAAATAAAATGAACACATAACATGTAAATAAAAGAGAAGTCATGAGTTTAAGTCTCACTCTAAGTAAAAATTGTTTAGAGTTGAGGCAGTGGGTTTTATCAGCAATAAGTTTTCTTCTAAGGGGGTTGGGGGTGTGGTTCTGGCTGAAAAACGGATAGGTAAGCCCGATTAAAATAACACCTATCTTTCGAAACAGGGTCGTACATTTAC
Source organism: Flaveria trinervia (assembly GCA_025506515.1). Lineage (NCBI taxonomy): Eukaryota > Viridiplantae > Streptophyta > Magnoliopsida > Asterales > Asteraceae > Flaveria > Flaveria trinervia. Next base: position 20,268,462 of record CM046452.1, read on the forward strand.
CGTTAAAAAAAAAACCTAAAACATGGCTTGAATTTTACACCCACCCAGTTGAACAGAGAAAGAAATCATGAATATATTTGTAAATAAATATGTGCAAAAAAACTTAGTTACAAACTTTCAGTAAACCATATACCATTACAAACAACACAAGAATGACAACATACTGGTTATTAATCGTCTTCAAATCATAACTATGATGGCATTATATCTAATATAAACATCGAATTACAGTTAATGATTATGCTTTTCTGGTTAGTTCTGCAAAATACACACATTACTACCGACTGTTGACAACAAGTAGGTACGATTCGAGTAAATATAACTGTCGATTTATGGTTGATGAGCTACAAAACCTCTAAATCAAACATCAATGATTTGAATTACGACATGAATCAGTCAAATTAAGATCAAAAGAATGATGAATTATATCGAAGCTAAACACTAAATTAAGGTTAATGATTACTCTTTTCCGGTAAAAATTCTTCAAAATACACACATCACTACCAACCGTAAACAAGCAACTTCAATTCGAGCAAACTGAAACTGTTCAGTTGTGATTAAATAAGCAACAGAACCTCAAAATCAACCATTCATGACTTAATTTAGAACATGAAAAGATGATAGCGTTCGTGAGCAACAGAAATCGTGCAAAATCAGTCAAATTAAGATCAAATCAGAGAACATCTAACCTTTCCGGAGATGATAATCCAGCAGTCATCGAGTTTGTTGTGCTTAGCGACTTCATCGAATACGAGCGTTTTCTGAACTGACGCCATTGATAGATCTGCAATTTCATAACCAAAAACAGATCAAAACAACGTAAAAACGATCAGAAAACGAAACGATCAAACAATGTGTAGAAGATTAAGAGGAAATCGATGATCTGAAATGATTACCGGAGATGATTCAGATGAAGAATTGATGCGTTTGCAGAGAAAACACACACAAACACACACTCTCTTCGATCTGAAATGATGCAATAATTCCACTATAGGAGATTGAAGGTGGAGTTATTTGTACATTGTACGTGAATATGGTGGAGCACGCTTATTTTGACCAACATCAACTTCCACCTTCTTTCCAAAATATTTTATTAAAGGATGATTAAATAAAAAGGTGATCATGTTTGTTATTTTTATATCTATATATTGTAGGTGTGTGTTTTAGAATTACTTTAAACAAATTACACTCGTGTTTCTTGTAATATGATAATAGTTTTTGTTTGGTTCATAACTACTAGATGTTATGTTATGAAGTTTAGTCTTGCCTGCTTTTAATTTGTAACATGTTGATTATTAATTATTATGTCTCTCGGTTGTTTTTCATTTCTGAATGATTAAATGTCGAATTAATAAAAAGTTTGAATCATTAAGTGTTGAACCATTAAGAGCCTTGAACCATTAAAAGTTATTATATCGTTTAACTATTTAAAGACAAATGTCTGACCTATTCGGATAAGAAGTTTTAATCATTCAACATTAGTATATTGTTTAACTCTTCCGAGACAAATATCTGAACCATTCAGACATTTGTTCGCGACACAAACAGTGTAAACCATTAAGTGTTGAACCATTCAGACATCTGAATCATTAAGAGTCTGATTCAAATGTTATCAAACAGTCTCTAAGTCGTTTTCCATGTATATTTTGTAGTCTTCAAATGGTCTGATACTAAAGCCGGGTATTTTTCAAATAAAGAATTGTGTGTTCAGATCTAGTAAAGTATAAATGTGTTGATTATAGGACTAAAATACGTAAAGAGTAGAGAGTGTTTGTTAACAATTAAAAAATATTATAGTCCCTGTTACAATATATCATTTGCCATCTCAAATTTCTTTCTCTTGTCATTAGGGATGTTATAAAAGCTATTTTTGTTGCCTTTGTTTACTACTTCGTCAAGCAACATCTCTACTATATGTGACTAATAAAAGAGAGTATACCTACTTCTTATTTAAAGGAGCTCTAAAAAGAAAAAAAAAGATCAACAAAATATCTGATGAACAAAGTGGTTTTAACTCTGTTAAAAGATGGCACCTTGTTAAAACTTGAATAATTCACTTTCTAATTCTACTTTATCTTTTCATCTTTCAACATTTTTTCTTTCAAAAAGATTTCTTTAACTTGTTTTATTACACGATTAATTATTGAACTTCAATTTTAGTTAAGTATCCATAAAACTTTTTAACGGTAAAATGGTATATTTAGTTACTAGGCTAAAGTCTCGTGTAACACACGGGTCCAATCAAAAAATATTGTTGTTGTTTAAAAAGGTGTGTAATTTATATTGTTGTTGATAATATTTTGTATATTGACTTTTATGTATAATTTTTTAACGTTAGCTATATCTAATATTAATAGGTTTTTCTCTATTAATATTTATACATCTAAATAGTGTATAATATGGAATAAAATAAATTTATAAATAAGAACTTAAACTAATAAACAAATTAAATTGAACATGAAAAACAATATTTCAAATTAATAAACATCCAAAAATTTATTTGTATACAATATTTAGTGTTCTATTGGTTATTTTTCATCATTATCTAACATTAATAGTTTTAACATTTATCTACTTTTAACTCGAGATAATGCAACATATAACTGATCATTATCTATGTTTAAAAATAAACTAACGTTGGATATCGATTATCACTGGCTATTGTTTTATTGTCATTGCATAATACACTGATAACAATAATTGTCTTGTTTGAACTTTAAAATAAATTCTTTTGTCTAAAGGTGTCAAAACCAACCGTGAAATAAAAATATGATTTTCAATATTATTTCTAGATACATCAAAACAATTTATACATATCAAATGAACTCCTATCAAACATAATAATAATAATAATAATAATATGGCAGTACACATAAAAAAAGATAAAAAGTTTAAAAAGTAAAAATATATAATATCTTTTTATAGATTGATTTGTGAAGTGGATCATCTTTAAAATAAATTAAAGTAAAATAATATTAATCTAAAATCACAATTGTAGACAATGATAGATTAAATTATAATCGCAGGGGATTAAAGTTCAAAAATATAACAAAAGATAAATACCTTTTGTTAAAGAAAACTTGATAAAACTGAAGCCAAAATGAGAACGTAAATGAAGTCTCTCGAATGCAATATTATGATTTTATAAAGACAAATCGCGAGGGTCGTAAACCTGGGATGGTTGAGAAATATTTTAATATCGGGTATGACTTTATTTTAGAAAAAAAAGATGCCTATGAATTCCTTCAAACTGAAAGGAGTCGATTAAAAAATTCCGTAACTTTTGTCAAGAATTGAATATAAATCAAGTTTTTAATGGAAAAACACAATCAATGAATCAATTTAATAGATGAAGAAAATTATAAATAATTTTATATAGTTTTAATTGATGAATTATTTGAACAAAGAAAAAAATATATAAGGTATAATTTAATTTCCAAATAAAAGATGTGCTTTAATTTAGGGTTAAATTTCTAATTTTTCCTTAAATATCTCTTGTATATAAGTTAACTTTTAGTCAAATGAACCTAGACCAATACTAAAAACAGATACATATTTAGGCGGGAATTGAAAAAATAGAGGCTTAATAGAACGTCACGTGACACTAAAGTTATTGTTTTATTAATAAGTATATATATATATTGATTAATGTATTAATTACGCTGACCTAATATTGCATGTAATTTACATTATGGATACTTATTCTATGATAAATCATTCTACTCTAATAAAATAGTAACTATGGTGAACATATCTATTTCAATTCATCAAAAATTTCTCGCTTCTCTCTCATATTAAATGTATTATTAGTTAGTTATTAATAATAAATTAAAACTATATTTTTATTAAATAAATTTTTATATAAAATAATTTTTACTTCTAAAACATCAAATGTTTTTAAAAATATAAAATATTTTTAAAATTGATTTTTGTAAGTAATTTTTTATATACAAAAATGAAGTATAATTGGGAGTTATAATAAGTTTTGAAGCATACAATTTTTTTGGAAATGTTTGCTTTAAAACAATATTATTTTATTTTTCTTTGGAAAAAGATTAAAAATTTTATATCACTGTTTTTATTATTTATAGTCTGTACTTATATATGATTTCAATTATGTTTACCTTAAAATATCGTTTTATAAGTAATAAAACTTTTTTCTATTTGATATATTATTTTTTCAACCCGTGTAATACACGGGTTTACTAAAACTAGTATTGGATATATATTTATTTTAACGGCACGTATAAACTTATTTTCGAAGTGACAAAATTACTTCGACCATTCTAGCATATATGAGAGAATTTATCCTTGAAATTTTTTTAAATCAAATTCAAAATCTTAATTTTTCAACTACCACACAAAAATTATGGTCAATGGTCACTTTAGCACGACATTTGCATATTCTTGTAGACTTTTAGTCAGCGTAAAACAGAGTGTTTATTAAATAAATACAAAGTTATGCATCTTTATTGAAAAAAACGATTCAATATTTCATATTCATACATATATTTTAAAATACAGTTTAAAAACTTACAAGACTATTAAATCCAAATAACATTTATAATAGTGGTAGTAGGGAAATTACAACTGAGTTGCAAGAAGGTGGCGGTCAAGTGCGAAGCTTCGTCAAGCCGGGGTCTGATTTTTCTTCGTGCGTATTTTGTTAGAAAATTTTATACGTATTAAGTTCGACCTCTTTAATTGAGGTCCCGTTACTTTTGACCACCCCTATACTTACGTTAAATTAAAGCCCAGTCCCTCTTGCGGCGGCGGCAGTGAGCTGACGGTGACGGTGGTGGTCTACCGTCCGAACGCCATCTCTGAAATTGGATGCTGATGTATTGCAAACGGACAAAATGTAAGTTGTTCGATTGTTCTTTTTCTTTTTCCTTTCATATTTCATTTTTTATGCATATTCAATTTAAATATTAGTATTAGACATGTTGTAGTAACTTTTATAGGATTGAATTTCATTTGATGTGGTGACATACCTTATTTTAGTTTCCACTTCATTTTAAGTGATATAATATCATACCACCTTAAATTCTGTTATTTCATATATTTTACTCTATTTGAGCAAATATAAAGTAGTTGGTTTTTAACATACAAATTGAATACTTAGAGCATTCATAATTCGTTCTTTAAAATCATGTGAGTGCATTCCCTATATTATAAAATCATGTGAGTGCATTCCCTATATTATATGGTATGGTTATAAGTGGTTGTGTGTGACAACCCGAGTCTTCGGGTTAGCATCGTTTTCATTGCCTAACATCCCTATGCTATTTTATAATTAATCAATCTTATTATTATAAAAAGAATAAAGGATTGTTACAAGCATTTTACTATTTAGCTATAAACTAAATTAAACAAGATTAACATTTAGGTGCAAACTACTTAACTAGAGGGACCATTATGTTAATTCACAAGATTGGGTTATCTTTAAATAACCAACCCTAACCCTACCTCCCGAAACCCTACACAAAACTTTTGGCTTCTCCACCAAAAGATTCAAGCTTTCCTTCGACAGCCCCAACCTATCAAAACTTCCCACTGCCGTCCACCGTTTCCATTGGTGACCCTCTCAAAGCATCGGTATCATCTCCAACGGCTTCGATCATCAACCGCAACAACCCGTTGGTATGGTTCTCTTTTGTTATGTCTATGGTATTCGGTTTCGCGTACGGTTCCTTTCGTTCATGACGTGCGATCATAGTGGTGCCGGTTTCGGGACCTCATGTTGTGTATGTATTCTGCATATGTATATGTATGAATGTGTTCAGCGTATATATACATAGGTACGTGTATTGCGTATGTATGTATATATGTATGTGCGCTGCGTATGTATCGTATATATGTACATATGTATGAGCGTTGCGTATGTATGTATATATGTGCGATTCTGTGTATGTACGTATATATGTGTGAAATCTGCGTATGTATCGTATGAATGTATATGTGTGTGAATCCTGCGTATGTATGTATAGATGTGTGATTCTGCGTATGTATGTATATATGTATGCCCGCTACGTATGTATCGTATGTATGTATATATGTGTGAATCCTGCGTATGTATGTATATATGTGTGGTTCTGCGCATGTATATATATATATATGTGTGTTTCTGCGTATATGTATGCATGTATATGCTCTGCGTATGTATATATAGATATGTGTGTTTCTGCGTATATGTATGCATGTATATGCACTGCGTATGTATATATAGATATGTGTTTTTCTGCGTATATGTATGCATGTATATGCTCTGCGTATGTATATATAGATATGTGTGTATCCTGCGTATGTGTATATATGAATGGGTTCTGCGTATGAATACATATGTGTGTGGCCTGCGTATGTATATATAAAAATGTGCGTGTATTCTGCGGTTATGCTTATGTGTAGGTGTGCTGCGTAAGTATATATATGTGTGGGTAGGTGCTGCGGGTGTATATATATGTCGGCTATATGTACGTATACGTGTTTGTATAGTCACATAATGTGCACCGCTTGTATGGGTGTTCTTGCTGCGAATGAGGTTCTGCGAAGGTGAAATATATGCCTATATATATGAAATTGTGTGCGTTCTTGTGTGTAAGAATTGTTAACCGCTGATAGCCTTTGTGAATGTGGTCCGATTGTGTTTGGGTACATGATTCGGTGATGTTATATATATATATATATGCAGCCATACGTGATGCGATTATATAGGTATATACATAATGGGTATGTTGCGGGTATGTATGCATTTGATGGGTTTGTGTGTGGTGTTCTTGTATGTGCATGGATGTCTCGATTGTGGGATTAGAACGGTTGGGTATGCGGTTGTAGTGTGTATATATGTGTGTATTTACTGCCATGTATATGTATAGAATATGTGTGTTGTGTGGCTGTGAAAGTTTCTGCGACATGCATAGCATGCATCATGTATGTGTGCGTTTGCATTGTCCATATGTATATCTTATATATATGGTTGTGTTATATAAATTCATGTGTGTGTCTTTTGCATATATGAATGCATGGGTGTGTACGTATGACAATAAGTGTGTTACGTGTGAATTATTTTTGTATGGTAATGCATTTGATTGTGTGTGACGGGTAGGATTGAGAATGAGAAATAACGTTAGCCGGTACCGTAACCGAACCGTAATCACGAACCATGTCACTTTCTTCCGAATAACCAATTCTGTTACTAATATTTAATCTCAATTAAATATTAAATGAACCCAGGTTAATTGGAACCCGATCCTTGGTGCTTACACTTATTTGTTGCAACGCATTCGAGGTGAGTCTTCACGGCCCCTATTTTACTTTCCTTCCTCTTTGGGGGAGAAAACATGCAAACGTATTTACAAAATGGTTTTAGTATTATTGAGATCGCCTGTTATGTTAGTGCAAACATTCCTGAAAAGTCCTTACATTCTCGAACCGTTAGTAATGTGTAGCGAGGTAATTCTGAGTAGTACTACTGGGTTTGACAAACCCCGCCCGGGCTAGTCGCGCTAGCTTGATTGGAGGTCAAACGGGTGCATTATTGACTTAACATTTGGCACTGTCTGGTGAGACGTGACGGAAAGGCAACGAACATACGAACATACGAACAGTCAGCCTCGGTTCGAAACGCTAAGTAACTTGATTATTGGCTAGCTACCTATCGATATGCTTTAATTACCATACCATTCGAACAGTTACAAACATTTTTTTTAGTGTGATAAAACCTGTGAACTCACCAACTTTATGTTGACACACTCTAGCATTTTTCTCAGGTAACAGGAACGCTTAAGCTTATGATGCACGATTAAGGAACGCACTCAGGACATGCATCATCAAACATATTTACTTGCATTGATTATTTGTTTTGACCTAGTACTTATAACTTTCAGCATTGTCTACTTTTCATTATTCGCTTCCGCACTGTTATTCATTTCAGTCTTATGCTTCCGCACTGATGTTTATTTCTTCTATGCTACTCTGATTTAAGTCAAACATTTATTATTAAATTCATTTAGTGACATTCGATATGACCGTGTCTGAGATCCTGGTTTGTCACACGCCTTGCGGTAAAACCCGCACGTGGAATTTGAGGGTGTGACATTGTGAGTGAAAGATATATGAGAAACTTACTATTTAATCTGTATTTTTAGGAAACATTGTTCAAAACTTTATAATATTTTTAATATTTTAAGTAGTTGTGAGTGGAAGAAAAAAGAAAAAATATTGATAAAATTGAAAAGAATAAAAAAAAAATAGTAATTTTTAGTGTATTATATGGATAAAGATAGAGATTGAGTTGTAAATGGTCTTATATATAACCATTAGAATTAAAATAAATGTTGATATCATCTTACTATAAACATCACTTTCTAAAGTTATAAATTTGATCATCATCAAAACTGTTACAAGGTTATCATGGTCTCACATTTTTTTGTTTTATTTTTCGGATAAACCAAGTTATGACAAGTGATTCATTCTTAATTATTTGTTTTTGTATTTTCTAAGTATTAAAAATATGATTTTCGTATAATTCTAAATGTACATTTATCATTGCAAATTATTTTTCATGTATAATATACAAGTAATCAAAGCATCAACATACAAATCTTCAAAGCTAAATACACACTTATGTTTATCAATGTTTCAACTTGAAAGTTTTTCACGATGTGAATATGACAGTCATCGAAATCGAGCTTTATTTCATGGATATAGCTATCAACTGTTGACTGTTAAATTAACAATAACCACAAATTGAAACATTGTAATAACTCAGACTATGTATAATAGGGGGGCTCATTTGGTTTGTTTTAATTATGAATTTAGCAACTTCGTTTTTATAAAAAGAATTAACGTTTTTTTTTGCAATAAGGTTCTATTTTATCCGATTATTCATATTGTGCCACCATGAAATACTTTAGTCTCATGGTTATGTCTCATACAATAAAAAAAATGTCAATTAAACCTATGACTTTATGATCATAAATTAAAACCTTAGTTACCCTAAAATAATGAAATTCAATAGCTACGTGAATTACATAAATGAACCTTTTTTGAATTTTTAGATCTTGCCTCTCTCTCTTGTGGTATCACAAATCAAGTTTTTAATTAAAACTAGAATTTTTCCCCCGCGTTGCGCGGGAACTTTGGTCATATGCCGAATATCATAACGCAGATGCCAAACACGTTGCAACGACTATCGTTATCACCGTGCTACACGTGCGGGAGTCTAGTCAATTTTTCCACATGCTGTGTTACTTAATCGTTATATGTCCGGCTTGTCAAAAACCATAAAATCCAAGTTTGTGAAACTCAAAAACACTAAACATTCGTAGCCAAACTTAAAAAAGAACTTTACTATAAATAATTAAGTGGCCAAACACTAAGATCCTAAACTTTAGTAGCCAAAGTAATGCCCAACGCGACGGGAGTCCGATTAATTTTTCCACACGAATGACATGTTGTTTTGGTTGTCATCTATCTAGCTCGTTAAACCAAAAAATTAAAGATTGGTGGAGAAACTCAAAGTACTAAGCTTTAGTGGCCAAACTAAAAAAGATATAACTTTATTTTAAACAATTTTGTAGCCAAACTCTAAGATACTAAACTTTAGTACCTGAAGTTAAATAACTATAAATTATTGCTAAAAGTGAAACTATTTAGAACTATCGTGGTTAAAATCTAAAACTCAAAACTATATTATTCATTCTTATGGCAATTAATTTTAGTAGCCAAACTCTAAGATACTAAACATTAGTGGCCAAAGTTAAATAACTAAAAATTATTACACTAAAAGTGAAACTACTTAAAACTATTGTGATTAAATTCTAAAAACTCAAAACTATACTATTCATTTCCCATGACAATTAATTATAGAGTAATATTTGTCTTTTGTGATAATCTCTGAAAATCATAAAATTATCCTTACCATTTTGTATCTTATTTTTTAATTTATATTACTAATTCACATTTTAAAAAGATTAATTAATTAATTGATTACAAACAAAATCAAGCGATGAAACCTTACAACATTACCTTATCAATTTATTATTGCTTTATAAATAAATTTATGCTATTTTAAACTATTAGAAAGATCTACGTCACCAACTTTTCCTAAAATTAGAATGTCACTTTATCAAACATTGAACCATGTATTGTTTCATTTTTTTCATAAGACATATATGTTAGACATGCTTAAAAAAAGTCTTTGACATATAAATGAGTATATTCACAACACTCTTATCATAGCAAACAATGCAAGTTTGTCTTAGAATTTTTAACATCCAGCTTACATAATTGCTCGTTACTATTAATTAAAGCATATCAATTTCCGGTCACCATGTAAATATAAATTGTGCACGGCAATACAGTTTTATTAAATTTCATATTAACATACAAATTCGATTTAATAATCCATACTATTGATTTGACCGGTAAAAATTTTAACTTTTATTTTCGTTACTAACAACAATCCCGATAACATAATTATTAGAAATTTACTCATGATTTTCCACTCGATTTCGTTCACAATAATGAATATGAACGAAATGAGAAAAAATACAAGCTAAATCGAACCTAAAATAAGTAAAAATCGAGTATGAGTGTACGATAATTATACTATTATGGCTGTTGTTGGTAATAATAATAAAGTTACCGGCCAAATCAATAGTCTGGATTATTATTATTGGCCGATAAATAATAGTTTGAATTATTAAAAATCATTTGATTTTTTTTAATTATCTGCATGTGTGTATGGATTAAATAATAAAAGGCTTGAGATATGACATCTTTACTAAAATGCCATTCACTAAAAATGGGCTTCAACAGCAATTGACATATTCATTTATTGGCCCATACAAACAATAGAGAAAGAGTTCAAGGATGGCCCAATACGGTGAAGTGGAACAAAAAAAAAACAAATTTCGGTCATTATGCAGTCGATTTTCATGAACTTAACATATTATTTTTTTGCCCAAAAAGAAGCCTTAACTTGGTATCTATTCCTAGTAAGATTGTAACTAAACATCTCTTATTCCCGACTCTATAGCAATTTGTCAAGCATTATGGTTAAAAATATTATTTAGGGGTTGTTTTATAATTTCTCAATGATTAAGTGTTGAAACCAATAAAAGGTCCGAACCATTAAAAGCTAGTATGTATTGCTTAACTATCCAAAGGTAAATATATAACCAATTCAGATAAGATGTCTTAATCATTCAATATTAGACCTCTTAACCAATTCGTCTCGGATCCTAGAGAAGAACACATGGCAGCCGCAACTAGGATCATCCGCTACTTAAAGACGATACCTGGACAGGGAATCTTTATTCCTAAACAAGGTGACTTGAACTTGATCGCATATTGCGACGCAGACTGGTTGGGTTGTCAATATACAAGGCGTTCTCAGACTGGTTACTTGCTTTTGCTAGGGGGATCCCCGATATCTTAGAAGACAAAGAAGCAGTCAGTTGTCTCCCGCTCCTCGGCAAAAGCAGAGTATCATGCTATGGCCACAACTGTAAGCAAAATCCTTTGGATATGATGGCTTTTAAAGGACTTTCAAGTTAACTGCACCGGTGCCACTCCACTCTTTTGCGACAATCTTGCAGCTCGTCACATTGCCAATAATCCAGTTTTTCATGAACGAACAAAGCATGTAGAAATGGATTGTTATTTTGTTCGCGAGCGCGTCGAGTCCAACGAGATATTGCCATTGCACATCCACACAAAGAACCAAATAGCCGATCTTTTCACTAAACCATTGGGAACACAACAGTTGCGTAATCTTCTTGTCAAGTTGAGTGTTTGAGACCTACACGCTCCAACTTGAGGGGGAGTAAAGGAATTGAATTTCAACTCATGATGTTTATCTCTTTATCTCTTGTTTATTTGTTCCTGTCTATTGGTAGTTAGCGTCTCAAGTTATAGGACTTTCTCATGTATTTAATCCCATTGAATCAATGAATAAAACATCGGCTTTTGATACCAAGTTTTGATCTAGCAACTATATGGCGTTTATGGTTGAACATAAATAAAAGACTTTTTAAAGGGCGTCAAGGATCTATGGCGAAAACTATAGAAGACATCAAGGAGATGACATTCTTATGGATGAAACATAGAGGAAAGGGTCTAAAATGGGAAATATGGTGTAGACATCAGGGAGATGACATTCTTATGGATGAAACATCAAGGAGATGACATGCTAGAAGTAGCCATTGTAATTTGGTTTGAAGTAATGGAATTCTTTATTCTGTGAAAGAAAAGATGTTTAACATGTTAAATCAGACAAACATATCTCGTTAAAGACATGCGTCGCATTTGTAATATCAAATCCTATACTCGATGGTACTCATTTTATACGACATGATGTTACACCTTCTCTATGTTTTTTTAGGCAAAACACCTGGTGGTTGTATCAAAACGTATTAATGTTCAGAAAATCCTAGTATATTATCCTTATTATTGTTTAACTTCAATTTTAACATACAAGTTTTCTATAATGTTTACAATAAAGTGTTCGAGACACATGCCCACATTAAATGATGTTCCCTTTTGGTACCACATGTGACATGCGACTTGAACCTAAATCAATAATATTGTACAACATCTACCACGTTATACTTACTCAATTACAATTGGGAAAGTTGGATTGATAGAGACATGGAGTACTTAATAAAATATTTCAATTTGTTATGTTATTTTATATACTTCAATTGAAACATATAAAAGAACGAATATACCCGATGTTTGACTAATTCATGTTACCTTATACTCTGTGAAAAATATTATTTATCACAAATTGAACCAATAACCTCAATGTTACAAATCAACGGCCTGATCGATTGCTCCAATACTCATCCTCACTCAAATTGAAACATATAAATAAAGCAATTTCTATGATTTAAAAAGTATTCAAGTATTATTTTAAAAATTATTTTAAATTATAAAAAAGGGTTAGCATCGTCCACACCATGTGAAAAATCAAGGGAACAAAGAGACGTGGTTAATATTGAAAAGACGGTGCCAATAATCTTTTTGCTCCACTAAAATACAAATTTCATGTTTTCTTTTTTTGTATCTTTTTGAGTTGTAGGGTAATTTTATGCTCATAAATGTTTTGTCAATTTATCTTTACAAAACTTTAAGGTGTGTTTGGTTTCTATAATTCAAAGTGCTCGGTAAGAATTTGAATGGAATTCGATCTTTTAATCGTTATATGTAAAGGTATACAAGATTCTATTAGTTTAGAAAAGTAACTTTTAAATTGCTGAATGAAAAGTGAGATTCTTTATGAAAATGTCTTTCGACTAACATAATTCACATATTGATTTTCGAACAACGTCATGCATTTTATCTCACAGTTCTGAGTTTATTACATAAAGCAGTAGAATCATAGATTTTTTAAAAGTATGTGGACTGATATGAAATGTAGGAGCGAGAGGGAGGAATGAGACGGTTTGAGTCTTTGTGCACGAATAATCATGTTGAAGAATGAGAAAGGCTCATGGAGGTATTTGGTTTTGTCGGTTTGTGGCTGAAAAACTCCAACATAAAGATCTATGAACTTCAGTGCGTTGTTAATGCTTTTACAATACGACATTATTTTCACTCGTCCACTATTATTCCAATCTTATATCTGGGGTCACCCTACACCCCACCTCAATACTCTAACAAAAAAAACAATAAACAAAAGTGTAAAACAAACTTATAAAAAACAAAAGTGTGAAACAAACTTATAAAATATTTGCAAGAAAAAAAATTAAGGTGACAATTGAAGAGTGCACCATATAAAACGTGATATCGCGTTAATAGTAGACATTTTCCTTTTGAGAATTTGACTTCTTTTTATGTTTATTTTAGAGAAGTCGATTATGTTCAGTTTAAGAATTTTTTCTTTAATTTTCGTATTAATCTTAATAAATATCAGTATATCATCTTTTCTTTTAAACTCTGAAATTCTCATATTTAATAAAGTTAGTTAGTTAGTTATCTATAACACTGTTTTATTAGAAAAGATAATAGAAAGTGCTGTATTATATGGTTTGACTTATTAACACAACATTTTAACGGACTAATTTTATTTATCATTTGTTATAATACACAAAAAATAACAGAATTTCATTATTATTCAAAACAAACACAATTATATAGAAATTAAAATAATAAATGAATAATTATTAATATTTTATAAGAAAATACTGAAAATTCCGGTATACATTTTAACGAACCTCTGCGTTTTCCTCCGCCACCAATTCCACCGTCGGGGAGAGGCGTCTGTTGGTCCGCCCCATCCTGCGACCACCGGCGACTCTCCGTCATGGCCACCACCACCTCCGGCGGAATCTCCGGCGGCATCTCCGCCGCATCTCCTCCCACCGTAAGATTTCTCACTCATCTCACACTCCCTGAAAACCCGCCAGATCTCAACAAAACCACCACCACCAACGGTTTCGAACTACACGAAAGCGACGTCGTTTGGTCATCATCCTCCGAACCTTCAGAAACTCCGTCACCGTCGCCGTCGAACGCCTCCACTTCTCCGCCGATTCACCGCCACAACTCCGGTCTCTACGCCGCGTTGTCCGACGACCACCGCCCCTTGGTCCGACGAAAACCGGCCATGAGCCCGTCGCAATCCGCCGCCACGGCGGCCAAAACTATTCCGCCGGTGGCGCTCCGGCGGTCGCCGGAGGTTTACTCCGGTTATCCCCAATCGGCGCCGGTGAACGTGCCGGTGTGGCCGGAGGATAAACGGAGGAATTACTTAGGGCAATTTGATGATATCGCCGGTGAAGATACGGAGGATGAAGACGACGGAGATATGATTCCGCCTCATGAGATTGTTTCGAGATCGTACGTGACGTTTTCTGTGTTTGAAGGAGCTGGTCGTACGCTCAAAGGGAGGGATCTGTGTCGTGTTCGTAATTCAGTGTTTCAACAAACAGGTTTACTTGATTGAAAACTGAAATTCTTCGTTAGGGTTCTGTTATCTATTGATATTCTAACGTGATTCCTCTATTTGGAAATAATATTTTGCTATTTGTTGTGTCAATTATGCGTTTTTGAGTTAATGAATGTATGTTATGTTCTATGGAGGATGGTATTCAATTTGCTGCAAATAAATACTGCACTTCTTATAGTTTTTAGGAAAAATAAGGCATCAATTTGCTGCAAGTTCTTTGTATTGAGAGGTAGAATGACTTCATTGGGAGATCATATGTTATCCTTGTTGTTGTATTTGCCTTATTGTTCATGATTTAAGCTCAAGTGCTTAGTAAAAACTGATCGTTTCAGTAACAGATAATCAGATGATTACTTGAATTATGCAATTCAAAGCTGTCTAAAACAACTTAATTTCTGTATTCAAACACCAAAAGGGAGTTTATACAAGCTTTTCAAGTATGAAATCTTGGGTAACAGATTG
The DNA here is from genome assembly GCA_025506515.1 of Flaveria trinervia. Taxonomy (NCBI): domain Eukaryota; kingdom Viridiplantae; phylum Streptophyta; class Magnoliopsida; order Asterales; family Asteraceae; genus Flaveria; species Flaveria trinervia. The sequence goes on from CM046452.1 coordinate 20,283,880, forward strand.
CAGGATTTGCTTTTTAAAGGAAATGATTAAACATGCTTTTGGAGAGCATAAGGGACACCACCAATACCCGGGATCAGGCAAATCGCAACTTGGGCTGGGCTGGTGGCCTATAAGAGGTTACCTTAAGAAACCAATAGAAGAAAGATTCGAACCTGAGACATCTCTTAGAGGGGAACTAGTAGGTGACTAAACATGTTGGAGTCTCCTTTAAACTTGTTTTGATTTGTGATATCTGCATAAAGTTCATCTTTTATCATACTTCATGCTAATGAATTAGCTGCTTTTTAAAAAGAAAATTCAAGTGGACTGATAATAGAACTGAAACTTCTTCCTTTAATCCTGTTCATTAGAAGGTGCCCAAAAGTATCTTGTTTAATGTATTTGCTTATTTTATTGAACAAAAGTTCTTGTTTAACCTATTGTATTGCTTGTGTGATGCCATGCTACAAGATATAACCTGATTCGAGAAATATTTGGCCTGTTCTATGGATCCGAGGTACCATCTATTCCTTTCTTTTGGTTCACTCAAGAGTCAATACTGAATTATATATTTCTGCATTATAAAATATTACACTGTAACATCAGTGTTGGTTAAGTAAATGATCTTGCAGCAGCATGGCACTCAGAATTTCTTTTTGATTTGCAGAATCTGAATAAGAATATTAGACCACTCTAAACACTATGTTTTTTTGGATATTCTGCTTTGAAATGAAGCTACTAGTGATGAATAATTTGCAAAAAGTAAGCTCATTTTAAAAGTTACGATTCCCCAATGCATACTGACATACTGTTTTGTTCTTAGAAGAGGTATGAAATGGAACATTTCTTGGACCACAAATGAAAAAGGTATATTTTTTTAAATTGTGGTGGTGTAGAATTTACATATGTATGTGCTTCTAATCATGTCGCTAGTGGTGTTTAAAAGCCGTTTAAACAAGTGGAACATTCAAATCGAAGCAAATCGGCTGGTTTGGCTTCTTACATTTTTTTTTTGTTAAAGGGCAGTGCCCTGGAAAATAGTATTTATCGTTGGAGGAGCATAGTTGTGAAACATCAATAAAACATAGATTGGGAGGTTTAGGATCCAAATAGATCGGTTTTTTGCAGTTTAACAGTTTAATGGTTCGGTGCGGTCTGAGACTTGGTAACGGTTGTGTAAACTAAATCAGCCATTTTTTTTTTCTCATTTACACACACACATTTGTTATATATGCGTCTCTCTTTGTGTCTATATATATTTTTTGTAAGTGTTGAAGGAAAGAGAAATAATATAATAAAATTGTTTGTGAGTGAGATATAGATATAGATATAGAATGAGACGTAGGATGTTAAACAAACTTTATATATAAATTTAGAATACAGAATTATTCTGTACAGAAAGTAGGTATGATAACAGCTGATAGGGTTTATGTGGAAATTAGATGACGATATTGTAGAATCTTGTGCTTTATATCGCTTAAAGGTAGAATCATTCAGTGGTGCATAAGATTTTACATGTCCCCTTCAAGAGCATGCTTGACGTATTTCAAAATGTGAATGGTGAAGGGTCCCATAAGTAAAAAAGCAACTGCTCTTTAGTCATTTTATAATTATTCTTAGATTTAATATATTATTCAAATCAATCAATTTTTCAAGAAAACTATGAAAATGATTTTCATTTTTAAGAACAATTTCTGAATGGTGAAAGTATTTCGTAGTGTGTTATGTCTCTATAGTTTATAGAACAATTTTTGGTCTGGTGCTTGTCCCCCGTAACTTCAAGGTCACGAGGTCGAGTCATGAAATTAACATGTTAGTAGATCAGGCTCATAGTGGTCCGACGCCCATGGATCCACGCATGTGAAGGTCTTGTGCTCTGGATTTCCATGTGAAAGTCTTGTGCTCTGGATTTCTTCTTTTACTGATGAGATAAGCATTCTGTCCCATAAATAATGACAACTATTGTGATACCAGATACGTGACACAACATCGTTTGTACAGATTTAATTTATGTATTATCATTTGCATTTAGGATGAAAATATATACATGTGAGCATTGAAGATGGAAACATCAAATGTTCCTTTATTACTTATGTAATTCGAAGTGGAGAAACTCATCCTTCTTTTGCATGTGAGGGGAGCTAAATTCTTGAGGTAAACTTTTCAATGTTGGTGATGTGTGAGTGGTGTAAAAGGGATGGGGAGCAAACCAGAAAAAGATACACGAGTAAAAGTAGATACGTGACCCTTAGTCGCGTGTATAATATACTGACAATTTCATGTTTATTACAATTTGTATGTTTAGATGTTACTACATACACTAGAATGCTAATCCTTATACAAAACTGGTAAAAGTTATATCATACTACTCATACATAATTAAAACAGATCCTAAATTAATTACTTTTTTGTAGGCAAAAAGTTCATACAAATTGGAGGATTAACCCCAGCCAATGCAAGGATTGATGAAGGAAGAATCCATAATCCATCACCACAAATCAAACCTGAAGCAACAGCAGGTACCATCAAATTTGCCTTTTGCTTGTTAATCTTATGCCAAACAAACACAACCAAACTTCCCACACACATATCAATAGCAAAATAAGCCCCCACGAGAAACGGTACTGCCATCGCCATAGGTAGCGGGACCCACTTCCCAATTTGCTTTGGTGACGTGTCACGTATCAGATTTGCCATCATGGCAAACGCGAAGAACCCATAACATAATTGTAAACAATGTTGTGGTAGTGCAGAGAACCCTTCCACACCTAGAATCGCCATGTTTCGGTAGATTATAGCGTAAGGAGCTTTATATTCGCCATCCGGGTTCCCGACATCAAACGCTTTGTAAAAGAGAAAAAATGTGAGTGGGGCCACCACACACCCGATGGCGGTCCCAATAGCTTGACTGACTAGCATAGACCGTGGTGAAGTCAAAGTCAAATGACCCGTTTTGAAATCATGCATTAAATCAGATGAAATCGAGACGATTGATTTAATCAAACCACACCCAACTAAACCTGCAACCACACCGTTATCTTTTCCTGACATTGCAGCCAACACAAAAAGCGCAACTTTCCCGTAGTTATAGGCCATGTTCATGTCAGTTAAGCCTGCACCATATGCATTGCAAAAGCCCAACGATGGGGCGATTACATAGGCCACCAGAACAAAATACCACTTGAGCTCAGGAAACATGATTGGGATGATAATAATTGAAACAATAGAGAAGGCAATATAACCGACTGCTGCAACCCAAACCGGGATGCTTTCTCTCAAGAACAACTCATTTCGTTGAAGATTATCTTGAAGTTTATTATTGTCATCTGGATCTGCATAGAATATAAAACATAATGTCACTAGAATGTCATAATGTCTAAGAATTGCAGTTTGATATTAAGGTTTTAAGGACTTACTGGTTTTAGCATTGATTCTTGGGTTGGAATATATATTTCTAGCTGTGAAGAATGTGATCTTAAGAAAATTATAAAGCCCGTCTCCTAGAATAAGCGCGATCGAAATGAAAACCTGCAAATACAAGAATCATTTAGCCCTTACAATTCAAAACTAGAGGCAGATTGCTTGGTTGGGTTGGTCAAAATGGGTTCAGGTTGAAACGGGTCACTTTAAGTACAACCGTACAGGTTATACATTCTTACTAATAAAAAGGCGCCCAAATATGTGTGGGACCTCATTTATACCTATTTCATTTAAAAAACATAAAAAAGTTTGAAAAGGCTCATACATGTGATAAGGTAAAGTATATATCTTGTCTAAAGTTGGGGCATTTTCATCATCCGACATGTTTTTATCAGGATTTGTATAAATGAAAAACTTTGTGGCTAATAAAGTAGTTCCACTATGGCGACCTATTTAAGACCCATTTGAGATCTAACACAACTTAGATCGACCGAATGACAGATAGATAAAGGATATAACAGTCACATTTAGATAAAGCATTTATGGTTTCAAACCTTGTAACCATTTAGACTCTTCATGCTACTTTCTGGTAAACTAGATGGAAACCATTCGCCTTTCTGTTTACCGATTAGTGGCCACATTACTCCATACGATAACACGGCCCCAGCAAGCAACGACAAGTTCACAAGATGTGAACATATCATTCCTGCCCCTATGTAAGTCATGCTAAAATCAAAATAAAACCTGCACAGAACCAACATTTTTCATATCAACATACAAACTCGATTAACATGTTATAAAAAGAGCCAAAAGGTCTAGAAGTGAAATACACACGAGTTTGCGTAAGCTTTTAACCCGAAAGTAGGGAAGTATGTGAATCCACAGTTGCCCGAACCCGAATAGAACCACTGAAAACAAGCCCATGCAAAACTACCCGTGAAGAATTTCGCGAACCCAACCACCTGCTTCCTACACAAAGTCATTGGAAAATTTATAAACATTCTAAATCTTACTACTTGATGGTGTTTAGATGTGTAATTTGAAAGTGATTACGCGATATTAAATAATCAGATAATCAGTTGCATAAAACAGAAGTTGCGTTTGAATGGTATTTTAATATTATAAAAATAAGTTGCTTAATATATTCTAAATCTTTCTACTTGATGGTATTTGAATGTGTAATTTGAAAGCGATTACGTGATATTTAATAATCAGATAATCAGTTGCATAAAACAGAAGTTGCGTTTGGATGGTATTTTAATATTATAAAAATAAGTTCATTAGAATATTCTAAATATTTCTACTTAATGATTTTTGGACGTAATTGAAAGTGAAAACATGATGTTAAATAATCAGATAATCAGTTGTAATAAAACAAAAGTTACGTGTGGATGCCATTTTAATATTATAAAAAATAAGTTACTTATGTTTTGATGTTTGATAGATCCATTATTTTAACAATTAACAGCCATAATGACAACAAAAAGATATTTGCCGAAAAAGGAATTTACTACTTTTATGAAATGAAAGTAAAAGTATAAATTAGGTTAAAAAAAGGGCAATATGATAATTTTATATAATTAAAAAATGTGTTCTTTATTTACCGAAGACATGAATGCAAACCTGGCCATCTTATCTCCTTTGGGTGTGTGGAAACCATTGATGAGCACTGCTGTAGCTGTTCCACTTGGGTATGTCAATTTATAGTCTATGATCATAATCTACAAAATAAAATTAACATATGATAAGGCACACTATTAATTGTCCGGTTCGGTTCAGTAGGTTTTGATATATATCTCGAATTTAAAATATTATTTTATAATTAATATTATTATATTAATATTTTATTTATTTAACTGGTGTAACACATGTGTTTACTAAAACTAGTAAATAATAAAGATCAAACGAAACGTTGGGTTTACATGGCTGGTTTCAAGTTCCAACACCAAACGAGAGAAACCGAACTTTTTAAATCGCAAACCAGCCAAACCAACCGACTTGCTTCAGTCCGGCCGTTTCATCGGTCTCAAGGGTTTACGAACACGTCTACGTACAACTCAAGAAGCAAAAAGTACAAACCTTTCTAAGAGGAACCAAAGCCAAAAGACCAACGAAACTGGTTACAAACAAAAAACCAGTCATCCAACCAATCCCAGGTTCTTTATAACTCCCAGGTGAATTCCCTTCAGTATCCACCCCTACTTGCTCATATGTCCTCTTGTTTAACCCCAACAAATAAGACCCAAATCCACCTACACAAAATAAAAAAACTTAACAACATTAAATAAAATAAAATAAAATAATGATATACTCCTCGACCAAATAATCGTGTGTTCAAATAATAATAATAATAATAATATTATTATTAATAAATAGATTGTAACAGGCGTAGAGTAGAGAGTGTGTGTTCGCTTGTACCTCCGACAGCAATGCTGTAGCAGGCAACAGCACACGTCTGAATAATCGTGTTCTCCTGTCGCGTAAAGGGGGTCGTAACGACCCCCGCTTTCTGCAACAATTTGGTCCATGATCTGATGAACACAAAGGCCAAAAGTGCAGCTGAAACGTTCAAATTGGGGACCAAACCAGTGGTCAAATTGAGCTTCATCACAATCACACTGTACATGATTCCGATCACCAAACTCGCCACCAGTCCCCTCATCGTTATATGCTCCTTCCACGGCGGCGTTCTGGTGGAACCACCGTCGTAGTCGCCGGCCGGAGATTCATCCTCCGGCTTCTCCCTTTCGAATATCTCTCGTGAATCCTCCATAATTTGTTTGGGATTTGTGGATCGATGATTCGAATAATCGATGTGAATTTAAAGGGTGAATTGGGGGAAATGAATTGAATTGAATTGAATTGAAATGATGATGGAGTTGATTGTACTGTCAGAGGGTGTAGTACAAATGGGGTTAAATGTTATGTAGTACAAATGGATGAATGAATGAATGATTTGAACAAAATCAAAGTAATAAGTGATGGGTTAATGGTTGAAAATTGAAATGTATGTATCATCTGTTTTGTTTGACTTGCCTTTTGTCAAACTGAAAGGGACTGCGTGGGTTGTGAATAATTTGGAATATTTGATGATTTTCTGTAGCGTAAATAAGCAGATCACTTTTATTTTGTGTTTTTTTCGCATATATAACACAGGACTTTGAGTAATGACCATGTGAACCCTTGACTTTCACTAGGCCATTAACCGATTCTTTGTTTATCGTTTCGGTTATTAGTGTTGTTGATTTGATTCACGTGTTTTTTGAGATTTTTCGGTCTAAAAAATAATTTAGGTATGCTTTTCTCCCATCTTGTTGTATTTAGTATGAAAGTTTAATGGTGAGAATTTTTGTTCGTTTTATATTTTACATATATGTCTGGTGATAATGAGTTTTAATTTTTTTCTTTGTTTTTAAAAGAACAGTGCTTGAAAATGAGTGTTTCATGCAAGCATGGCATTCTAGGAGCAATGAGCTCAAACCACAATTATCAATAATAAGTTTCTAGTTTAGAGAAAGATTAAGTTATAGGTGCCAATTTGAATATATGCATGCTTCTACTTCTTAGGGATGACAATGGATTTGTATACTAATAGTCTCATTTCATGGTGATTATAAAATCATTATCTCATACCAGGTCTTGTTATGTTATGCGTGTTTTGTTTAGTGCCCATCAAGTATGCGGGTACATCAATGAGCATCGGGTGTTTATGATCTTAAGTGGTTGAGAACTACTCATTAAGATGTTCGTTATTTGAAAAATGTTCTTAAATATTTTCGACTTGAATTATTAAATACTCTAATATACTTTTAATAATTATTAATTCTAGTAATATTAAGTTTCTAACAATTATTATTTTGTATATCCTAAAAATCAACTTTGTATAATTTGACATGTATCACCTAACTAAATAACCTCCAAATCCGTGAAAGTATCCAAAACTATTTTGATAATCTATAGCGTACCTGAATGTATATCTCATCGCTCTGCCTAATGTGTCAAGCTTTCTCAATTAGGTTTGGGTTTTTTGTCACCGTATTACCTATCCTGGTCCTCCCATAGTGTCCTTCCCGGTCCTAACCTCCCATAACGTATGCTAAACCAAATACAAAATACAAATTATTTATAAATCTAAATATTAAACAAAATACAAGCTAGTGCTTTAATCATAAAGTATTTGTTATTATGATTTTAATGACACCATCCAAGTAGTTGTATTAAACATTTGTATACTCTTATAACATGAATGTACAATATCTCTTCAATCAAACAACTAAGGAATCAGGTTTACAACTTGTATGATCCAAACAATTAATAATTTAATCCTTTTGGGTTTGATTTGGACAAATTTGAACTTCAGGGGTCAATTTGGAGTCATGACAAAGGTAGGAAAATTCTTTTTGTCTTCATGTGCATTATTGAAGCATAGGGTGTCGAAAAATTTCTTTATTAATTTTCTTTTTTATTTCTAACATGACATGTTTTGGTGGCGTGTGGACGTGTGGTGGAAATGTGGCGTATTAAATGGTACCAAGAATAACAGTCTAAACTTTAGAAAGACCTTCATGTGAACACTAATTAGCAAACATGGCATCTTCTTATACTTTTAGTGTTATACTAGTTGTCAAAGTAACTCATAATGTAAATCAAATAATTCGGCGGGTGTGAATGTTTATTATGACTTTCAGTATTTAAAAGTATTATTGGTTTTTGTTTTTAGAAGCGAAGCTCCTGAGCCATGAGTGTTTTAAAGAGGCAACACCTTTGACGTAAGGTTCGGGGCATCACATCCTAAGAGCTGGGTTTAAAGGGCGGTAGCCTCTAACTAGGTCAAGCTGTAATTTGTTTCATATGTGAAATTATGATTAGAAAATCTGTTTATGAAAAATTTATATTATGATAAAAAAAAGTTTTTATTAAAAATACATTATATTTTAATTTTTGAATCTTACATGTGAAATTCATTGAAAAAAATGGCTTCAATTTATGTATTTTGAATTAAAATTGAGAACTTCTGATGAATTAGTTCATAAGGTTTAGTTATACAAGAGGACCGAGGACAAATGCATCTCTTTTATTGCATTTGCTTATTTTAATGTAATGTTTTTCTTGTTGAAATTATCATATTGCTCATGTGAAGTCATCTAGTCCTTTCTTTTGGTTCAATCAAGGCTTAGATTATATTTTTTTGTAACAACTTATTCTAATACTCTGTAACATCAACGTTAGCTAAGTAAATGATCCTCTAGCAGCCTAGCATTAAATTTTTATTTTTTCAGAGTTAATTTCGGTTTTTGTCCCTGAGTTTTGCAAATTATCTTCATTTGAGTATCAACGTTTATTTTGTTTCCATTATTGGCCTGAGTTTTATAAATCGTTTTTATTTTTGTCATTTTAACTAACGATATTAATATTTTCTGTTAAATTTTTTAAAATGACCAAAATACCCCTGAGGGCTATAAAATAATATCACAAACTCACTTTTCAATTTCATCTCACGTTCATTCTTTTTTCTTTCTCCACATGCCACCGCCACCACACATCACCGCCACCACAAGCCACCTCCACCACACACCACCGCCATCACATGCCACCTCCACCACACACCACCGCCATCACATGCCACCTCCACCACACACCACCACCACCATACAAACCGCCAACACACATCACGCACCTCACACCTGCACCACACACCACCGTCACTAAACATCATTGTCACACCGCCACCACACACCACCGCACCTCACTCCCGCACCTCACTCCCGCACCACACACTGCCGTCACCACACACCATTACCGCACTGCCACTAAACAACACCACCACCGCACTGCCACCACACACCACCATCATCACACACCATTGCACGTCACACCACTACACCTCACACCCACACCACACACCACTGCCACACCGCCACCACACAACACCACCACCACACACCACCGCACCTCACCTTGCCCAACACACCACTGCCGCACCGCCACCACACAACATTGCCACCACTCACCACCACACCTCACACCACCACACCTCACACCACCGCACCTCACACCCGCACCACACACCACTGTCACCACATACCACTACCGCACCTCACACCGCCACCACACAACACCGCACCTCATACCACCGCACCACGCATCATCCATGAAAACGTCGTCTCCTTTTGCAAAATGAAATGCTATTACACCCAATTCACCTTCCAATTTTGTATCTTTTTGTGCGTCACTCCCAAGAATAACCCTCTCAAAACCCTAATCGGTGCGAACCACACCTTTGCCCGATTGTGCTCCCGTTAATCCCACAAACATCAAATTGTTCGAGTAAAATGCTCGACGACGACAACTTTGTCACGACAGTCGGTGATTCATCGTCGACGATGCTACACCCCCCTGTTGTAGGATCTGATATGCGGTGGCGGCGTGGTGGTGGTGTGTAGTGATGTGGAGAAAGAGAGAGAGAGTGTGTGTGTGTGAGTGAGATAGAAATTGAAAGAGATGAGGTGTTTTTATAGCCCTTAGGGGTATTTTGATCATTTTAAAAAAATCTAACAGAAAATATTAAAACCGTTAGTCAAAAGGACAAAATAGAAGCGATTTGCAAAACTCAGGCCAAAATTGGAGACAAAATAAACGTTGGTACTCAAGTGAAGACAATTTGCAAAATTTAGAGACGAAAACCGAGATTAACTCTTCTTTTTATTTAGTGAATCTGAATAAGAATATAAGACGACTTAAGACATCATGTCTTTTGCATATTCTGCTTTCCTCTAGAGCTGTTAGTGATGAAGACTAGGGAAAAGTAAGCTCATTTTGAAAATTATACTTCCCCATTGCATGTGTTTTTGTTGTTACAAAGGTACAAAAGGTGCGTATGTGCTTCTAATCATGTCACTAGTGGTGTTTAAACCTTTTGAAAATGAGTGGACTATTCAAATAGAGGCAAATGGCTGGTTTTGCCACTTGCTATCTTTTTGGTAAAAGGAAGGGCCCTCGAAAACAGTATACCCAACGAAAAGACATTACAAAGAAAACACTCTCAAAAGTCTTTTACATATACCATGAGAAGAACATGGTTCCGATGTTTGAGATCCAAACGTTTGGCTTTTGTAGTTATGTATATATATCTTTTTATATTATTGGATTTTTGTAGTTAATACAAACTAATAAATTTAAAAATTATATATATGAAAAAAACCTATTCAAACCACCAAAATTGAATCATAAAGGGTGTAAAAATGACCTAGACGGCCCACCCACTCAACCTAGCTGGTTTTTTTTATCGTTTTTCAAAACCGTAGTTATAGGTTTTTAAACCGCGTCTAATTTTCATCACAACCAACTTAACCAACCATGAATATACTACTTGGCTAGTTGTCACTTTCTTGAAAACGTGATCAAGTTTGTAAATAAATAAATAAAATTGATTGAATATAATATATATATATATATATATATATATATATATATATATATATATATATATATATCCTATTGCATCTATTTATCTTTTTGTAACAGAATTATTCTGTACAAAAAGTAAGGTATGATTACAATTGACGTGATTTATTGGAAATTAGGTATAAATTTTGTTGCATCTTGTGCTTTATATTAATTAAAGATATAATCATTCAATGGTGCATAAGATTTTACACATCCCCTTCAATATGATGCTTGACGTATTGCAAGATGGGAATGGTTATAGGTCCCATAAGTTAAAAAGCAAGTGCTCTTTGGATATTTTTATAATCATTCTTAAGGTTTATATGTTACTGAGTTAATTACATCAATAGTCCTTATTATTTAGTGTGATTTTCAGGTTTGGGTATTTAATTTTTTTTAGTAACAAATTGAAGCTTGTGATTTTAGTTGTGTAACGAACATGAGGTTTAAGGCTAGCTTCCGTTAAAGTTAGTTATTCAACAAATGCTTTGTGGTTCTTCAACCAAAAGCAAAAACCCCATCACATCACGTCATAGTGGATAAATCATAATGGAGTTTGATTTTGGTACTAACCATCGCATCACAGTGGATTATTTCATCATCACATGGGTTCGTCTTTCTATTCTATCTTTAGTCGACAGACAACACCAGCCTCGTCTCTAGTGTTTTCCGCTAGTACTCATCTGGAGTGTTTGGCGCTGGAGGGGAGCAGTGGTGGTGGCCACCGGTGGGGAGCAAAGTGAAAGAGACAAGGGTTTTATTTTTAGTTAATTACACCAATGATCTATGATTAAAAGAATTAGAAAATAGTTTTTCATAAGATATTTTAATTATTTTTATTCAACTTTAATGGGAAACTTAATGGAGTTAATTTTAAACTTTAAACTCATTAAAAATATAAAAATCACATACCCCAAATTTGTTACTAAAAAAGTTAATGCTTAAACCTGGGAACCAGGTTAAACCACGTGGACAATTTGTGTAATTAACTCAATATAATATAAATTAATTTTTTAAAAATGGTAAACAAGTTTTTTTAGAAAATCAAGAAAATAACCATTTTTAGTGTCATACTAGAATGAGAAGCCAACGTGCTAACGAATTGCAAATTATTATTCACGTCGCAAGATATATTCACATCATAAGATCGATAAATATCAGTAAGCCGAGACGTTGAATTTGTAATTTTAGAATAATAATATATGAAAAACAAAATCAAGAAACAGTTTTGACAATTTGAATGAATAAAGGTTACACTGACATGTAAATCAAAATATTAATATTCCTCAAAGAAGTATATGAAGGGTAACCAAATATGGCTAGGGGCAATTTTTCGGATTCGATAACATATTATTTGGTTTATTCAGATCAGATTATTTGTATAACGAATGGATAATGACATAACATTGCCGGTTACAACTAATATTAAAAAAGCTTGTATTAAAAACAATGAAATGTTTATTAGGCTTCTTATTCTGATTAACTGGATATTCAAATAATCTGACTTTTAGATAATTATTATATTAAAATCAACCTGAAATTCAATCAAGGATTATGGATTTCAATCTGAATAAGAATTCAGATCGATTTATTCGTTTCGAATATGATTCGGATTACGAATTGTTTTGACTTTGATTTTTTGAACGCCCCTAAGGCAAAGCTACGATAGATAAACAAGGTTCGTGGTCAAAATGAGAAGACCACAAAGTTTATTATTGCTCATCATTTCAAATTCACACAAAACAAAAAAAATAATTAAATATGATTAAAGTAGAAGTATGCGTTGTGAAGCCTAAAGGTCATACTTCCTCATCTTTTTAGAATCACAAACCTTGGTTAAATGGTTAATAATGTTGTGAACAAATAGAACACAACAATAAACACACATTTCACATCAAACGTGTTTATAATTAATGTTTTCAGAACCGAATCGGACGTCGAACTGGATGTCTTACTGGCTTGGTGGTCGGACCATTGGACCGGATTTAACTATATTTATATGTGTAATTAAATATAAGTTATTTATATATGTATTTATAGTTATATATATATATAACATTTAACTATATTTGTATATCCAACATACTAATTTATGGTTTAATACCTCATTTTTACCCATTAAAATAAAAAAAAACAAAAACCGGTCCGAACCGGTCCGACTAGCGGTTCGACCACCTAAAACCGAATCATAGCGAACCGGACCGGCTAGGGGGCTGATCCCCAGTCAAACCGGTCAGACCGGCAGGTCCGATCCGGCCGCAAAAACATTGTTCATAATCACTATCGTGGATGCAAACAAGTTATGTAAAGATTAGCATAATCATAATCTGTACACTAAATCTATATGATATCGAATGATCGGCTAAGAAATTATAGAAACTGTTATAGCTACGTATAAGACTATCGTCACGCCAAAACAACAAAAAATGGAAAACTTTTATTTTTCATCACCCTGCTAGTCAATGAGTTTGTGGTTCAGATTAGGCAAGAGCCATCTTACGGTCTACATCATTTGTTACGTCATATGCATCTTAGCACATAATCATTAAGATGCAAAATTATATATATGATTTTGAGACGATAAGAGACATCATATGATATTGAAATGATGAGGAATAATGACATTTGTTGACTAAGGAAGGACCTTAAATTTAGGATATACATCAAAAGATATTGGAGTTTTAAACTTGTTAACCATCATCGAACTCATACCAACATGTTTAATATCATAGATAAAAACAAATCTCAGATAAAAGAACCATCACAGTGATCGACTCATACCAAGCCAACAACAGTTTTTAATTAGGGTTTTGCAATCATAATCAAACCAACAACAATATATTAGATGAACGAACGCTCATAATCATCAACACAAATCAAGACAACAACCGTAATGTCAAAACAATCCCACATAGTCTCAAATGAATCAAATGTGACAATCATCGACCCAGCATCATCCCCATACTGATATCATAGCCGGCCCTTCGTTTCTCTCTTTATATACGCAAACCAAAAATAGAAAAGTTTAAAAGTATGATATTCAATATAAATCCGAAGCTTGATATAGTCTTCCGAAGCTAAGTTGATATCTTTCGAAGGTTATGTTTGCTTCGGAAAGATGTTGTTGTGTACTTTGGATTTCTTCCGAAGTATACATATGGTTAGTAGGGAATCTTCCGAAGGGTTATTTCTGTTCGGAAGATATAGTGTAGGTTTTTTGTGTAAATTCTTAATACGTGTTGAGAGTTAGTTAGAGTTAGTTACACATTATAAATACAGGAGAGTTGTAATCAGTGAAGTATCCGAAAATCATTTCAATTCATAATAATCATTTGAGAAGTTCATGTTCACGTTTATTCTTTCTGGTATCATCTTTGGATTGATCGTTATTTCGCGTTCATATTCTCAATCGGTTTGTGGCTCAATTGAGAATCCAGATTCAACCAAAGATTGATCGGCGGCAACAATGGTGCCTACGAAGTTCGAAGTTGAGAAATTCGACCAAAGGACGACTTCGGATTATGGCGGTTGAAGATGAAGGCATTACTCGTTCACCAAGGAGTGGTGGATGCCTTGGCCAGAGAATCCAAGTTGCCAAACACAATGTCAGACAAGGAAAAGAAGGAGATGCTAGAACAGACACACAGTTCAATTATATTGAACTTGGGGGATCGAGTACTCAGAGGAAAGTCAAGAAGTTAAGAACTGATAATGGATTAGAGTTCTGCAGTTATGAGTTTAATCAATTTTGTAAAACTCATGGTATTTCTAGACATAGAACTGTGCCAAGGACTCCTCAGCAGAATGGGCTGGCTGAGAGGATGAATAGAACTTTACTTGAAAAAGTAAGGTGTATGCTGGCTAGTTCTGGTTTACCTAAGATGTTCTGGGCTGAAGCTGTGTACACTGCAGCATATTTGGTCAATAGATCTCTATCTGCAGTATTAGACATGAAGACACCTATGGAGGCATGGTCAGGGAGAAAAGGTGACTATGGGGAACTTAAGGTGTTTGGATCTTTGGCTTATGCTCATGTTAGCCAAGGGAAGTTGGAACCTAGGGCCTGTAAATGTGTTTTTCTAGGATATCCTGAAGGTGTTAAAGGGTATAGGTTGTGAAGACTAGAAGGGGACAAACCTAAGATGATAATGAGCAGAGATGTTATTTTTCAAGAGAATGTTATGTATAAAGACATTCAAGAAAAAAGGAAGTCAAAGGTTGAAGATCAGAGTGGGGTTCAGATTGAGATGGAGCAATAAGGGGTGAGTGATCAAGGTGTTGATCAAAGTACCTCTAGTAGCTAGGGAGGTGGTATAGATGATTACCAGTTGGCTAGGGACAGACAGAGGAGACAGAGGAGACAAGTGATACCTCCTCTCAGATTCAGAGAGGGGATGGATTTGTCTGCAATGGCTTTTGTTGCTGCTGAAGAAGAAAGCATTTATGAACCATTGTCATACTCTGAGGCAATTTCTGTGAAAGAAAGTAATAAATGGTGTAAGGCCATGGAGGAAGAGATGGAATCTCTGTATAAAAATGGCACATGGGAGCTGGTTGATAAACCTGATGGTCACAAGCCTGTTTCATGTAAATGGTTGTTCAAACTGAAAGATGGGATTTCTGAAGGTGAACCTCCTAGGTGCAAGGCTAGGCTAGTAGCTAAGGGGTTTACACAAAAGCCAGGTGTGGACTATAATGAAATATTCTCACCTGTGGTGAAACATTCATCTAGCAGGGTTATGCTGTCGTTGACTGCTTCTATGGATATGGAGTTACATCAGTTGGATGTAAAGACTGCATTTTTACATAGGAAGCTGGATGAGACTATTTATATGAACCAGCCAGAGGGGTTTGAGGTGAAGGGGCAGGAAGAGAAGGTATGTCTCTTGAAGAAGTCTTTATATGGGCTGAAACAATCTTCTAGACAGTGGTATAAAAGATTCGATGAACATATGGTGACTAATGGGTTTAACCGGAGCAGTTATGATAGTTGTGTGTATTTTAAAGAATACAGTGAAAACAAATTTGTGTATTGTTGCTGTATGTTGATGACTTGTTGGTGGCTTGTTCAGACTTGGAGGAAGTTAAAGCTACTAAGAAAATGTTGATGTCTGAGTTTGAGATGAAAGATCTAAGTGAAACAAAGAAGATATTGAGCATGGAGATTACAAGAGACAGGGAGCACAAGGTATTGAAGCTGTCTCAAAAGTCTTACTTGGAGAAGGTACTAAGTAACTATAGGATGGATGATGTGAAGCCAGTAACAGTTCCTATAGGTGCTCATATTAAACTGTCAAGTTCTGATTGTCCTAGGTCAGATGCTAAAGTTGGATATATGGAGAAAGTACCTTATGCCAATGTTGTTGGAAGCTTGATGTACTTGATGGTTTGTACAAGGCCGGATATTGGGTATGCTGTGAGTTTAGCGAGCAGGTATTTATCAAATCCGTGGAAAGCTCACTAGGTTGCTGTAAAATGGATCTTGAGATATCTTAGGGGTACTAAGCACTATGGTTTAGTGTTTGGGCATCATGAACATGGGAAGGTTGACAGAATTGTTGGTTATGTGGATTCAGATTTTGCCAAGGACCTAGATAGAGGTAGATCTATCACATGGTATGCATTTCAAGTGCTGGGTAACTTAGTAAGTTGGAAAGCTTAGTTGCAGCATGTGGTGGCATTATCTACAACAGAGGCTGAGTATATAGCTTTGATTGAGGGAGTCAAGGAAGCTATGTGGCTGCATGGTTTTGTTTCTGAGTTGGGAATCAAAGTGTAAGGCTCAGTAGTATTCTGTGATAACCAGGGGCAGTTCAATTGTCAAAGAACAACATGTTTCATGAGAGAAAAAAGCACATTAATGTGAAGTTACACTTCATAAGGGATGTGGTGAATGCTGGTAAGGTGAAAGTGGAAGGCGTGTCTATTTTGGAGAATCCAACAGATGTGTTTACAAAGTCTCTATCTGGTGGCAAATTCAAGTTTTGCTTGGATGCATTGGGAGTTGGTTAAAATCTTGTTTTGGATTTTAAGGTGGAGATTGTGAAGTATTAAAAGCCAAAACAAGTGTACTTCTGAAGTTTGAGTTTTGCTTCCGAAGCTTGATATAGTCTTCCGAAGCTAAGTTGATATCTTCCAAAGGTTATGTTTGCTTCGGAAGGATGTTGTTGTGTACTTTGGATTTCTTCCGAAGTATACATATGGTTAGTAGGGAATCTTCCGAAGGGTTATTTCTGTTCGGAAGATATAGTGTAGGGTTTTTTGTGTAAATTCTTAATACGTGTTGAGAGTTAGTCAGAGTTAGTTACACATTATAAATACAGGAGAGTTGTAATCAGTGAAGTATCCGAAAATCATTTCAATTCATAATAATCATTTGAGAAGTTATTGTTCACGTTTATTCTTTCTGGTATCATCTTTGGATTGATCGTTATTCCGCGTTCATATTCTCAATCGGTTTTACAACACCTTGTTGTTTCAAAATCATATGTATATAATAAGTTTATAGATGGCATATTAATATGTAATGTAGGGCAACAATTTCATGCACATAGTCATTAGATTAACAATTCCCCCATTAGTAATGACTTGTAGCCTTTCTAGATTTTAAAACCCGAAAGATTCATGAGATTAACTTATGACTCGTGCACATTCTTGAATTATTTTTTCCTTGGAGTCGACCGGCTAAGCAAAAGATTTAACAAAGAGACCAACTAGGGTACATCCACTACTAGAAAACTGTGTATTTGCCACCAAATTTTATGACCGTAAAAAAAGGTGGCAAAATTAGCGACGGATTTGCTACCGCTGTGTAATATTAGTGACGACTTTCATTACGATCGCAAATCCATTACAAACCGGTCGCAAATGTTACGACCGTCTAAATATGGTTGCAAATCGGTCACAAAAAAAATCCAAAATCAATTCATTAAAATTGAATTATAAATATCGCTTGCAAGTGGGTCACAAATTAGTAAAGAAATAATACTTATAAATTAAATTTATTTTTTGTCACAAAACAGTCACTAAATTTACAAACGTCTTTACCAATCAGACGTAATTGCAAAATAAAAATATAAGTGATAAGGGTAATTAAATTAAATATAAATGTTGGTTGTAAGTCGGTCGCAAAGTAGGAACTAAAGATACTTTCGTTAATGTACAATTAGGGTGATTAATGATCACATATGAAAAAAACGTCCTATTAACGCCAGTAACAATACTTTAAAGACAATTAGCCCCCGTGATATTGAATTAGGGTCGTTGAGCTTAATTATCATTATTAGATATTATGAATTAAGGTAACTAGGCTCGATAGTGTTCAATTAGAATCGGTTTGGGTGATTATGATGATAATCCTTTATTAGTTATTTGAAGATAAGTATTTATTTGAAAGTTTGTATTTAAAAGTTTGAGTCTATATAGTAGAAGATAAGTTAGAGTCATTATCTCTTTATCCATTCATATTCGTATAAATAGATGGGTTGGGTCTTTGTAATTGTTAAGAGAGCTTTGAGTTAATAAAACAGAAAAAGACGTCGTGGAGATTGTCCTCTTCACAAAACATCGGTGTGTGTTTTTTGCTTTGCTTTGATATCCAACAGATTAATGATTTGTTTAGAATCAATTAGGCTTAATAATAGTTAGTTAAATTATTCAAATAAATAATGATTTGGTTTAGAATCAACAGATTAATGATTTGTTCGGTGACTTTTTGTCATGCTAAATTATTCAAATAAATACAACTATTAAACATAATACATCTTAGATTTGGTTTATTTAGTTAGTTTTAGTAATTTAGTTTTTGACATTTGTGTGTAGTTAATAGAAAAATAAATAATGAAATTATAATTTCCGCACGGGTATGTAAAATCCATATGTGATTATAGAATTTGTCACTATTGTATATTTGAACAATATTAGTTAGCGTTATTTAATCAATTTTTATTAAAAACTTTCCCCGGTGTATATTTGGTCGTAAATCTTCTAAGCAGGAGGGAAATTTATGAGGCGTGAACTTCACATTTCATCAATGAAGCCTTCCACAGCCAAGGGGGCGGGTAAGAGTTCATGTTTCTTTCTTTCTTTCTTTCTTTCTTTCTTTCCATTTTACTATTGTTTCTAGGTGTACTTGTGTTAGTAAAATATAAGCATCAAATTTGCCACATATATTTATACCTACTTGAGCAATGATATGCATTTATACCAGTTTTCTAGTAGTGATCCCATCGGCTAGGTAGTATCCATAATTGCATTGTCGCTTGTTAATATGTGGACACATGAAGTAGTTCCATGTATCTCATTAGTAAAAAATGAAGATTGCTTGAGAACATTGGTGTTGTTTTTTGAACTAACAAGACCAAAGTACACATGCGAAAGCCATAATTCACTCTAACATTTCTACATCGTATTTGGCTATTCGACAAGATAATCTTTTATACGAACCTTATGAGCCTTTGCACGATCACGATTCACATATGCTTTTTGGAACCTCGGTAGATGTGGATGAATTGAAACTCATTAGTGGTGGTGGTGGAAGAATAATAATGCATCTCATTTTGTGTTTATTACAACTTGTATGTTGTGACATACACTAAGAATGTTCATAACATACAAATAAACAAACATACACTAAGAATGTTCATAACATACAAATAAACAAACATACACACACACACTAAATCACACTAAATCTCACTCACTTGATTAGTTTTTTGTAGGATTCGAGAGGTATAAAATAAGAACAACCTTTAAAGAAAAACAAACGAATCCAAACTTGATTAGTTTTTTGTAGGCAAAAAGTTCATACACATTGGAGGTTTAACCCCAACCAATGCAAGAATTGATGAAGGAAGAATCCATAATCCATCACCACAAATAAAACCTGAAGCAACAGCAGGTACCATTAATTTTGCCTTTTGCTTGTTAATCTTATGCCAAACAAACACAACCAAACTTCCCACACACATGTCAATAGCAAAATAAGCCCCAACTAGAAACGGTACCGCCATCGCCATAGGTAACGGGACCCACTTCCCGATTTCCTTTGGTGACGTGTCACGTACCAGATTTGCCACCATGGCAAACACGAAGAACCCGTAACATAACTGCAAACAATGTTGTGGCAATGCAGAGAACCCTTCCACACCTAAAATCGCCATGTTTCGATAAACTAAAGCATAAGGGGCTTTATATTCACCATCCGGGTTCCCAACATCAAACGCTTTGTAAAACAGGAAAAAAGTGAGTGGGGCCACGACACACCCGATGGCGGTCCCGATAACTTGACCCGCCAGCATTGACCGCGGTGAAGTCAAAGTCAACTGACCCGTTTTGAAATCATGCATCAGATCAGATGAGAT
The DNA here is from genome assembly GCA_025506515.1 of Flaveria trinervia. NCBI lineage: Eukaryota > Viridiplantae > Streptophyta > Magnoliopsida > Asterales > Asteraceae > Flaveria > Flaveria trinervia. The sequence goes on from CM046452.1 coordinate 20,304,087, forward strand.
CGAGACGATTGTTTTAATCAAACCTGCACCAACTAAACCAGCAACCACACCGTTATCTTTTCCTGACATCGCAGCCAGCACAAACAGCGCGACTTTCCCATAGTTATACGCCATGTTCATGTCGGTTAAGCCCGCCCCATAAGCATTGCAAAAGCCCAATGCTGGCGCGATTACATACGCCACAAGAACATAATACCATTTGAGCTCAGGAAACATAATCGGGATAACGATAATGGAGACAATAGTGAAGGCAATATAGTTAACTGCTGCAACCCAAAATGGGATGCTCTCTTTTAAAAACAACTCTTTTTGTTTTAGACTATCTTGAGGTTGATTATTGTCATCTGGACCTGTATATAACATACAACATAAATATGTGACATGCTTTCACTAGTAATGTCATAATGTGTAGATTTTCTAAGGATTTTAATATGATTTTAAAGTTTTAAGGACTTACTGGTTCTAGCGTTGTTTCTTGGGTTGGAATATATGTTTCTAGTTATGAAGAATATGACCTTGACAAAGTTATAAAGCCCGTCTCCTAGGATAAGCGCGATCGAAATAAAAACCTGCAAAATACATGTTCAAATGGGTTCAGGTTGAAACGGGTCACTTGTCAAAGTGTATACATTGAAACCACACTACATTTTAAAGGCATGTTATAATAGGTTCATAAAAAGGTTTGAAAAGACTGAAACATATGATAAGGTGTTAAAAAGGTTGACATTAGTGTGTATTTAGGTAAAATTATGGCATTTTCATCACCTAACATGTTTTTGTTAAGATTTGTAGAAATGGGACCGGTGTGGCTAATAATATAGTCACATATATATTATCCCTTTGTTGACGTATTTCAGACCCGTTTGAGATGTAACACAACTCGGATTGACCATTAAATAACAGGTCTAACGGACGCCTTAGTTAAAGCGTCTATGGTCTCTAACCTTGTACCCATTTAGACTCTTCATGCTACTTGCTGGTAAACTAGATGGAAACCAATCGCCTTTCCTGTTGCCGATTAATGGCCACATTACTCCATACGACAACACAGCTCCGGCAAGCAATGACAAGTTCACAAGATGTGAACATATCATTCCCGCCCCTACGTAAGTCATGCTAAAATCAAAATAAAACCTGCACAAAACCAATATTTTTCATATCAACAAACGGACTCGTATAACACGTCATAAAAAGAGCCAAAAGGTCTAGAAGTAAAATACATACGAGTTTGCATACGCTTTTAACCCCAATGTAGGGAAGTATGTGAATCCACAGTTGCCCGAACCCGAATAGAACCACTGGAAACAAGCCCATGCTAAGCTACCCGTAAAGGATTTCACGAACCCGACTACTTGCTTCCTGCACAAACCATAAGCATTTCAATAAATCTTCTGAATCGTCATTCTATTTAAAGGGTGTTTGGCTGTGCGATTTATAAGTGATACATGATATCAAATGATCATATAATCAGTGGTAATATATATGTTTTGAAGCTTGATCATTCATTAATTATAAGCTCTTACTATACTTTTATTAATCAGTTATATACACTTATACAGGATATTAATCATCGATCTCAAGAATAGAGAAAAACCACCTTACCACCGGGACATTTATTTAGAGACAACCATTATATATATTCCAATTATCAAATTCTATGTACAACCATTTTTTCTTTCATATAATACAACTATATATATTTTTTTATTTTTTTCAACTACTTTTACATGTTTTACAATTTTTCTCTTTCAACTTTATTCCTTTATACTTTTCGATCTCTTATGTTTTTTTTGTTTTACATTTCGGTCTAAATTTTGAGAGTAACATGTTTTAACGTTTATGTGTGGTTCAACGTTGTTACGCATACCCCCCCGGTTTAACGCTCCCATGACAACGTGTGGGTCCTAGATCGATTTAGTAATTGTTTTCAATGTTTTATTTTCCACGTGCGTAGTTTAACGTTTTTAAGTCTACTTTTCATTTAGGTTTTTTTCACATTTTCTTTAATATGAGTTTTTCCGGTATTGATAGTCTCTGACGATGGTGTGACAGTAATGCTACATGTCCCGCCGCAACGCAAAGGCTTATAACACTAGTTACTACCTATGAATGCCAAAACAAATCACATGTTTTCATGAAAGTGCAAATTAGGACCGCTGATCTTTTGGCCTAGTGGTCAAGGGGGAGGTGAGATGTTTTGCGTTTTTAGAGGTCCAAGGTTCAAACATTCGCACTGATAAATAATTACTAATTTGATTTACTAACTACTAACAACTAACTTAACAGATAGAAAAATGCAAATTAGGTTAAAAGTCATTAGAATATGGTAAATTCATATAGTCAAAGACACGAATGCTAACCTGGACATCTTGTCTCCCTTGGGAGTGTGGAAGCCATTGATGAGCACAGCTGTAGCCGTTCCGCTTGGGTATGTTAATTTATAGTCTATGACCATAATCTACAAAACAAAACCAAAATATATATGACAAAATATAAATATGTATAACTAGGGTATTACTCGTGTATAACGGAGAGTTATGAACCGTAAAACGTTATTTTATCAAAGTAATTGGTTAATTGATAACATATTTTTATTGTTTCAAAAAACAGTTCATGATGATATCTTTGTACAAGTCAAGAAGCAGAAGGTACAAACCTTTCTTAGAGGAACCAAAGCCAAAAGACCAACAAAGCTAGTGACAAACAAAAAACCAACGATCCAACCAATCTCAGGTTCTTTGTAACTCCCAGGTGAATTCCCTTCTGTATCCACCCCTGCCTGCTCATATGTCCTCTTGTTCAACCCCAACAAATAAGACCCAAATCCACCTACACAAAATCAACAATTTAACAACATTAAACTCTAACCGTTTCAGACTCGGATCGGACCGGCCGCTCAAACCGTTCGGGCTGGGATTCGGAGGTCGGACCGGTCTGATCCACCCTAAATCATTGTGTTTTCAATGAACCGGTTCAGTGGTCGGACCGGTCTGATATTTAATAAACTGTCAAAACCGCCATGATGTACCTCCAACAGCAATGGTGTAGCAAGCAACAGCAGTGGTCTGAATGACGGTATTCTCCTGTCTCGTAAACGGCTTCGTTACAAAACCCGCTTTGTGCAACAGTTTGGTCCATGATCTTATGAACACGAAGGCTAAAAGCGCAGCTGAAACATTCAAATTGGGCACCAAACCAGTGGTCAAATTGAGCTTCATTACAATCACACTGTACATGATCCCGATCACCAAACTCGCCACGAGTCCTCTGATCGTTATATGCTTCTGCCACGGTGGCCTTCTCGTTGAACCATCATCGTATTCGTGGGCCATAATCTCATCTTCTGTTTTCTCCCTTTCGATAATCTCTCTTGAAATCTCCATTTCGTTCAAGCTTTTGAATCAAAGATTTGAATTTTCGATTCGAATTAGATGTTAAAGAAGCAAGAGATCAAAAGGGTTTTGCAGAAATTAAGATTTAGATGTCACAAGAGGGGTGGTATTGAATTTACAGATAAATTTGTAATAAGTTGGAGGAATTGATGATGAAGTATCGAAGTTTGTTGTTTGAGGATGTAGTAAAAAAGTGATTGTATGTTATGCACTTTATGCTCTACAACTGACTTCAATTTATAGTTGGAATTTGATTATTTGAGGGTCCAAGTGGTGGTTTGTACCGTTGAAACGTATGCATCATTCAGTTTGTTTGACTTCCTGTTTTACAAAATTAAAGAGACATCATCTTTTTTCTATTAGGTCATAATAAACACAAATCTCACAGTTATAAATCAACATCATCGTATGCATCTCGAAGTATAGGGTTGAATACATTAAAAATAAAAAAAATTTAATGGTTGTCAGAAGGCTATAGTCCCCATATGACCTTGTACGACTCATATAGCGCTATCTTTACAATTCACCAATACGACGTGTATGGTGCTATACGATCATTATAAATAGTGGTGTTCATCGAATCGGATAACGGATTATTTGGATTTGAAAATTTCATTACCCTATCCAAAATCCGATCTGATCCAAATAAGGATATCTCTATCCGATCCGAATTCAATTCTGATCGGATTCGGATATATCCGAATATTCCGAATAAACCAAATAACAATTTTTCTATTCTTTGTTCCTAATTTTTTTTGGCTAATGGTTTATTATTAACATTTTATAAGTTTAATATTCATAATAAAATATATGAAACTAGAAAATACAAATTTAACTTGAACACTAATTGAAACATAATAGATAATTATATAGAACACGAAGAATAAAATCTCTAATTTTGAATAACAATCTATTATTGTATAGTTTTTTAGAATTAGAGGACTAAAATGTGTCAAAAATCTTGAGTATTAAGTTGGAAACATAATAGATAGTTGGATGATGGGTATTGAGCTAGAAACATAGTTGAATTCTTATTCGGATTAATCGGATATCCAATACGGATTAATCAGATATCCAAATAATCCCAATAACCCGGATAAAAAAAATTATGATTTCCGAAATCCAAATAAGGAATTCGATTCGGATGAGATCCGTTCGAATCAGTTTATTCGGATTTGGATGGATTGGATTTTGGATATTTTCGGATATAAATCTAAGTATTAAACAAAATACCAGCTCATGTTGAATCATAGAAGTATGTTGATATATTTTAAATGGCGTCATTAAAATAGTTGTGTTAACTGTAAAATTAGTATTAATATATTCAGGTAAACGAGATTACGTAGTAATGTGGCATCACTTAGTTGCAACTTATAATTGGATTTGAGGGTCTAAGTGGTGAGTTTAAAATACCAGTTGTTTTGACTTTCCTTTTATTAAACTGAAAGAGACTATGTGGGTAGTTGACAATTTACAATATTTTCTATTTATTAATTTTTAAGTTTTAATTTTTATTTTAGGGACATTTACATATTTCTCCTCTCTAAAGTCATTAATTACATATTTACCCAAATTTAAAAGTCAATTACATGTTTTTCATTTCTAAAACATATACATTACATATTTACCTGTATATTAAAATTAATTATTTAACAATTATATTACTCGTATTTTTACTAAATTATTTTTATATATTTCACTTCCAAAGACTATCAATTACATAGTTACCTAAATTCGAGTCTTCTATATAAATAAAAACAATAAAAATTCACCTCGTTTTAAACTTTATTATAAAACAACAATAACCAATAATCAAATTTATATCTTTCAAATACAAAATACAATTGTCAAAGATTTCAATTTTTTATAATAATAAAACATTAATATGTAAAAATCACTTAGTAAAAACAAGATAAAATAATTATTTAATAGGTCAAGTTAATGAAATGGATAAATATGTAATATATATGTTTTAGAAAGGAGATATATGTAATTAATTTTTTAGCTTAGGGAAATATTTAATTTATTGTCTTAGGAAAGGAAAATATGTAAAAATCTCTTTATTTTAATATAGCGTAAACAGCCAGATGATTTTTATTTTCTGTAATTTTGCGTATATAACACTGAATTTTGATTAATGACCATATGAACCCTTGCATTTCTCTAAATGTTAACAAATTCGTATTTATCGTTTCATTTTTTGTGTTGTCGACTTGATTGTCGTAATCCAATAAAAGAAAGTAGTTACGCTCAATTCCTTTTTTTTAAATCCAGTATAAAAGTAAAAAGGTTAAGTAAATGTAACTCTCATATTGTCATAATATATTTTTTTGGTTAGTGATGACTGATGATCATCATTTTTTAGTCTATTCTTTATTAAGGGGTGGTAAGAAGTTCCAACTTCATTTTCGTCTTTACAAGTACAAAGTTTAAACCGTGTATTTCGAGGGCATAAGATTTGACGATTATCTTTATATTTTGAAAATTTACTGTCTATAAATAGGTATTTTAAGGAGAATGAACTAAGCCTAATTTCTAGTTTAGACAAATATAATTATAGGTATCAACATAACTTGATTATAAAATTACGTCTCATATTTTATCTCATTGTCATTGATTACATGTTACTCAAAATACCAACTTGTGTTTTAATCATAATTTTATTATTATTTTGTTATAAATGACACCACTTAAATTACCATATTTATTTATTAGCATACATAATAACAAGATGGTACATCATCTCTTCAATCAAACAACTAAAAAACCACCGAAGGTAAATAGAGTGAAACATGCAGGTTTACAACTTGTATGATCCAAAAAGTTAATAACTTAAAACTTTTGGGTCCGATTTGGATAAATTCAAACTACAGGGGTCAATAGGGTCAGGTAAAAATAGGAATTTTCGTTTTGTCTCCATGTGCATTTATTGGAGCATAGGGTTGACAATTTTATGTTAAAATTTTCTTTTTTTTATTACCAACTTGACATGTTTGTTTTGATGGTATGTGTGGAAACATTGCGTATTAAAAGGTACCAATAATAAGATTGGCCACGATTAGAAACAACATTATGTCGACACTAATTTGCAAATATGGCCTCATAGAGATTCTATGCGGGTAATCTCTATTATTAAAAAATTTTAATTTTACAGAATAATTACACAATGTGATTTGAGATTGTGACAGATCAATCTTAAAATTACAATGTGATTTCAAATAACTGTAAATGATGTTATGTGTCAACATAATTATCTAGTAATCTTGTATGAAAGAAACAAAAAATTGATGTATATACAGATTTTATTTCTAGACAAGTTTGGTTGTTATATGTCACGGTTTTGGTGAGTTTTTTGAATGGATATCAAAACCACTTCGTTAAGTACCTTTATGGATAACAGTCACAATGGTTCGTTGGTAATCAAACTAATCATAAGCCAATAGGTCATGGCCGTTTGAACTATCACCCTTTGACAATCGCAACCCTCATTAGGTGTGAGTAATACGAGTCTTTAAGACCATAGAACTAACCAAATGCTAATCAATTCTATGCTTTTCTTTTCTATTTTGGATATGAAAACACAATAAATCCATATTTAGTTTTGTCATGATGGAATATTCCCATTCTACATTATACAATGTAGAACAGAAAACTTAAAAGAAAAGGTTAATTGTAAAAAGTTGTGTCATGATTCAACAACAAGCCGATAAGGTTGAAAGTAAATCGTAGTGTTATTGTTTTGGATTGGTCTAAGGGAAGTGAACATGCATATTCATTCATAGGTAAAATAAAAATAATAATAATAAAATCAAAAATAAAAAATAAAAAATCGTAGAACTTTCATTAATGAATTTAGTCATATGTAAAAAACAAAAAAAATGGTGTAAAGTAACTCGTACATGTGCCCAAAATCTTTAAATAAATTTTCTTTTATTCTAACTCTGAAACACGAGATTACATTATATATTTTTCTTTTTTGTATTTCTTTTTTTTTTCTCTTTAATTATTTTTCACTTTTTTTCTTTCACTTATCAAGTTCATAAACATAACGGATGGACAACCATATTGGAGACACTCTTAACATCTTCAGAAGATGTTGCGTGGAACATTGCAACCTAACCTAGGTCTAGCTACAATTGGAGTAGGGGCTTTACCTTATTTTCATTAGATTGATATTTGGTACTTGATTCTCCGTCATTCACACTCTACGTCCATTTTTACTTCTTATGTTTCGAACTTGGGTTTCGAACTTGGGTTTCGAACTTGGGTTTCGAACTTGGGTTTCTCCTAAAGAAACAAAAGTCCGTTACCTCCCGACTACAGCCGTGGTGACATGACGTCGTTTAAATAGTTGTACTAATTATCAGCATACTCTAATAACAGAATTGCACATCATCTATCCAATCATACAACCTAAGAATCACTAAATGAAATTAGATTGTAAGATGCAGGTTTACAACTTGTATGATCCAAAAAGGGATGATAATCTAAAACTTTTGGGTCTGATTTGGACATATATAAACCACAGGGGTTTTTAAAGTCAGAATTTTATTTATAACTTGACGTGTTTTGGTGGCTTGTGTTGGAAACATGGCGTATTAAACGGTATCAAGAATAAGATTATCACATCATGTCAACATTAATTTGCAAATTTGGCCTCATATCATAAACATAAGAGCCAGATAATCTCTATTCATAAAATAGTTTCGCTTTTACTGCTAGATAAAACAATGTGATTCGAGTTTGTGACGGATCGTTTTCTAATACAATGTGATTTTAAAGTAAGTATAAAAAATGTATGGTATCAACATGATTATCTAGGAATTTGGTATAAAAGAAACAAAATCTTGATGTATATGAGGATTTTAGTGGACACAAATGAAGTTTGATTGTTGTTATACAAAACAGTGAGTTTTTGAATGGTCACTGAATTAAAAGTCATTCAAATAAGTATCTTTATTGATAATAGTCTATTCACAATGGTTTGTTAGTAATCGTCAACCAAAGGTCACGACCTCTGACACCTTTAGACAATCGCAATTACGCTTGGTAATTTTCGACTTGTTTATAACACGATTAAACCTATTTAATAAAAATTAAATTTTTATTTTTAAAAGTTATTAAAATCAGAAGACTAGAATCTATTATTTCACATCCTTGGTTCATAAAAACCCATAAAAAAGTATAGGCATAATATATAAGTAGTTAAACAAAACTTTTGCATGTTTGATACGTAAGTTCTGCGCGTGATCTCTAACCTGACCTGTTAAACACGATAATACATGTTTTGTGGTGTGACTAACCCAAACCTAGAACTAACCAATTGCGAGTTAATTATATGCTTTTCTTTTACTTTTTTCATTAGAAAAATATTCCTAACCATACATAGTACAACTTATAACATAAATTATAAAAGAATCTATCATCTATCTATTAATACTAATAAAAAAGATTTTTTTGTTATTTTTTATTTTTTTAACTCATTTTTTTGCCACTTGTCAAATTTTTGCATATTCGTACATTAATTTTCCCTATAAAAGGTATTATAATAATTTAAATATTAATACAAGTTTTTCTTTCTTATTAAAAATTAATTTATTAATTGCTATAATTCTCTCTCTTATCTAGATTTTTTGAAATCAAACTATATTTTTTAAAAATATATATTTTATTAAAGAAGTTAAAAATTACATCTTTTAATTAAATATAAATAATAAAAAACAAAAATTTTATATAATATAAATTTTCTAAAACACTAAACCTTTTTTAAGCAAATATTTTAAATCGTTTTGTTTCTAAAAATTATAAAGGTGAAAATTTTAAAACAGTCTTATTAAACCAATAAAAATAATTACAAATCATAGTTATAAAAACAATATTTTGATTAAAAAATAATATTTTTAATAAAAGTTCTTAAAATGAATGTCTAAAAATGAAGCTATTTTGTTAAGAGAGTTATAAATAGTATAGTTGTCTTATTTATTGAACTATTACGTATATATAAATTTGAATTATATTTAATAGTAACATATTATAATCTAACTCGTTGTGTTTTTACTAACTATAATCCATTTAATTAGTATGTTTTTAGCCTATATATCTATCTATAAAAATACTAAAATAAACATAAAATAATTGTAAGCCTTATCATATAATAATTTTCTCATTTATCTATAATAATAATAATAATAATGAATACTAATAATTTTACTCTTACCATTTTCAAATTAATATATATATATATATATAACTTAATAAATATAAAACCCTATTTTTTATTAAAACACACTTTTTAAAAATACTTTTTATAAAATATATAATACAACGAACTTTTTCTTTAAAAAAACATTTTTCTTAAAGTAAAATATTTAAAAATCAAATTTATTTATAAAACAAAGTTTACGAAAAATACATTATTGCTTATTTACTTAAAGTAGTTATTTATATGTAATTACAATCATATTTTGTCTTCAAGTATGATTTTATAATGCATAAATTTTGATTAGTAATTATTTAATATTTTATTTATTCATTTCGTGTAATACACGAGGACTAACCTAGTAGTAATAATAGGAAGTTATGTCGTGTCTCAGACTAATATGATTCTTTTGATGCTCTTAAGAAGATGAAATAAACTAACAAATATGTCATAAACAAGTAGTATTTCTCTCTTTTTCTTGACATATTTTTTGTTGCCTCAACTTTTCACATCAACTATAGTGGAACGTGATCATCCTAAGTGGCACATCTATCACGCCTTGAACACCGCGCTCTAGGTGTGATATCATGTGGTGCAATAGGACACTTTTTTAGTTACAACAAACGTCATTTAAGGGTTTGGTTTCCGGTTTTTATTATCATTTTTACACTAATCACAACTCTACACCCCATCACCATCTTTCTAATAAAACTTCATATTCACACAAACACCACTACACCATTTCAGGGTGACAATAACTACTACATACGTGATACATGACACCACTCGTTTATCACTATCACTAGCGCATTATGAATAGTCTTAACTACACTCATCAAGTTGTTAACATTTTCTAGTTTTAGTTGTGCAGAAACATGTTCTATATTCTCGATTTTAAGCTCTTAAATTCGCATCAGGCCTAAAAGGATAGTTCAATTGTTTTTGCATGGTTTTGTTTTAAGTTATGAGTTTGGCAAACGGTGTAACATTATCAATAGTAGTATCACGAGGCTTCTTTGATTTTGCCACTAACATGTTTATCATAATAATTGGTAGCTATCCACATACCATGAATTTTGAGTTTTAATTTGTAACGTCTCTTGAAGCATTCAATCGAGCCTATCTTTGATGTTTTTGAGGACCATCTTTGACATAGGATTTTTTATTTTATTGATTAGGATTAATGTCATTCGGTCGAAACGAGTCACTTAGGTAGTCAAGTCAGATCTGGGTTCATCTCGTTTATTTTAATGAGTTAAAATATTGAACTCCAGCAATTGTGAAAAAAGCTCTAGTCAACTTGTGACTCTTCGAGCCAGCTCGTTTATTTTCTTAAACCTATTGAATATCATAGTTTATATTTGCAATGATATATTGAGAAATAAAAAATATTACTTAGGGAAGGGTTGAATGATCTTAAATATTTTCTTATTTACTTTTTCACTATATGATGGTCATAATTTATGTATATTAAAAAAGGATTCATCTGTTATTTTAGGCTATAAAATATGTTATAATTAATGTAGGTAATAACATATTATATATATATATATATATATATATATATATTATATATATATATATATAATATATATATATATATATAATATATATATATATTAAGCATTAATTTAAACAAGCACAAACAGCAAACTAACAAGCCAAAGCAAGCAAACAAGATAGAGGATTTTAGCTTAAACATAACTCGTGCTCCTGAGCTTTATAAACAGCTTTATAACAATCGAAATAAAATATGATGGAAAATCTAGCCAAAATGGATGAAAATTGAAAGTCAAGCTACATAGCGACAGCAAAACACCAATTTCCTTGAGTAAGTTAACCACCTAAGGAAGGTGAAAATTTGATGATGAAGAACTAAAAGGAAAAGGTGAGTTTACTTATCTTATAAGAAGAAAATTGTAAACATAGTTACTCTGTTTTAATGAGATTGTATGTTTAGTTATAAGAATGAAAAATTGAAAACTTATTACTTCTAAGATATGAATTATGTGCCTTAATAGCCAATATGAAATGTGCAAATTACACGAGACTATATAGAGTTGATAATTTTTGACACATGCCTGTTAACATGACACGATACAAAGTTAACAGTTTTTGTGTTTGACATTAACATGTTTCATGTCTTGAACAAATTGAACCGTTAAGACACGATAAAATTCGTGTCTAAATAGGTTAAAAACCTATTAAGACCTATTAAGTAGCCTGTTTATAATTATTAATTTTAAAAATAAGGATGCATAATAATATAACAAAACCCTAGTTTCCCTTCCAACTCCACACTTTCCTTTGCACAATCGACACACCACTAGCCACCACTAACCAAGCGCCACTCTCATTCTCTCAACAACCTCTTGCTCCATTCTCCACCACGTGACAACAATCGACACCAGTCATTAAGTCCCTTGCTTGGCACACAACGCAAAACCATCATCGGTCCTTTGCTCGCTCTCGGCTACGTTCCTGTTCCCTTACTCAACTCCCCTTCCCTTGTTCTACGGCCTTCCACAGCGTACAACTACTAACCATCACTGGTCACAACCCACCACCCCCGTAGTTGATGTAGAACACTTGGATAATTTGAGAGACGTGAACATCACTTTCAAATCGAAATTATTCGGTGGTTCACCCGAATAAATCAATCGGATACAACTCAAAAGAGATCAAGAATTCGTATGTTGTTTTGCATGAATTTTCGTGAATCAGAAGATGAAAAAATCCAAGAAGAAGCATATGACCAATATTCATCATCTCATTTGATTTTAGAGAGAAAATAACAGGAAAAACTGGAATTTGGCAGTTTAATCAATTGTAGTTTTATTTTAAATAACCATTAAAAATATGTATTTTCCACTCGAATTTCACATGTGAAATTCTGGAAAATCGATTCGAAATGCAATTTTTAATGAAGTTATTTTTTTATAAAAATAAAAAATTTTCAAGCTGACCTGACAACTTGACCCCAGGGGCTCTGCCCCTTGGACCCCGCTACCAGGGGTGCTGCCCTCGGACCCCCGCCAAGGGGGCGTTGCCCCCTTGGAACCCCCATTGTTTAGGAGCTTCGCCCCTAAGAAGGTTTTCAATATCGAAGATCGTAATACACTCAAACAAACGTGCACTCCGCACCTCCTAACTTGTTTGATGGATATTATGATCACATTGATCATTAATCAATCCAGTTACACTAAAATATATAACAATCGACTCACCATAACCACCATAGTTCAAATCAGGTAAAGATTTCATATTGTTAACTTTATTTTTGAATCCAATACTCACCGTCACCACCATAGTTTGAATCATGTAAAGATTTCGTATTGTAAACTTTAAATTTTTTTTTATTAAATAGGTTTCTAAACATGTGATATTACATGTGTTCCTAAACATGTTTCTAAACAATCCATTTCATGCAATATGTTTTTTAACAGGTTTGTGTTTGTGTTTGGCAAAAAGGACATAATAAGTTATCGTGTTGTGTTCGTGTCTAGTATGACAGATCATCGTGTCTAGTATGACAGATCATCGTGTTTTATCGTATTGTAACTGATTTGTTATGCCAGCCCATAAGACTGTATACCTTTTTAGAGTTTCATCCCGATGGAAGCACCGCCTCCTATGCTTGGCCCCGACATTATAACTCCCGTTCGAAAAATACATGTTGATCTTTTCGATTGTTTTAGTATTATTATTTTATAATAATTGCTATTATCTTACTATTATTATTACTATTAGAGATATTGTTATTCTAATATTTTTGTTTATAATTTTTTTATCATCTATCTACTTTATTAAAAAATAAGTCTAAGTGTCATTTGTCATAATTTCATGTCTGTTAAATGTTATTTCGGTCAAACAAATTAGTAATATAGATTAACTTAGTTATTTATATGAATACAAAAATCAAATTTGATTTAGTATATTTACTTTAGATAATTGACTTAAGATTGAATTGTCATTTTTTATGGTTTAATTATATTTGTTATTTTCATCAAAAACTGATATTTTTGTATCTGGCTCCCTAAGGTTTTAAAAAATTGTCACTTTTATCCAAAAGTTAACTACATTAGTTTAAAATCTTACACATGTAACTTGACAAAATTACCCTATAAAAACACTCAATTACATAATCTCTAATCGAGTGGAATTGATTCACGATATAGAAAGATATGATGACTAAAAGCAATGGCATCCATTATACAATCCCTTCGCAAATAGTTTCCCACCGTCAGGACAAACTAGCTTCATCCTCCTCCATCGATGAATCCGACAATCTCGTGATTCAGTCGATGTTATAATATTAGAAGATGAAAAGATGAAAGGTCTGATATAGATTTTGTGAATGAAATTAAAATACGTGAATGGAATTTTAATAGTATACGCAAACGTAAATTAAGATTTTATTTTTATATAGAGATATATGATTACTCTTTTAATGATGAATGATTAACATTTTTGGAAGATCAAGTGGGTCTATTCTACCATTCAAACATGCCGACACTCAACACAAACCGAACAATCAAAATCATCAAGTATTCAAGTTACAATACCGTACGCAAGACAAGCGTGAAATAACACCAACAGTTGATAATGACAATTTTAATGTTATATTTTTAATTGTTTGCTTTATTATGATATTACCTTGTAACTTTTTTCTAATGTTTCTATAACACAACAGTTGATGATGACAAGTATAATATTATACTTATAATTGTTTGCTTTATTATGATATTACCTTGTAACTTTTTTTTGAAGTTTCTATTTAGTCTCATATTTTTAAATTAGTGAACTGTTTATAACTAGTTTCACATTGTTTTTTATTAGTTTCTATTTATTCGAATTAATTAGGTGAAAAACAGGTTCGTAATGGTAGGGATACAAAGAAATGCATGCTACGTAGTACGTACCATGTTTTAAGCGGTTGAAAATGTGTGCAGTTGATACTCGAATCTAGCTAACATATGTTCATTTGATTAGAAGAAAAAGCTAGAAACATTTTGAGTTCCATCGTGTCGTACGAGAGGTTAAAAATAGGGGAAAGCGAACATTATGAATTAGTTTATGATCCTCGATTCAATGTGTCCATAATAATGTCTTTTATTGTAATCTAAAGTAATACAGAAATCAGGATGACGATGTTGCTAAACAGACAACTGTGATGTTTCAAAACTCGATCGGCTTGCAGTCTCGACTTTTGATAATCACACAAACTTTATTATTAGATAGAATATTCCCCATGTTTCGCCTAATGCTACGCACACACAAACCGACACTGCACCTTAAACTCATCTCTTCCCCTCCTTTCGAACATCATCACCGTTCCACCCTCTCGACAATGTCAATGACTCCTCAAGCAAAAAGACACCACCTCAAGCCACTTCACAGATCCCCTTGCTTCGTGTACATTAAGTATTTTTCAAAGCATCTCTAGCGCCTTACGAGTCACGCCTGGCCTGAGGCCCAACTTTTCTAAACCAAAATAAATGTTATTAAGAAGATAAAACCCTACTAGTAGAATTGAATATCATACAATTAAATAAATGTTACATGTCCATTTCTTCGCTCCGTTATTAAGAAGATAAAACCCTACTAGTAGAACAAAAATCTATCTATCGAAAATCTAATGGATGTCACTGCACCACTGCTACTAGAGATATACCGAAAGAGACTGGAGGGAAAAATGGCCAAAACGCCCATTCAGAATTACGCGAGACTATTGTACATCATAATATAAAAAAACTAATAAATTTGAGAGATGAAATGTGGGATATCTGACCTATCAATGATCTTGATTATCTGATCTGATGTTCATAATCTGGGAAACAACAATCTTGGAGAGCTCATTAATGGCAGCTTGAACTTGATAATCATCTGTTGTTTCCCTTGGCACTGACCAGATCTCTGATTGTGATTGTGATTGTGATTGTGAGCTCAAACCACTGTACTCCCTTGCTGCGACTTTTGTCTTTTTGGATTTCACCACCACTTTCTCCAGATCTGCTTGCGATAATGGTCTTGGTAGCTAAATGAGTACGCATATCAAAATTAGTTTTCTTAAATATCCGATACAAACATCCTCTCAAACCATAATGAACGAAGTACACTACTCTATGTGCAAAATGGGCAGGTTAGATAACAACTAATGCCAGGTCTAAATAACATTAAAATTTTTGGTACGTGTCGCATCAGGTTGATCCGAAACTGAAACTCTTTATAGAAACAATATTTCGAATACAATGAATTAGAAGAAATTGTGCATTAAAATTGCAATTTAAGTGACTTTCAAGTCCTTTGATTGATTCTCTTTTAGCTCACCCTTTTTTGTTTCACTACACTATTTAATTGGCTAGAGATAAATAGAGAGAAAAAGGTGCTCAATAGTAAGTTATGTTTTATCACTGTTCCATTTAGGTCACTCAATTTTGTTTCGCTAGATTGTTGTGGAAGTTTTCATAACACTAAATGGAACAGTACTAAGACTTGGTTGCTATTTGGTAATTAATTTTTCAAGTTTAACCTAGTTATACAAAGCTTCTAGTAAACCTTTTGAAGACAAAGAAATCCCTAAATAACAACAAACTATCATAACAATGGAACAATATGAAATTTGAGAGACCTAAATGGATCAGCTATGAAAATTCATTGCAATTAAGTCCCTAAATAGTAACAAACTATCATAACAAGGGAACAATAAGAAATTTGAGTGACCAAAATGGATCAGTTATGAAAATTCATTGCAGTTAATTATTGTTACCATAAAATATAAGCCAAATTTATAATTATAACTTATAACTATATCATTTGTTAGGCTCAATAATTAGAAGGGATTTTGGATTCTAGACCTGTGTCAAGGGTTTGTCTTGAGAAGGGCTAGATACCTCAAGATGTGTTATTTAATTTATTTAACAAAGATTGCTGGGTACGTCACCTTTTTCAGGGAAAAAAATTCATAATTATATCAGTCAGAATTGCCACCTATACTGACAACATATGAATTAGAGAGAGATGGAGAAACTCACAAGTGATGACTTCCCCTTCTTCTCATCTTCTAATAAATCCCTGATGGGAAAATAGGCAGCTTGCTTGCAAAGCTCTAAAAGATCTGAGCCAGTATAACCTTCACATAAAGCAGCTATGCAGTCAAGATCAATGTCATCCTCTACCCTCTCGCCCTTCAATATCACCTTCAAAATGTCAGCCCTTTCTTTGCGGTCAGGTATCCCAATCTCAAAGGCCTGTGAAAATCGTCTGAGTATTGCTTCATCAAGCTCCGAAGGACGGTTTGTTGCAGCAAGCACCATCACTCTAGCATTCTCTAAATAATCAAGTAACTCACTCTTAATAAATTCTATATGCCTAAAGGACTACAAAGGATTGACACTGCCTAAAAGAATAAGGTGTAGAAAAGACAGATTTAGGGGGTATTTTTTTAAGAACAAAATCAGACTTACGATCTGTGGTAAAACCATCCCATAGTGCCATAAACTCGGTCTTCATATTGGTTAATGCTTCATGGTCTGTAGTTCGACGTTGACCAAGAAAACTATCGACCTCATCAATAAATATTATTGCAGGCTGGAGCTTGTTTGCCAAACTAAATACAGCAGCAACTGCAAAAATCAATCAGTACCACAAGTGAACACTAAGTAAAAGCTTAAAATGTAGAAAAGATACCATGTGCAGTACTAAAAAGTATCTACAATCAAATAGAAGAGATAAAAAAACATGGATGAAATAATTGTCACACAAGAGATAGCAACTAATTAGAAGTGATATTCCTATCGATTTAAAGGGAATGGGTCAGTTGGGCTATACCTTATCTCTAGCAGAACAAGTGGGTCAAACCAATAAAATCAGCCAACATAGAAAGAAAGCAAATGGGGCGAACATTTTATTGTAGCAAACTGTATTTCAAATACATAGAATTTAAACTGAGTTATTTAACAAATATATTACTAGCTTAATAATTCCATAATCTGATCTAGTTTAGCATACTAATTACTTATAGAATTATTATTAGTAGTTAAAAAACAGTTGTGGTCAACACAATCTAATCAATTTCTACACATACTAAAATATGACCACTATGACCTGAACCCATTTCACATCATTACATCAACCTTCTATGCTTTGAGCTTCATTTATCCAGAGTTCTACTAGAATGCTTTATTTATATAAATATATTATTATATTGGTAATTTCATTCTCTAATCATCCTTAACATACTAACTTAAATTTCAAAAAATAAGGAAATAGATTAGCCATTATGTCCTGCAACTTTTTTGCCACCTCTATCAATCTTCTTATTCTTGCTTTAAGCTTCCCATCTTTCTTTGCAGTACATTGTTCCTTCTTTCTTAAAGCCATTTACTTTCACCAAAACCACATCTTCTTTTATGTAGAAATAACAAAATGGTAGGTCAGCAGATTGGGTATTGGGCACAGTTAGTTGACCTGAACAATATTTTGTTAACTTTAAAAAAATTGAATCATAATTCATAAATATGTTACACATGATCATAAAAACTTTATTATCGTGAGGTTGTGTGCCTTAAAAAATGCATTTTGGGTGACATTCAAACAATTTGACCCGGTTGAGATAAATTGTCTCGTTCGTAACTAAATGGGTCAAAATAGCCGCCTATACTCTTATGCATCTTAGCATAATGTTCACCAAAAAATACATTCCTTTACTCTATATTTCTATGTTTTATAGAGTTAAATACAAGTACCTATACAACACAAATTGGAATAACAATTTCACTCACTTTTTCAAAATGTAGAAGTTACAGGTGGTTCAAAAAGCTGCATTAATCTGGTTTACCTTGTTGGACAAATTTGACCCATTCCCTTTTTAGCAATAATACCCATTTGTGATAACATAACTCGCATCTACCAATTCACAAAGAAGATGGGTAAAAATTGTCACCTCTAGCTGGCACCTTCCACATGCATAGAGAGCAAAAGCATTACGCTTCGTACACTTACAATCCAAGAAACCTAGACATAATTTATATTTATATCCACTAAAGGTCTACCAAGCAGGGGGGTCTCAATAGGAGCTGCATCTCTATCCCCTGCGATAGAGGATCTTTGCCTCCAACCCACCTTCCCCAGACCCTACATATTGCCTTGCTATGAGCGGGATTTAGTGAGTACTTTTGTTTGTATCCACTAAAGCACTACAGAAACGATCTACACATTTTATAATGAAGGTAAAAAACAATAAACTTCAAACCCTCACCGAGTTTTTGTGCATCGCCAAACCATTTGCTCATCAAATCTGATATTCTCACATTAATAAATACAGCCCCTGACTCTTTTGCAATAGCTTTTGCAAGCATAGTCTTCCCTGTACCAGGTGGGCCATACAACAAAACACCTTTTTGGGGGCCAAGCAGCCTTCCGTAAGAAAAAAGCTCAGGCCTGCGTAGGGGTAATATGACCAATTCATACAGTGATTGCTTGATGGATTCCAAACCTCCAATGGAATTGAATTCCACATCAATATGGTCAGGATTTATCACATTGCATGCAATGACATCCTGTTATGCATCAAACACAAGCAAACAACAATAAAACAAACAGAACAAAACAAACTTCACAAATTCCCCAGTTTCAATTTCAACAACAAACTTTGAACTATGAGCAAAATAGAAAACAACTTACATGATAGAATTCCAATATAAATTATACCTCGTCTTTATATTTTTTAGGAGTGTTATAAATGGTTTGGGTTGTCAAACAAATGTAATATTTATACTAGTTCTGTATTACTCACTTTACAAGATAGATGTATATTTGCCCCCCACCCCAAAAAAAATTGATCATAGTTAACCTTTTTTTACATAAAACCTTCATATATTATACCCTTGAAGCTTTATTATGCATTTCGCCGTATCTTGGAGTTAATGATGACGGTATATATATCAGCATGATTTACTCATCTAAAAGAAAGTCAGACACTTGAAAGTCTGGAACTAAGAATATTTGTGGGTCAAAAGGTGTCTATAATTAGCCACTTCATCAAGGATCTAAGACAAACGGTGATCGGCTACGTAAGCACTTTGGGCATGCGGTTTCTTGATTGGACTTGACGAATTGTCTCTAATCTAGAGAGAAGCCCTTTTGAACCACACTACTTAAATGATAAGGTGTTTCTCATCATGCCAGAGGAGTGATGTACTACGATGTTAGTGCTGAATGTGCAAGTCATAGTAGCTACCAGCCTACCACCAGCATACTCTACATGGTATGCACACGCATAAAGGGTATGTTTTGATAGTATTTCACTCTCTCTTTAGAATATCACACGTAATTCATTTTCCTCATTTCACTCTCTCTCATCATCACTTTTTCTCCTTATCCTATATCACAAACTCACACAAAGTCCCAAACTAATCTTTTTGTAACCACACGACTTGAATGATAAGGTGCTTAAACCTACATATCGTAAAAGCAAACCTTACAAGAA
Organism: Flaveria trinervia; assembly: GCA_025506515.1. Classification (NCBI taxonomy): domain Eukaryota; kingdom Viridiplantae; phylum Streptophyta; class Magnoliopsida; order Asterales; family Asteraceae; genus Flaveria; species Flaveria trinervia. The sequence goes on from CM046452.1 coordinate 20,324,167, forward strand.
CCGCAAAAAAAAAAATTAAATCAAAATAGAGGATGGTACTTTCGGTATTCGTTCACGAAATACTCGATTTTTGCAGAATTACTGATTCATTTGAAACCAAAAGTGACTACTACACCTCAAATCTATACTAATAAATGATTACATCCCCGGGACACGTGTCCATCTTAGAATGCCTCTGCCTTGCATTTTCCCGCCCAGCTTTCTATGATCCGAATTAAGTTTCTCGCAGGTCAACCGACCCATTTGACAACCCCTGGATGTTTGTTACCCTTAGAAACTCATTCAAATTTAAAACCCTAGATCTATGTTTGACTCTTTCAAAATCATTATAATCATCTGTGATTCAAGCATCATTCGATCTCTCTTGTCAAAATTCAAGATCTTTCGGATCTAATATTCGGCTTACCGGTTAAACGATTCTCTGAATATGTATGTCATTAAACTATATCTTCACATACAATTGAATTATTCCCGTAATCATCTTTGATTTGTATATGCGTTTGCAGATGTAAGAATGTTTGCCATGTTCTTGATCATAACTTGTGTTAATTAGAATCATATGAACGTGTATCTGTGTTTGCTATGCGTTTGCAGATCTGTGATTCGTTTACCCTGTTCTTAATTTTTAACTTGTGTTAATTTGAATCATATGATGTTTATCTCTGATTGCTAATCATTGTAGGGTCATCTTACACCGCAAGTGGCTTTTAATGTTTAAGTGTTTACCTTTCCATTGAATATGTAAAAAAGGGCATTGCAGACTTGCAGAATCAATATATATAAGACCAAACAATTTGGACAAAATTTGTTATAATTATAACAACAGAACACTATCTTCAACCATATATATATTTTAGTGATTGAATTACCTTGGTTCAAAGTGTTGAAACGTCTTACATTTGAATGTTTGACCTGTATCAAGTTCTATATATAGTGCTACTTTAATACTCTTAAACATGATTTGATTTTTTTATGTGGCCTACTTATATATTAAAGTAGTTGTCTGCATTGGATTAGTTTGTTACATATGATCATATTTTCACCATTTTAAGTGAGAAATTCTGATCATTAAAGGGATGATAGTCTTTGCAAGTGATGTGGATATGATTGAGTGAGTTGGCTTTGATTTAAATTGCATGTAGCTATTGTCAGATTCGTTTGGCAATTAAACTAACTACTGCTCCATGTATATTTTAGGTTCATATTTTCGTTTGCAAGTTCGTTGAAGTCTTTTTTTAGTTTTACCTGGAAATTAAACTAACTACTGCTCCGTGATAGTCTTTGCCAAGTGATGTTGCAGTCTTAGGCTTGCTTTAGGATCCCTTGATCACCTTAAACATGATTTCCTTATCAAGGTAAACTTCAAATCTATATGACTACATTAACCTCTGAAAATACTATGCTTTTTTTTATAAAACTCATCAAAATGTTAAGTATTATTGACTTGCAATGATCTTCATTTATTATGTTTTTTTGGTTCTTGAGAACCGGCTTGTAGCTTTGTGTTCATTTCATGATCAAAACTGAAGAATAAATTTATTTTGTAGGAAACTGTGAGTAATGAATAATGGAGGAATATCTAAGTCAAATGAATGCATAAGGTTTATTCATGCAATGCAAATACAATAATTAAGTTTGAGGTGGATTAGGAACATTAGTTCCAGTTGGTATGAATTAAGGTTAACACCAAGCCGCTTATAAAATGTCTTTTTGCTCATTACCGAGAATTATACTTCAAGCTGACCACATTATGAGCCCAACATTTTGCTGGATCTATGATTAAAGTTCAACAGTTGCTCCTGCAATTCCTTGCTTGGTATTTCATTATTGTTTTGTAAATGTGATAATTTTATTGTTTTTTATGTGTAACTAGGTTATAAACACGTATAATATATGAGGTTGTATAATAAATATTTTTGCATGAAATTCTAATCTAATTTTTCTATATAGTTAGTGGGTTAGACAGTAATATCATAATTATAATAATAATCAAAGTTCTTGAATATAATTGTTTTGAAGATTTTGTCTTTATTATAAACGACACACCGTGTGACTTTGGATAATTCTTCATATATGAAAGGGTGATGCTTGTGATAATCTTTAATATTATTATTAAAATCAAATCCGTCACATCCTTTATACAAATTTGATTTTAATAATAATATTACTAATACATGATATATGATTATGTTATACAATCCCGTGTAATAACCCCGTTGTCTATAAACATCTACAGATTAACATCCTAAAAGAGCAACATTAGCTGATGCTTTTAGACAGGAATCTTCATAGAAGCAATAAATCCAACATCCTAAACCCTAATCTAGTTCTTAAGATACACAAACCTAATCAACAACCTGAGCAACTACGAGTGCACTGAAATCGAAATGAAAAGTTGAATACTGATACGATTATAAACTACCTCGTAGGGATTGGTATGAACGAGAGGTCGACCTAATCGCTTAGAGATTTCCTTCTTCTGTTCGAGTGCTTTTTTGGAAGCTTCTCGATTAGGATCGAGGTGTTTGAGTCCGGCGAAGAGGACTAAGCAACTGAGGGCGGCACTAGCGGCGTACAACACTAGCTCCTGCAGGAACTTCGTCTCCGTCGATGATCCTTTCATCTTCTTCCGGTGGCTCTGATGCTTTTTCTCCAAGTTATCGATCTCTGAGTGCTGTTGTTCGACTCGGTGTTTTGGGGGAATGTGGTTTCCTAGGGGATAACGCAACGCAACACGCAACGCAACACGCAACACGCAACGCACACGAGTGATTATACGTTACGGGCTTACGGTGATGGTCGTATTGGTCTTGTACGATGGGCCTAGATAAGTTAAGCCCAATAACGATTATTTGAAACTCGAAAAAAGTTGAAAACATGTTGATACAATTTTTTAAACGATATATTACGGGTGGGGATAGCTTAATACGGTAATAACAAACTAATTTGAAGTTAGAGCGGTTAGTACAATTTGTTCAACTCTTTTAGCATGACAAAAGAATTGGATATTACTTCCTTTATGTTAAGGAAGGAAATGACGAGATGTTACAATACCATGCAAGATGATGACGGTTTGGGTCAAGTTAGCTGTAGAGGAAGAAAGATGGGCAATTTCAATAACTTGCCGAAAGGATGCTCGAGCTCTCTTTTACTACTTTTATAGAAGGTATTATGTGTTTCGGGAACATTGTTAATGCATCTGTCCTCAAGTAAGAAGGATAGAGGGGGAAAGTTATTTAGCTTTATATGATACTTGAGGGGTTAGGGACATGTCTCTCATGCTATCAAGCCTCAACACCGTAAAGATTTATAAGCAAAGTTAGTTGTGAACATCGCAAGGTATGAATGCTGAAAATAGAATGGAAAATGCTTAATAAAAACCAGTTTAATAAAAGGCTCAATCAAGCTTTAATTATGAATGATTGGCCAAAACTAATAAGCAAGAAGGAACCTTTAGAAAACTCTACAAAGGAGACAAAGACCAAAAGAAAAGTAAGGTGGTTAGCTTACCATACAAAGGTGTGTGGTACCAAGAACCGTGCTATAAAAGATGGGTGATTCGATGCCTCAAACGCAACGCTAGGCAAAATCAAGAATGTGCTATCAGTGTAAGGTATTTATAATCAGGAAGTAACATATTTAGGTGGCCTAAAACTATTGTTGGTGTTCAAAAGTTTTAAGGAGACAAAAGACTTTATAAATGACAAAGCCTCGACATCCAAAAGGCTAATGGAATCCTGCTCAATATGGGATGCTTAGAAGACTGGTAACAAAAGAATTTTAGTCTAAAATCTTTGGTGTTCCAATCCTCTTGAAGGATAAAAGAATTTACAATAAAATTGGTGATGCAATTGACGTTTCATTATGATAAGGGATCAAGGGATGATAAATAAGTACCCAAAACTTGAATGAAGGAGGCTAATAACATCTGGGGTATTAGAAGACCCTAAGCCACATTGTCCATTCATAGAATGTAGAAATATTAGTAAATCATTGCTTAAGAAGGACGATGATTTTAACCCTCGTATTTGTACGACACTCTTTGCGGCAGCAACCAACGAAACCAGCCTTCAGTGATTGACATATGGGATAAGTCGATCATTGGTAATGTGGATTCCGAAGCGCCAAAAGATGTTGTTAAGCCCCAAGCTGTCATGTTTTCTATATTTACATGTCTCTCAAGAACTCCTACCCCCCCAAGCTTTGAATCTCGAATTGAGCAGCCAAATGGGTGAGTCAATCAATAGAGTAGATCTTAAAGCCCAAAAAGGAATATTAACAATATAGGGCCCATCAATTTAACACTATACCTAGAATTTGATTCGAACAAAAGTTTAAAAAATGTGTAATGGTTCAAACCCCTGAGGGGCGTTTTCCTGCCAAATGGCTGCCATAAGTATGGTTCAAGCCCTATAAAAAAATGTGAAAAGTTGGTGTGATTGTGGTAACGCCATAGCCTTGAAATGCTTAAAGGGGTGATGGCAAAAGACAGGCGGTGTCATAAACGTGGCAAAACGCCCCACTACGGGTGATCCTAAGGAGATCCTTAAATCATCTGAAGAGGGATCGATAAATTCAGAGGGGGGAGATAAAAAAAATCCTATAACATTGTATTCTTGAGTTTTGTAGATGAAATAAAGAAAGAGAATAAAAATTTAGAAGAAAAAAGAAAGCGAGGGGAAAAGAAAATATATATTTTCATTTTGTGTTCCAAAATTCGAAGAAGGAAAAAGAAACAAAGATGTTAAGTGTTCCCGAGTTGAGAGAAAAAATATAACGCTATGATTTACTATCATACTCTTTTAGTTTTATAATTAAACTAGATTAAGAGGGTATAATGGTAAAAAGGATGATTATTAAAAAGTTTTTTTTTCACTTCTTCCACTTCAATCCGATTTGGAAGGAAGTTAGGAAGAACAATTATTAAAAAAACTTTCTTCAATTCCTTTCATTTTCTTCGTTAAACAAAACTCTAGAACACAAGTAATTTATAATTCTTCTCACTTTATTACATTTCCCTCTGAAAGTTTATTAAAAAACATAACGTAAAAAGAAAACGATAGAGAGAGATGCAGAACTTCGAAACAACTTTTAACGAATCATGCTTCAAATCCAAGACAACCTCTAAAAAATCATAAGTGAGGCGACAGTGGAGGTAAGTGGTAGTGAGTTCTTGGGTTTCAAAATAAGATCAGAGACATTAGTGTTAAGGACGGTATCTACAAGATAAATCAATGAATTTGATCGCTAGTACAAGGGAGATTTGCTAGAGTGAGGAAAATGAGGTAGTGAACAATCTAGAAACGAAGAACAAACTGAACTTCATTGCTTCAACAATCTAGTTCGTGTGTTACAGTAAATTTAGTTCGGAAATAAATAGAGTCTATTGTAGTCTATACTTAATCATGCCGTATACGGTTTTGAGTTGTTTTAAGTTTCGACGTATACTTTGTTTCGAGTTGACAAATGTAGTTTGTAATCATTTGATGGCATAAATTCAAATTATTACATGTTTCGACATAAATTTAGTTTAAAAACAAATCTGGTTGATTGTAATCTAGATTTTATAACGCTGCAACATATGACGGGTACTAAAACCTAGTTATCTTTTAAAAGATGCATCGACATATCCCTAAAGGATTATACCAACATTATCATAAGACATTTTACGTGACGTAGACAAGTTTCAATAATGACTTCATGTTATCTTTGAGGAAATCTAACAAAATTTATTTCACCAATAGAGTTTAGTTATTTCAATTGTTCCGGAACTAGTTACATATAAAATATATAATTAATTCAATATTTAGAGTGAATTACACTAACATTCGCTATGGCACGTCATATTTTTTATTTGGTTGTCAAGTATGAAAAATACTTGCTTCTTAATAAGTATGTTTCGATGAGAGTTAACTTTTTCTATTGTGTACATAAGAGCACCTCCAATAAAAAAGTTTTTTGATGTTTGACTTTAGAGGCAAAATTGATAAAGTAGATGAAAAATGTAATGTTATGAAAGAGAGAAAACGAGGTATGTTCATCTCTATGAAATTAAAAAAAATATATTTTAAGGGTATGGAAGAGAGAAAATAGGAGAGAGAGTGGTTTTTATGAATTGTGAGTGGGCATAATAAAAAAAAGAATATAACAACTGACGCTAAACTCGTTTTTCACCCTTTTGTGTCGGTGATGCTCATTTATGCTCTAAATGAACAAAATATCATTTATTATTATAATTTTATATAACTTTAATACAGGAATAGATCTCGAAATATGATTTGTTTTCACTTTTAGTCTCCAAGTATAATTTATTACAAATTCTCACACTAAGTATATCAATGAGTAATAAATTTGTCCCAATCTCCAACTCAGATTAGTTTTTGTTATTAAAAATCAAAATTCTGTGTGTATATATTGAACGGCTGCATGGGACTTTTTATTAAAAAGCTAGTAAGTTACTAGTGAGGTTACATGCACCAAAATGAAAGCCAATTTACATTTATAAGTTAAAATTACACAAATTATGCCTTTATCCCTAGTTTCTTCGAACGATTTTGTATCCATAGAAAAATGGTTGCCTTGATTCCTCCCAATGTGGTATTTGCTGATGGGGTTTTACCATTATGAATCAGCTCATTTTTTCCTTTCCAATGCTACAAATAGCGGTCTACATGACTGCATGAATTGTCTTTTTTGTGGTACTATGATCCTTGGGATTTGTTCATGAATCTTTAGTAGATTCGTGAATTCGAAGGCGAATATGAAAGGGATTTTTCGCCAATCACTAAGTTTAGCCCATATTTCATTAACCATAGAGCATGATGTAGATACATGGTCATGGGTTTCTTCATACATGTTACAGTAGACAAAGTAGACAATTTATATTTTAAGAAATATTATTCATAACATTTTATAAGTTTAATCATTTTGAGTTAACATAATGCACCATGCGTATGCTTTCAACGTTTTACATCTTTTATCTGTTTAATTGCCGTGTTGTGTTCTATGTTTTGTTCTATTTACTACACATTAACACACCATAACACACATGCATGGTTCAACGTTTTTACATTTATTTTTTATTCGGTTTGATTTATTTTGTTTTACGAGTTTTTCTGGTGTTGTTGGTCGATAACAATGGTGTGACATTGATGTTGCTTCGAACGGTTTTACGTTCCTACCGCAATATGTGGAGTTTGAATACTAGTTACATCTATTATTTATTCTATCAAAGTAGTGAAAACATTTTCTAATAATTGGACCACAAACCACATACAGTCCTACACAGCCAGTTTGACTGGTTACTTTTATACCGTCTTCATTTAAATTGTCCGGTTATGTAGTCTTAAACCGTCACAAATTTGGCCGTAGCCCATATGATATTAGCATTGCAAACCACACCAAAAAATAAATTAATTTCATTTATTTTAAATTATTATACACATAAACCTACTTTATAAATTATTTATCACTTATTTATTTTCATGTTGAATGACCTCTTATGGATCCCAGTAGCTCCCAAAGCCAACGACAACATCCTAGAAGCCCTCAACTTATTTTACTACCTTAAACAGTTTTGACCCTTGTTTCCCTCCACTAGTTACTACCTTCCCGTTTCTTATATAATATTCTATCATTCAATAACAATGTTTTCCCATTGTTATATAATAGTCTTTATCATTAAATAATAACGTTAAACACGTATCAGTTGGTTAAATCAAGTACAAACAATTTAGTTAGCAAAAACGTGACACAAGCACACATTTTTAGACCAATCAAATAATATTCCACACCTATATTCATTCTCTCCTCACACCCTCCATTCTTGACTTCGGTTTCTCCTTCACATGTTCAACCAATTTTATAATCATATCTTTTTCTTGACTCCCTCAAACTCTCAACTTCAAATCATTCATCGTCTTAATCCTATAAATTCAACCCCAAAAGTAAGTATATCCATATATATACACATCACAATTATCTCTCCCTTCACGCGCAACCACTCGCATTAATAATAATATCATAGAGTTATTGTGTTTAGATCGATAATTTGATATCGTCTTGATTTTGATAATGATCCTCACAACTCTAGTTGTGTTTGTGACGATAGTCGTTGGTTTCTGGTTGGTTCCTAGAGTGTTATCGAGGACGACGATAGGACACTTGTTGAAGAACAAGTGGAGAGACTTGGAGGAGTGTTTTCACCACCACCAGCTCTACAGAATCCCTAAATTCAACCAGCAAATGCAGGAGAATCGAGTTTATCGCAAGGTGTTCGCGTATCTAAACTCGTTACAATCGGTTGAAGACTCCGATTTCGTTAACCTCTTATCCGGTAACAACAACCCTAACGAGATTAACCTAACGATCGACAACGATCACAACGGAAACCACGAGTTTGTAGATACGTACCTCGGTTCGAGAATCTTCTGGAAGTTCGAGAACGATTGTTTAGTGTTGAAGATTAGAAGAAAGGAGAAACGAAGAATCCTCTCGTCGTATCTTCAACATGTGCATAACGTCACCGATGAAATCGAGCAGAAGACGAAGGAGATCAGATTGTACATCGCCGCCGTGAACTCGCCGGAGAACCGCCGGTGGATATCGGTTCCGTTCAATCATCCGGCGACGATCGACACTTCTGTAATCGATTCCGATCTGAAAAACAAGATGAAATCGGATTTAGAATCGTTTTTGAAATCGGAGCAATATTATCACCGTTTAGGCCGCGTTTGGAAACGGAGTTACTTACTTTACGGTCCCTCCGGCACCGGAAAATCGAGCTTCATCGCCGGAATCGCGAAGTTCTTACGTTACGACATCTACGACGTCGATTTATCGAAAGTCTCCGGTGACTCCGATCTGAAGTTGCTTCTGCTGCAAACAACGAGAAGATCGGTGATTGTTGTTGAAGATTTGGATCGATATTTGGTTGAGAATCAACGGCTGTGAGTTTATCTGGCGTTTTGAACTTCATGGATGGGATCATCTCATCGTGCGGTGAAGAACGCGTGATGGTTTTCACGGTCAGTGATAAAGACAAAGTTGATCCAACGGTTCTGAGGCCCGGTAGAATAGATGTTCAGGTGGAGTTCACCTTATGTGATTTTCCCGCTTTCAAAACGCTAGCAATAGTCACCTAGGGTTAAAAGAGCACAAGCTTTTCCCACAAGTTGAAGAGATTTTTCAAGCCGGGGCGAGTTTAAGCCCGGCCGAGATTGGCGAGATCATGATCTTTAACCGCGGGTCGCCAACTCGGGCTCTTAAGAACGTCATTAGCGCGTTAAAGTCGAATACCGATAATAAGTAGTGACGGTTGGTAATAGTAAGAAGGAAGAGCCTTTTAGACTGACGCATAGTGTTTCGGTTGGTGGTGCATTGGGTGTGCCCTCAGGGTTGCTTGACCATGGTGGTTCAGGTGGGTTACCACCTAGATTGATGTATAGTGGCTCGGCTAGGACGGTTGATGAGTCACGTGGCGCACGGTCATTTCGTGGGGATCATATTCCAAGTGTAAAAGATTTTAAGAAGCTTTATGGGTTGTTGAAGACGAAAAATAATAAGAAGGAGTTCGTAGATAAGGAAAACTCTCGACATGAAGTGTCAGTATTCTAGTGTTTATGTTTCTTTAATTTTATTTACTGAGATGTAAATTTTTACATAGCCATTTAAATGTATAAGATATCATTTGTTTTTCTTTTACAAAATGCAATCTTATTCGTCTTATAGCATAGCAAATTTAATGTCATTTTAGTATATGTTTTTTGCTAATTTGGATTGAGATAATGTGCATTCAAACTTCTTTTTTTGTGAAATATTGACTTGTAAAAAATATGTCATCCATAATTTTTGTAAAACTAATTTTAACTATCTACTTTATCAACTATAGCTAATACAAAATTACACATAACCTTGTATTAATAACTTTTATATTACTTGAGGTTTTAAAGTCGTAACTTCTAACAATAGAACATGTGAGACTGATGTTTTGAAACCAAAATGGAGGTTGAACCGACGATTCTAATCTATAATCTATAAACTATAATAAAAGAATATTTTTTAAGACATGTGTCATTATTTTAACATATCAAATGACACGTGTTATAATTCTAGCATATCATAAAGCTCATTTTTCTCGTCTTTCTCATAATAAATACGAAAATTATAAAAACAATTAATTTGGTAATTTCTTTTTTAAAACAAATATATATATATATATATATATTATATATATATATATATATATATATATATTTGTGTTTCTTGTCTCTCTCATATTAAATGATGATTATTGTAAATAAATAAACTAAACTATTAAACATTTAAAATATAAACGTGGTTATTTTAATAATTTATTAATAAATATTAAATATAGAGTAATAATTTCTAATTTATTATGTGTTATAACTTTTAAGCATTTATTATATTTTTATTTTATCAATGGATAATACATCTTAAAAAAAAATATTCATAAAACTAATGATTTTGATATGTTTAATTTATTCAACCCATGTAATTCATGGACTCTAACCTAGTGGTTTATTGTTTAATCGTTCACACAGTTTCAAAAATCAATCGTTTAAAGTAGGAAGAAGATGAAATTGACAGTTCCTCACCATTGTATGGATCACTTTAAATTGGCTGATTCATTTGTTTAAGGTATATCGGCTACTAACAAGAACGATACAACTAATTATTTACTAATTCAACTAGTTAGACCGGCTATTTAATCCGGTTTAATAATAACAATATTAGTAAAATGTTTCAAGCTTTGAACGAAGAACACATAGCTTTGAATATGCGATGGGTGTTGATGTGGGTCAAATGTATGGCCTTAAAAAATCATTCCAAAATTGAATTTTTGTGGTCAAATTCAAAACATTTCAACGTCTCATAAATCAATCAACAAAGATGGTTTGATTAGAGGTTCGTTTATTTCATTTTCAAGCCATGCAACTTGTAATAAATTATAATCTTGCCAAACAACTTTTCACTTAATTAATGACCCTTGATCTTTCTTGGATGTTTCCTATATATATATATTCATATACCAACAAAGCTTTCTATTTATCTTGTGATTTTGCTAGAGGAAGTTACATAATCACTCCTTGGAGTGTATGTGAGTAGTCAATTTTTGTCACTTAATAATAAACACACACTTTAGTCCCTCAACCAAAAAAAATTGCTGATGAAAGACATTTTGTTGAATTAATGTGGGAATTTCAAAAGGGTTGAGGTAGGGTGATTAGAAATTACATTTTTAACTATCATCTCACTTAAACTAATTTGATTAAAGTCTCAAAGATCTTCATATTCAACTAGGATTATAACCCGCTCGTTGTAGTGGAAGCCAATGAGTCTAGTATTAGAAACGATAATTTCTTTATAAGAAATGTTATTTATTAGAAAATTGGTTATTGGATTGTAATAAATCAATTTTAATTTATCAGTTAGTATCAACCTTAGGAAATATTTATATACATTCTAACTTTGAGCTTATTTTTCTTTAATAATTTTTTACTAACTGAGAGTTAACTCCATTAATGTTTTGATGACATAAACTGTTTATATGGCCAAAATACTAAACAGATAGTTGAAATCTACCTTCAATTCTGTGAATCTAAAACATTTGCACTTTGAAATCTATCAATATAGATTTCATGTATATAATCATGCAATGTGCAAATGGGTTATACCTAGTTTATTAAAACTAAACAAATGGATATATAAATATGACACCTTATTGTTTAGAAAGAATATATATATATATATTTCAAAATTATAGACAGTTATAAGGGTAGAGCTATAGTAAAAAAAATATATAATCTAAAAAGCCTGTGTGATTAACATGTGTTATTCTATTATTAAAAAACGATGGTGTTTTAAACAGTGTATCATGTACATAAACTCATTGTGTCTATATGTTCATTGTGCCATATATTTTATATTATTTGTTGTAAATATATTTATCATTGTGGTTTACGTTTTAGAGCATTTTATGTTATTTTTTTTATTTTTATGTAGATTATATAAATTTGTTATCTATCATTATGTTCTATAAGTAATAGTACATAATGGTTTATTTTTATCAATATATTTTTCAGACTTGAAGTGTTGAAGATAGCACAAGATGCTATTTTTGCCATTGTTTTTTATTAATTATATAAACTTCTTATCTATCATTGTGTTTTACAAATAGAAGTGCACAGTGATATTATTTCAACAATGTATTTTTATAAAAAATAATATCATATATAAAAAACAATGCTAGTTTATCATTGTGTTTTACAAATAGAAGTGCACAATGATATTATTTCAACAATGTATTTTTATAAAAAATAATATCATATATAAAAAGAACAATGCTAGTTTTCATGGTTTAATTTTTATAAAAGCTAATATCATATATAAAAGTTATAAATGTTTTTTATAAAAGATAACTTGAAAAAAATCAACAAAAGTGGCTATGCCTAAAACACCCATCTAGCAAACTTTTTACCTGCTAATTAATCTCAATTATTGATTAATAAGATTATGTTTGATATTATATCTTATACCTTTTAGTTTTAAGTTCTTTATATTTGAAACTTTTACCTAATTATTAATTATAAAATATGATATAACGGCTTATGATGCATTTGAGATTCTCACGTCAATGTTATTTTCTGTGAACATGCATAAGAGATGATACCAAAACTTGAATATAATATATTTGTATCTCCACTACACAAACCGTCTTTATTCATCTTTATATTAGGATACAACATCAATGACATACGATACAAGAGTGAGGCTTGCACAATCACATATGATGGTTTTCTATATAAGCTTTATGGTGTTGTTTGTGTGCCATGGGTGTAAGTTATCATCATATTTCAATTTTATCATGTCATAAGTTATAGATAAATATCACAATCAATATATCAATTTAAAGATAAACATCACAATAAATATATTATTGTTTGATTATAGGTAAAAAAACATGATCAAAACGACTTGAGAGCTTTTGGGATTCCACCTCCAAAAAATTGTAATGTACGTTGTGATTTCAAACTAGATAGAAATTATTGTTGTTGTGGCGTTGTGACTAGAGAGTTCCCATGCGACAAAATAGAACTTTTTGTGAGAGGCTTTGTAATAAGAAGAAAAGTTGTTGTACATATTATTTTCATTACAAAATAATTACTTAAATAAAGGAAAATAAGGAAAATATATATATTTACATTTAGCTTTAGTCTCATCTTTGCGTGTGTATGTATGTGTATAGGTAGGGGATTAGTGTGATGTGATTAGTGTATTGCATGGATTACAAGCACATGGACACACCATTGAAAACTAGAATCACAATGAAATTCTAGACTAAGAGTAGGAAAAATCTCTAGACTCGTCACACACCTAGTTATTATAAAATTAAACATTAATATCATTTCTTAATTGTTAATTTTTTTCAAAAGGAAACGATAACAGCAATAAAATAACTTTTGATACATCTAAAAATATAGGATACAGTAAACTTTATAGTCCTAAACTATTAGATAGGAAATAATATTTGTTGGTAAAATAAATTAAAAAAATCAAAAGATAGAGTAAACTTTATATTATTATTTTTTTCACGTGGTTTGGCTTAAATTACATTTTCTTTCAAATGTTTTAAAATCTTGATTTTACTTGTAGTTTTTTTTTAATTTTGTATTATTAACTCAAACAAATTAGCTCTATTAATTTTTTTGTGTCAAATGAAAATGTACATTAGTCAATTTATTTTGTAATTTATTTAAAGTGATTGTAGAACCAGTTATGTAATTTGATAAAAACATCTAATTAAATACTTAAAACCCTATCCCCTCTCCTTTCTCCTTTGTCATTTCCACCGCCACTTAATCCACACATTACCGGTGTCCACTACCACTACCACCCAAAGCAATTCTAATGTCGTCATCTTCATCTTCATCTTCATCTTCATCTTCATCACTCATCATATCATCTCTCATTTAATCACCCCATGCTACCCCACGAATGACGAACCACATGTAGCTCCCTTTTTGACAATCGAAAACCACCAATGCCACTCCTACCGCCATCTCTTATTCAATCTTAACGGGATTCAAGTCACACCTCATCTCATGTGGGAAGTTGCATCAGATCAAGGGTTACAGGAAATGGCTTGAATTATCTGATGTACAATTAGGATTTCTAGTTCGATTAGGGCGGCAATTAGGTCAATATTAAGTAATTAGGACATTATGGCAATGGCTACGGTGTAGTGATGCATGGTGGTTAGTTGGAAAGGTGATGCAGAATGTGTACTCTGGGTGTGCGTTTGCATTTGCGTTAACGTAGCAATTGGTGGTGGTAGCATTTGCGTTTGAATTTTAACCTTGTGATGTTGGAGAATGGTTAGGGGGTGAGGTTAAGGTTAGAATAATGATAATTATTATTATTTTATTAAGGATTTTTTTGCATATTTCCCATTCCTAATTAATACCTTAAATTATATATTTCTCCAAGGCATAAAATTAATTACATATTTCCCTTTTAATGCACATATATTGCACATTTATTCATTTTATTAAAATTAACCTATCAAGTGACTATTTTATCTTGTTTTTACTAAAAGATTGTTATGTATTAATGCTTTATTATTATAATGGTTTGAACATTTGGTAATTGTATTTTGTGTTTGGAGATATAACTTGGATTACGATGATTGTTATTTGAATTGAACTTTTGTATTTGGATTATAATTATATACTTTTTATTCATATAGAAAACTCAAATTTTAGGAAATATGTGTTTGATGTTCTTAAAAAAGAATATGTAAAAATAACTTAGTAAAATTATGAATATAATAACCATTTAATAACTAATTTTAATAAATGAGTAAATACGTAATATATATGGTTTAGAAAGTGAAAATATATAATTAAACTTTTAACTTGAGTAAATATGTAATTAAAGAGTTTAGGAAGAAAAAAATATGTAAATGCCCCTTTTATTAATGATCTAGGAATTAACATAAGTAGCTAGTCAATTTATTAAAATGAGTAATAACTAATAACACAATTGGTCTTACATGTAAAAAGACATAATATCATTACTTTTACCAGAGTTGTTTAGCGTAGTTAATGAGTTTGTGTAAACTAAGACAATTATAAATGACAAGGAGTAAAATCATGATTTAAAAATCTTTTTGGATGAAAAAACTTTATTTGTATCAAACCATATAAATCAAAAATGAAATTTAACTCAAAGGATATGTTCACTGCTACAAGCATCATTGCTTCACATTGCATATCTTCTCACTTGGATAATTCATCTCCAATCTACCCATCTTTTCTCTTTTTTTGTTTCTCCTTTGTAACCGAGAACTTCTTTGTCTCTAATTTCTATTTTCTCATACCATACTATCTCCAATATTTTTTTTCAAAACTTAATAAATAAATTGTTATGCAAATCAAATAGTTAGCGTTCTTGTTTGAGTACCACACCATCACCATCTTTTTAAAACGTTATAAGTTTTATATGTTATTATTTTTAAAATTATACAACAATAAAGAGTGATTTGTATTTATAATTGAGTATCATATTGCTCTATAATAAAGAGTGATTTATATTTATAATTGAGTATCATATTGCTCTATAAAAATAAAAATAAAAATACGTTTTTATGCATTATAAAATTAAAGCATCATAAATCGCCTAGGTCATAAACACTATAAAATTGTCTATCTCAAAAGCAGAATAAAATTGTCTTGATCAAGAAAATAATATAAATGTCTAAGTGATTTTATAATATTTTTATAAATGGGTAACTTTATGGTTTTTAAACCTCAACAGCTTTATGAATTTTATAACGGTGAAACTTTATGATATTTTAGGACTTAAGAATTTATGACTTTTTAGAACTACAAAATTATATAGTATTTAATAACTGAACAATGTTATGGGGTTTTAAAATTAGCAACTTTTTTTCAGAACTACACCATTATATAGTATTATATAGTTGAATAACTTTACGGTGTTTTAAAACTAACAATTAAATGGTGTTTTGAAACTATACAAAATTATAACTTTTTTCAGAACTACACCATTTTTCAGAACTACAAAATATATAGTATGTAATAACTGAACAATGTTATGGGGTTTTAAATCAGCAACTTTTTTCAGAACTACACCATTATATAGTATTATATAGTTGAATAACTTTATGGTGGTTTAAAATTAACAATTAAATGGTGTTTTGAAACTATACAACTTTATAGTGTTTTGAAACAGTTTTATTGTATTTTTTAACTAGATCACTTTATGGTGTTTTTAATTCGTACGAATTTATGGTGTATTTATGATGATGTATTATATTTTTTATGTCAAAATCAACATGACATTTAGTTTTTCAATTTATATTGCCTTTATAAGATGAAATAAAACATCATTTATAAAAATTAACATAACATTTAAACTTTTTCTATATGATGTTTTCACATCCATGTAGTAAATCAACAACACTTTTAAACTTTTCGGATATTATGTTTTGTCATACACATGTTCTTGAATTTGCATACTCCTACTCGATCATTGAATCACTGAAGTTTTCATATGTATTGTTACACTTTCTAAGGTTTCGAAAATTTTAAGAATAACGATTCAGAATTATAGTAACATGTGTCTAAATGTGTGGAAATAACTTACATACCGTTATAACTATATGCTTTATGCGTAACATTTACTATTATAACACTTTTCAACCGTGGACTTCTTTTCTATATATTATGTATAGTACAAAGTTGAACAAAAATGCTTTAAATTAAACTGTGACCAGATTCAAACCTTAAAATTAAAAGTCAAACTTAAAGCCTGTCTTTAAGTTATTCAATATCACAGTCTTTAAGTTATTCGATATCACAGAAAACTTTAAACTGTATGTCAATAAACATATTTGATGTCCAACTTACAAAATTAATATATTCAAATATGTCAATATCAAAGTTAAAATATATAAATGTCCTTCTAAAAAAGTGAGGGTACAATATTGATTGCCTAGTACATGATTTGTTTAGCTTATCAAAAGCCTTGAAGATAAAATGACAAACTCAAACCTTTATGTTCTAATCTACTATGTGTTTATTACCATAATTTAAAACATATTTGCTACTTGAAAAAAGAAAGCATACATCACAAATGTCTAACAATTGCTATGTGAATACTAGAAAGGGTTAAACCACTAGTCCACCACAAACATTAAGGATTTCTACATGGGCTTTTATCTAACTTGATTACTTATTTATTTGTAAGCCTAAAAACACGTTTATATAGTTTATATGAAAATAGATAATTACGTGGCTAAACTTTACACGTTTTGTACTTTAATTTTTCTAAGTTCTAGGTTCTCCTCATAAGGTCACATAAACTATATGTTTAGAAGGTATGTGGTCATGTTTTTTTAATCTTCAGAACATCCACTATTATCAAAAGACATGTTGCCATGTAAGAAATCATATATATCGTGTTTTATATACTTTTTAATTAGAAGTACAATCGATACAAAATTACATACTATGGCATGACCATATAATTGTATTTAGATGTGTAAAACCCCGTTCCCGGGACGCTTACAGCCGGTCGATCATCGCACCTAAAACATATAATTTCATCATCTTACATAAAAATGTTACAGCGGAAACATTTAAACAAAACATTCCATTTCATAATAAAGGCTTTTGTAAAATAATACATCGTTATCAGGTTACAAAATGGATGCCATCCCAAAAGAGCTTAGTAGCCACCTCGTGCCATCCTCAACAATCATTACCTGCCAACTGGAAACCATAAAAGTCAGCGTTGCTGAGTGAGTTCTACTTTTTATAATGAAACATGTGTAGAGAATAATGAAGAGGCTGATGCAACCTAAACATCCAATGTCTATCCTGCATGCTACACAAGTGCATTGAAGAAGAATGCTTAGGAAGTTTTACACATGCAACAGAAAATACTCTAAGTGTAAAATCTTCCGAAGCCCAGACCAATATCTTCCAAAGCCAAATATGAAGTCTTCCGAAGCCTCAGAGACAAAGTCTTCCGAAGCTTCAACTCATGAAGACAGATTTCTTCCGAAGACTTTTAGTACATGCTTTATCTGATGTACTTTTCCATAAAGCTGGACATATTTCCGTTGCACCTCCGTAAGGTCACCAAATTACATGAGTTGGTGAAAAGGTCCATGCTTTTGGTAATTGTACGTTGAGGCCTTGAGTCTGTAATTTTCTACTTCATGTACTTTATCCTTTTTGTAATAGATAAGGATGTGAGCTATGGCATGGCATAGTCACAAGTCAAAGGCAATCTGCCTTTTGACTCTACAATTGATTTTGTTTTGTGTCTAGTCAATTGTATCCAGCTGGCTTTCAAAGTATAGCCGGCTGTAGGATGTAGTATAAGTATCTCATGTTCGTGTATCTTTCATATATGATTTGTAACACTTGTAATAGAACATAGAGAAAGCAATATACTACATTCTTGAAAACCATATACTTGTGTTCTTTGTGTTCTGCCTCTTATATTACTTGTGTTCTTAGTATCTTACCTTGGTTAATCCAGTTTACTGTTTGATTAAGTTTAGTTAATCTCCTCTTTGTGTTGTTGTGTTGTAACTGACCCCCTTCAACGGTCCTGCATTTGGTATCAGAGCACTCGGGCTCCTGATATAAGATCTCACCATCTTAAGATCCCTCACACACACACAAATACTAAACTTTTCAAATGGCAACCATTTCCAAGACTAATATGGAAACTGGAACCATGAACAAGTCCCCACTGATCACTCTTGATGAGTTTGATACCTGGTGTTTGAGAATGGAAGGTTTCATCAGGTCTCTTGATTCAAGAATGTGGGAGTCTATTGAGAATGGACCTTTCATACCCAGCACCCTTTCTGTTACTGGTGCTGGTATGATCCCAAAAGATGTTGCTAACTACTTTGATGAAGATAGGAAGAGAGTAGAGATTGACAGAAAAGCCATGGCAGTTCTTCAAACTGCCCTTCCAAACTCTGTGTACAGAGGTTTCAAGAAGTGCAAAACAGCCAAGCAGTTGTGGGATGCACTGAAACTGATGTATGAGGGTTCCTTCTGAAGCCAAGGAGAACAAGAAGGATCTCCTGAAGCAGCAGTTTGAAAACTTCACCTTCAAAACATGTGAAACCATGACTCAGCAGTACTTTAGGTATGTTGAGATTGTGGATACTCTAGTGGATGGAGGAGTTTCTCTTGAGAATAGAGACATTGTAAGGAAGTTCATGTCCTCACTTCCTAGGCAATGGACACACTACTGTGTGGTGATCAAGAGAACTGAAAATCTCAAAACTCTTACTCTGACAGAGTTATATGGGATTCTTAGTGGCTACCAGATGGAGATGAACATGCAAGGTTCATCTGTCAACTCCAACAATCAAATGGGTTCAGCCTTACATGTGATTGAAAAGGATAGCATAGAACCAAACATCATCTCTTATGCTACCCTGACAACTCACCAAAGGGTCCTTTCATCACCTTCCCAGAGACACCAAGGGAGAACTACACTCAAGGAAGCCCATTCCAAGAGACAAGCTCTTCTCAAGCTTTTGTGTCTTCTAATGAAAGTTGTGGCAACTCTCTTTTCACTCTTGAAGACTTGGACTGTATTCATCCAGATGATCTGGAATACATGGAAATAGTCCAGCAGATGGCTCTTCTCACTCACAAAGCCAAGAAGTTCTCCAAGAGGACTGGAAGGAAGTTCCCAAGCAATGCAACCAGTGGAAAGTTTGGCCTGGACAAAGGTAAAGTCAAGTGTTACAACTGTAACTTGATGGGCCACTTTGCCAGAGAGTGTAAGGTACCTAGAGCAAATGGTGGCCAAACACAGTCCAGACCAAACTACACTGACAAAGCTCTCTAGAATGAGAAGTCAAAGCAGCAGGCTGCTATTGCTGTTGAAGAAGGAGGCTTTGACTTAAGCTTTCAGGTGGAAGATGCTTCTTCTAACCAAGCATTAATGGCAAATCATGATGAAGCCAAGGTATTAGAACATCTTTGTACTCCTGAATTCATTGCTAAAGTTAACAGATATAGGTCTTATAACTTGGAATGAGATCTGACCTTGAGTCTTTAAACATTTTAAAATCTGATTTTAGAAAGTCTTAAAGAGATTATAAGCTAAAGATAGAGGACCTAGAGAAAACCATTTCAGTTCTAAAACATGAGAAAATCTGACCTTGAGTCTTTAAACATTTTAAAATCTGATTTTAGAAAGTCGTAAAAAGTTTATAAGCTAAAGATAGAGGACCTAGAGAAAACCATTTCAGTTCTAAAACATGAACACATAGATTTTAGGACTCAAATCAAAGATCTCATAACCAAGTTAACTGAGTGCCAGGCTGTGCTTGTGATTAGCAAAGCTAGGGCAGAAAAGAGTGTTCTTGAAGAAGAGACCTTCAAGAACATGATATCCTCATCCCTGCACAACAAAATGTGCTATCAAAATAGGCAGGGACTGGGATCCAATGAGATAGCTCCTCCACACACAATCTTGTCTGTAAGATCTCCTAGGTGTGGAACTTGTGAAGATGAGCTTCCTCTCATAGATCCTATGAGTGAAGAGGATGAAGAAGAGATAGTGAAGAATTCCTCTAAGAAGAGTGAAGAGGAGGATTCCAAGAAGGGTCACTATTCTTCTAAGGAGAAGAAGAAGACTGTGATGACCAAGTCCATGAGAAAGAACTTGATCAGAAAGAGCAAAAGAAAGGCAAGAAGGCTCAAGAGATCAAGGCTACTTTTGACTCTAAGCAGAAACAAGTTTTCATCGCTGCAGGGTTTAAAGTGTAGGGACTGAAGACATCAACCAAAACTCTTCTGCTAAGAGTTCTGGTTCTTGTTCAACTCATCTCAGTAACAAGGAGAAGACTGATCTGTTGTGTACCACTGCTGCACAGCCTGGACCATCAAACTCCAAGCATAGTTCTCAGCCCAGAGGACTGTCTCAGCATCTGCAAAGCTGAAGGTGGAGAAAGGATGTGGCCAAAGACAGTCTTGTTCTCAGGAAAAGGCTCTTGTGAAGAAGAAGATGAATTGTGTCATTTGTGACAGTACCACTCACATTGCTAAGGATTGTCCATACAATCCTAAAGGTACTGTCCATATGACCAAAACAAAGACTTCAAAGGGTCTCAAGAAGATTCAAGCTTCGAAGGAAAATCTGTTTCCCTTGGAAGCTCCAAATCTAAGAAGAAGGCAGTGGAAAATTACCTTCGGAAGAGAAGTTGGTCTCGAAAGAAGGAGTTCTTCCGAAGCACTAAAGTCTGCTGCAGTGTCTGCAGAATCTTCCGAAGGATTAGTCATCAAAACTTCCGAAGTTCCAAAAGCTTCCGAAGTTTTGAAGGTCAAGTCCAAGACTCAAAAGGTGGTGTGGATGTCTAAGAAAGACCAAGTGACTGAGATTTCTCCATCAACAACAGCTCAAGATCCTCTTAGTACAACCATAGGATCTATTACTGTTGAATTACCTTTTGTAAATGAGCCCAAGACAAGCAAGGCTTAGGTTTCCAAATGTAACTAATCATTTTCTTTATGCAGGGACAGCTAAAGACAAACAAAAATGTCTAGATCATAGACAGTGGTTGTTCCAGGCACATGACAGGCAATAGGTCACTACTCCAGAACTTTGAAAGGATTGATGGAGGACCAGTTGCTTTTGGACGAGATGAAGGTGGTTACATTTCTGGAAGGGGCAAGGTCACAAATGGTAAGCTCAGCATAGAAAAGGTAAACTTTGTCAAGGAGCTTGGATACAATCTTCTGAGTGTATCTCAATTTTGTGATCAGAGTCATAACATGCTCTTTACTGAGCATGAGTGCATTGTTCTTAAGCCTGGTGTGGTCATTCCTCATGAGCATATCCTGCTTAGAGCCCCCAGGAAAGGAAACATGTACAAGATGGACTTGCAAGAAACCTCTCCCTCTGGAGAAGTTTCATGCTTTCTGTCTAAAGCAATAGTGATGAGTCTTTCCTATGGCATAAAAGAAAGTGCCATGTAAACTTTAAGAACATGAATAAATTAATTAAGCATGATTTGGTAACTGGAATGCCAAAGAAAGAGTTTACAAGTGATGACCACTGTGTTGCATGCCTGAAAGGGAAGCAGCATAAGGTTTCTCACAAGCCTAAGGAAAGAAACTCCATCACTACACCCCTACACTTGTTACATATAGATCTCTTTGGCCCCACCATGTAATGAGTTTAGAAAGGACCTCTTACTGTTAGTGATCATCGATGACTTTACAAGATTCACTTGGGTTTTCTTCCTTAGAACTAAGGATGAGACTCCTAAAATTCTGAAGAATTTCATCTTAAAGATTGAGAATCAATCTGATCACAAGGTCAAAATCATAAGATGTGATCAAGGAACTGAATTTAAGAACCAAATCCTTGATACATTCTGTGATGAAAAGGGTACTACAAGACAATTCAGTGCTCCCAGGACTCCTTAGCAGAATGGTGTTGCTGAGAGGAGAAACATGACACTGATTGAAGCTGCAAGAACCATATTGTCTGACTCTAAGCTGCCCATCACCTTCTGGGCAGAGGCAGTCAACACTGCCTGCTATGTGCAGAATAGAGTTTTAGTAGTTAAGACTCATGGAAAGACTCCTTATGAACTTTGGCATAAGAGGAAACCTTTCATTGGTTTTCTCAGGTCATTTGGATGTCCTTGCACCATCTTGAATACCAAAGATCAAATTGCCAAGTTTGCTGAGAAGTTAGATGATGGACATTTTATTGGAAACTCTTCTCAAGCTAAAGCTTATAGAGTATACAATCTTAGAACTAGAATTGTTGAGGAGTCTGCCAATGTGACTTTCAATGAACACACATCCTGTGTTGCTGGTTCTGGTCCGGATTGGTTATTTGATCTTGACTTAGTTACCAACTGTTTTAACAAATCTTATGAGAATGTTTCAGGATCTGCAGAAATTTAAATACAGGTGATCCTGATCCAAGATTTGAGCTAAGAAGACTTTCAAGTCATACATCTTCAGCTCTAGTTGGAACTATTTATGCTAATGAGGTTTCTATCATCATTACAATGACAAACCCAGCTAATACATCTGGGGTGCCTTCAAATTCCAGCTCAGAGACTCCACAACCAAATAAGAACACCTCAATTATGGAAGACAATAATGGTGGTGGTGACAGTGACCAAGAATTTCTTGATGACACTAACCACAACATAGATGAGAACATCAATGATGTCACACACTGCTTGGATCAAGTCTCTTTTGAAAAGTGTGCTAATGTGGTGGGAGAAACATCTATGCCAGATTTAAATTTCTCTAATTTAGATCTCTCTCAACAACTTGCTGTGATCCCTCGCTTAGGATCCACAAGTCTCACCCTACCACAAACATCATTAGAGATGTTGTCATAGGGGTAAGGACAAGAGGACAAACCCATGAAGCAAATGTTTTTCTTCACTCTTGTTTCTTATCCTAGATAGAGCCAAAGAAAGTTGATGAGGATCTAAAGGATGGAAGTTGGGTTGAAGCTATGCAACAAGAGCTACTTTAATTCAAAAGGCATAAGTTTGGAACCTTTGTCCACTTCCTTCTGGGAAGACTACCATTGGAACCAAATGGGTGTTTAGGAATAAGAAAGATGATAGAGGCATCATCATCAAGAACAAAGCTAGACTGGTTGTTCAAGGATACACACAAGAAGAAGGGATTGACTACACTGATGTCTTTGCTCCAGTGGCAAGATTAGAAGCTGTTAGGATATTCTTGGCATTTGCTGCATCCAAGAACTTCAAGGTTTTTCAGCTTGATGTGAAGTGTGCCTTTTTATATGGAGTGATAGATGAAGAGGTATATGTCAAACAACCACCTGGTTTTGTAGATCTTGATCATCCTGATTATGTCTGCAAGCTTGACAAAGCTCTCTATGGGCTACATCAGGCACCTAGGATATGGTATGAGACACTGTCTGGTATCTTTGTAAACATGGATACAGGAGAGGTACTATAGATGGAACTCTCTTCATCAAAAGACATGGAAATGACATATTGCTAGTCCAAGTGTATGTGGATGACATTATCTTTGGATCAACTAATCCAAAGCTCTGTAAAGACTTTGAGAAGCTGATGAAAGACAGATTTGAAATGAGTGCCATGGGGGAACTCAATTTCTTTATGGGAATTCAAGTGAAGCAAGTTGGAGATGGCATCTTCATAAGTCAGTCAAAGTATGTTCAGGACATACTCAAGAGGTTCAACATGACTGACTGTAAGATTGCTAAGACACCCATAGCCAGAAACCACTCCCTTGGACCTGATCTGAAGGGGGCAGTGTGTAGATGAGCACTTATATAGGGCTATGATTGGGTCTCTTATGTATCTTACTACTAGCAGGCCTGATATTACGTTTGCTACATGCATCTGTGCAAGATATCAAGCCAACCCTAAGATGTCTCACCTCATCACTGTCAAGAGGATTCTAAGATACCTCAAAGGTGCTTCAACACTTGGTTTATGGTACCCTAAGAATCCTGAATTCAATCTGTATGCTTATACAGATAGTGATTATGGTGGCTGCAACATGACTGCAAAGTCTACATCTAGGGGATGTCAATTCCTTGGTGGAAGGGTTGTCTCATGGCAATGCAAGAAATAATCATGTGTCTCTGCATCAACTGCTGAAGGGAATACATTGCTGCTGCTAGCTGTTGTGTTCAAGTAGTTTGGATTTAGAATCAGATGTTGGACTATGGGTTAAACTTCAAGGAGACTCCCATTCACATAGACAACAACAGTGCTATCTCAATCATAGAGAATCCTGTGCAGCACTCAAGAACAAAGCACATCAATATCAGGTATCATTTAATAAGAGATAACTATGAAAATGGATTAATCAAACTAGTCAAAGTTCACACAGATGAACAATATGTTGATCTATTTACAAAGGCTTTTGATGAACAGAGATTTAAATATCTTATATCAACTATTGGGATGATCAACTTTGAGTAGGTTTTTCTTAAAACTAATTCTTATTATTTCTTAAAATATGTGTGTCCTAAGTTGTCTAGTTTATCACTTTCATAAGCTCTTATTTTCTTTGGATGAAAATTTCTTTTTGAAGACTTTCCTTAGATTTTTGAAAATTTCTGATACTTCAGAAGTTATGCTTTTAACTTCAGAAGCAAATCAAGCCTTCAAAATAAATAACTGTCTAAGAAATTTACCTTCGGAAGAGCTTTCAGATTTATCTTCCAAAGCTTAAATACTTGTCTCAGACACTTGCTTATTTTCAAGGACCATTTATTTCCGAAGCAAAATTAACTCTCGGAAGCTTTGTTGTCTTATATACAAAGCATTCAAGTTTTAATTTCTCTTCCGAAGCAAAATTCTCAAAACTCTCAGGAAATTATTTCGAAGTTATTTTAGTTTCGGAAGCTTTTTAATTAAAACTTCCGAAGATAATAAACCTTCGGAAGCTTTTTGACTTCCAAGAAAACTTCTTTTTGAGCAAAAGTAAACTACTTTTTCAGAGGTGGGACCGACATCCGGATTTCAAAGTGTATCCTCTTTCATTAAACTTTATCTGAAATCCCTCTCACATATAAATCCAACGGTTTCCACCTCTTTCTTTCATCTGTTCTTCCTCCAAACCTAAACCCAAAAATTTCTCTTTGAAATTTCTTTCTTCCTTCTTTCTTCATCTCTAAGCTACCTCAAAATGGCCAACCTTGCTCACAGAAATGATCCCAACTTTACCATGCAGCTACACAGACAACATAATTAGGTTGCTCTGTTAAGCTCTGAGAAAGATCCTCATTTCTTAGAGGTTTGTTGTTTCTTAGATCTATCTAACTACTTCACCTCCCTAACCATTGATCCTCCACTCTATGAGGATCATCTGCTAGAATTCTGGAAAATCTGCCAAGAGGTTGTTATGGATGGGGAGAAGGCACTGTCTGCCATAGTGCAGGGGAGAACAGTCTTCATCACTCCGGCCATCATCAACATGTATCTTCAGCTGGATGATGAAGAAGGTGAGTTGTTCTTCCTAAAGAAAGCTGTCAATCATTCCTTTGAGTAGATGGGATATGAGGGAGATTTCTCTGTAAATACCTTTAGAAAAGGGAAGGTCTCATCCCAATAGAGATTCCTGCTCCATGTAGTCATCCACAGCTTATCAAACAAGCATGGTGGATGGGACCAGCTTCCTGAGGATCTCTCCTTCATAATCCATGGAATGGTTCAGGGGGTCAAATTCAGGTATTCTTAGTTTGTTTATACAATTTACTTGCTAATTTAGACTCCTTAGAGTATTACATGTTTCCTAGATACGTCTAGTACATTCTTAACTGTGAACTGGGATCACAGTTGAGGGAAACATGTAACATTCTTAAATTAGGACAGATGAAGCCCAACATCTTTAAAATACTGAGAAAGCCCACTGTTGGCTTCTCTGGGTTAGAAACAGCCCTTGTCCCAAAAATGTTAGAGCTCGTTGCTCAAGGTGACAACCTAGCAGCACAAGCTAGTGTTGAGCCACACCTGCTACCTCCCAACCACTCACACAGCCTCAAATCACCATCACTTACCAAAGAAAATCCAAACGAACCCCTGCTCAGACTATTCAGTCTGTGGAGGCCCCCATATACTCACCCATACAGGAAGAAGTGGACACTGGAGCTCCCATTTCTCCTGAGGAGCAGACCACTCCCATCTCTTCAAGAATCAGTGCTAAGGTTCCTCATGCTCAGCCTGATGAGCTCATTAGCCTTACTGCCTTAAGCCATCACTCTGAGTCTCAACTCTCAAGTGATCAACCTTTAGGGGATAGTTACCATCCCCAGCCTATAGATCTCAACCAACCAATTCCCCACCTTGACTTCTATACTGATGAAGATCTAGGTTTCAGTGAGTATAATGAGTCTCTCTTCTTTACCGCTACTCAAAGAGAGATGAATGCTCCTGATTCTCCTATATCTATCCACATCAGTCACCTACAACTAAGGTGGACACTTCTGAACCTGTTAGGATGTCCATATGGAAGAGGCTCTCACTTCTAAAAGTGATTACATTATTAAGACCTCAACCATGGCAACTCAGCCCACTAAAATCTCAACTGAGATTGCCAGTGAGCAGAGGAAAACCAGCAGCCAAGAACCTGAAGCTGGTGGTGAGAGATAGGACTTTGGTCTAATCATCTTATCCCCTAATGAGTCTTCTGATGAAGATGAGGGGAATCTGAGACTAAAGGTGCACAAACTAACTAAAACATGCACCTATTTAGTCTCAAAGGTCAGTCACCTTGAATCTCAGGTGACTACCTTATACAACAGGATCAATGATCAGCAACTTGAGATTTCATATCTTAAGGAAAAACTAGCTGGGAGACCCTTAAGAAGTGCTCAACCAGGAACACAAGAACATGTGGATGTGATTGACCTATCTTCCAGCTCACCTATGCAAGTGGGTGATGCTACCAAAAAGGGGGAGAAAGTTATTACAACCACAGAACCTGGGGGTTCTTCAAAGAGAGTGGACATTGAGGACTCACCATCCTCACTTGTAATTGTGCATTCTCAGCAACCTCCTCAAATTCACATTGACGTGGACTACACTGACTCCTTCATACAGAATCTGTTTGAGGATGGGATACCAAGGGCTATGTCATCCTCACCATCTTCCATCACATCATTGGGTGGAGGTATGACAACATCAGGAAAGCCCTAATCATCATAAGAGTTCAAGGACAGCAAGAAGTCTTAAATTTTCAGACTTTGAACTACTATGAAGGTTTGGATCTAGTCAACATGCCACTTGTCAACCCAAGCAAATCAAGACAAGCTGACAGACTGGCTCAAAGAATCCAAGACAGGATCACTGCAGAGTTCAGCTTAAGAAGGAGACTTAGGCAATCAGGCAATGCCATCGGTCAACTGGATGTTGAGGTAGACCCTAAGATTAGTTTCATAGGGGAAACCTTGACTGAAGGCCTAGTGTCAGAACCTGAGACCCCTATCTCATCATCATCAACTGTTGCAGAGATCCACACTCCTATTGAGACACCTATCGGTGAAGGTGCTTCTCAACCTCTCTCTAGCCAGAGCTTAGATGCTGCAACAGGCATTGAAGGGCAAAGCTCTCTCCACCCTGAGTCATAAAGGTCTGTGAGTGACAAAGGGAAAAGAAAGATGACATCTGAGGATATTGAGGAGGAGGAGAGAGAGAGGAAAAGGAGGCCGAGGGGAGAAAGTTCCTCTGCTGAGTCTTCAAGACTCATGGAGTCTGCTATCAGGGATGCCCCTAGACCAGATACTCAGAATGATGAGTTAAGGGCAGTCAGGATAAATTATCTGCAGACAAGGAACTATGACATAGACAGTGTCATCTCTCTCCTCTTAGAAGAGTTGAATGAACTGGTTGATCTGGAAAGGTCAAAGGAGAAGAAGGATACAGAAGATGCAGAGCTTCTAGTACAAGTCAAAGAAGAGAGAAGAAGAAAAAGACTGTACAAGGATATGCCTACCCTCTCCCCAGTTCAAGAAAGTCCTGCACAAGAAGATGTGGTTCAACAAGAACCTCAGGTAGACAAAGATGAAGAGAGGATCAAGATGATCAACTACATGAGTGCCACAGGCTTCAATCAGGCAGATGCACTCCTTCCCTTGTCCTATGACTATGTTGAGTTTGAGTACTTAAAACAGCTTGAACTTGAGATAATCAAGGACAGAAAGACAACTAAGAAGAAACTAAGGGAAGAAGCTGCAAAATCAAGAGCTATCATCCAAAAGAGCATGAAGAAGTCTGTTGATAGGTAAGGGATGATGAGCTTCTTGAAGCTATATGGATTCTCCGGAAGAAGACTTGGCCCCATGTCTCTATCCACTATGGATGAGCATATTAGGGTGATCAAGCAGAAGATCAAAAGTGGAGAGCTCATTGACTTACACTTCACTCCAAGTCAAGCCCCACCTGAAATGGAGGTTAAGGTTGAACAACCAGAGACAACACAACCTGGACCTCCTGCTAAAACTCAGCAAGCTTCATCTTCTGATCCACAGCAGGGTCAACCTCCCTCTCCTTCTGAGCCTGAGAGAGACGAAGTCCCAACTGAGAAAGACAGTGAAGATCAATCTGGTGCTGCAGGCCAGTCTTCTCAGTTAAAACCTATTAAGAGAAAGAAGATGATGGCTTCTAAACCAAAACCAAAGAAGAAGAAGACTACACCCTCTTCTAAACCCCAGGATGGGTCAAAACATCTTGAGGTTGTGCAGCCAGAGGATGCTACATCAACTCCAATTCAAACAGCTCCTCTAGCATCAGGAAGACCCATCTTGTCTTGGACATACACCACAAATCCAGAAAGATGGCATGTCATTAGAGATCAAGGCACTAAAGACATTTACACATGGCATAATAAGTTTTAGTTGCCTCTGCATGACCTCTTTGATATGAGAAGACACTTTGATAGTCTGAAGGATCCTGATCACCTTATGAAGAAAGGATTGGTGATCATCCTAGTGAGAACTGTTGACATTTGAAGTCTACTAAGTGTTTTGGTAGCATCAGCCTAGGGGGAGTTTTTAGAGATTAATGAAGAGGCTGATGCAACCTAAACATCCAATGTCTATCTTGCATGCTACACAAGTGCATTGAAGAAGAATGCTTAGGAAGTTTTACACATGCAACAGAAAATACTCTAAGTGTAAAATCTTCCGAAGCCCAGACCAATATCTTCCAAAGCCAAATATGAAGTCTTCCGAAGCCTCAGAGACAAAGTCTTCCGAAGCTTCAACTCATGAAGACAGATTTCTTCCGAAGACTTTTAGTACATGCTTTATCTGATGTACTTTTCCATAAAGCTGGACATATTTCCGTTGCACCTCCGTAAGGTCACCAAATTACATGAGTTGGTGAAAAGGTCCATGCTTTTGGTAATTGTACGTTGAGGCCTTGAGTCTGTAATTTTCTACTTCATGTACTTTATCCTTTTTGTAATAGATAAGGATGTGAGCTATGGCATGTCATAGTCACAAGTCAAAGGCAATCTGCCTTTTGACTCTACAATTGATTTTGTTTTGTGTCTAGTCAATTGTATCCAGCTGGCTTTCAAAGTATAGCCGCTGTAGGATGTAGTATAAGTATCTCATGTTCGTGTATCTTTCATATATGATTTGTAACACTTGTAATAAAACATAGAGAAAGCAATATACTGCATTCTTGAAAACCATATACTTGTGTTCTGTCTCTTATATTACTTGTGTTCTTAGTGTCCTACATTGGTTAATCCAGTTTACTGTTTGATTAAGTTTTAGTTAATCTCCTCTTTGTGTTGTTGTGTTGTAACTGACCCCCTTCAACGGTCCTGCAACATGCTTTCATTTCATTAAAACCGTTCTTTACTTTCATGCGATCATACATCATACGTACACATAGATAATGCCATTATTATCTTTACCATTCATTCGTTAACTTCTGTTCATTCATCATGCGTTATTAACATTCACATTCTTTCATCATTACATCTTTTCTTTCCATCAAACCATAAACTTTACCCTTCAGTTTCTTGGTACTGGGCCTAAGCCTATCATAGACCTTCTATCACGGTGCACAACACCTCTGGCCATAGTACCTAAGGTAAAGTTTAGGTGTACCATTTCCATTTGCAATACCCTTTCGTTTCCTGGTACTGGACCTATGCCTATCATAGACCTTCTATCATGGTGCTCCGCACCTCTGGTCACACCACCTAAGGTATGCAGCATTGGTTCTATACAAATGGTCAATCACAAAGAAAGACCCCGATGTGCATCCTCCCGAGGTAGCGAACCCACACACCATTGGGCTAACACCTTACAATGGCATGTCCCGACATACAAGGCTTGTAAGACTTTCTTACTTTCATCATTCATTAATGCATGCATTTATGATGTTCCTCTTTCATTATCTTCCACTTTACGTTACATAATTATGACATCCGTCACCACAAGGTCCGTCAATTAACGTGAATATCCGTTAACTTTTCTTTGATCATTCATTCCTCATCTTTATTAAATCCTTTTGTGAATATCATACTTGCTTTATCATCTTTGTGCTTGTGTTTCCTTCGTGAACGTGTGCTATGCTTAAAAATTTTACAAATTTCATCATCATTAGCACTAAAAATATCATTTTAAATAATATAATCGCCATTAATAAAACCATTTTTTTGTGCGAATTGACATTAAATACATTTTTAACATCAATATAACTATTGGACCAAAAGAACCAATGAGCCTGATCAGAAAAACCTCTAAGTCTCACAGACATTACAACTGTTAAAGAAGATTACAACAGCTGAAGATATCAGCTGATTACAAAGTCTGAAAGTAAAGTACTGAAGACAAAGACTGAAGACAAAGTCTGAAAGTAAAGTACTAAAGACAAAGTCTGAAGACAAAGACTGAAGACCAGAGTGATCAGTAGTTGTCACAACAGCTGAAGTTATTAACTTCAGTAGTTGTCACAACAGCTGAAGTTATTAACTTCAGTAGTTGTGATGGTTTTCCTTTCAGTACTTGTAATTTACATTTTAGTAGTTTATAGTTTCAGTAGTTTTAGTTCAGTAGTTTTATGTTTTTGTACTTAGCATTCTCTGAGATGTGATCAGTTATTGAGAACATTCTCAGTAGTTTGCATAGTTTCAGTTGTTTGTATAATTTTGTTAGATGTCACTATTAAGTGACATCAGCAGACGTCACATTCCTTATATAAGGAATGTTAACCTAATTGTAATGTGTGACTTTAAGCCACCACGAAAGTATTTGAATGAAATATTCCTTTTGCAGAATTCTCTTTTTTTTATAACCGTGCACTATTCCATTGAATATCAATTGTGTTCTTGCAAAATTGTTTAATTCATTGATCGAATTCCGCTGCAATCTACTCTATTCAATCAAACTTAGATCGCTGATCTTAACAAATGGTATCAGAGCTTGTTAATCATTGATCGATCTAACAATTGATCATTGAAACTGCTATTTCGATATCTAAGTTTGATCGAATTAGCATATTTGCAAGAATTGGTTATAGAGATTGAATTTCTGTTGCTTTCGGTTATTTGCTTTGAGATTTCTCTTGGTTAATATTGAGTTTGTTGTGTTTTGCGCTAAATCAGTTAAAACTTATTTGAATTTGATTGAATCTGAGAATGACTACTCCTTCTAATGACCCACACAATATTGGTTCCTCAACCAAGCCTCCAATGTTGGTTAGGACTGAGTATAACATATGGCAACGAAGAATGCTCCATCACCTTTCTGTTAACAGTTCAGGTTGTTGGACATCTGTGGTACATGGTCCACACAAGCATATGGTGAACAATCCGGAAACCAATCAAATGGTTCCGAAGAAGAAGGAACAATACTCAGATGAGGATTGAAGCCTGTTTGAGATTGATGCTAAAGCTCATGGAATTCTGGCCATGGCACTGCCAAATGAATCTATTCTGGGCTTATGCATCATAAAACTGCTCATGACCTCTGGAATGCATTGAAAGAACAATTTGGTGGAACAGACGAGGTCTTAGCAAACAGTAGAGAAATCCTTGCCCAACAATATGAGACATTCTCTCACAGGAAGGGTGAGACATTGACTCAACAGTTTGAGCGTTTTTCCTGTTTGATCTCTGAGCTGAAAATGATCAAACTCGAATACACTAATAGCCAGATGAACAACAGATTCCTCAGATCACTTCCTGAGAGATGGGACACATATACCATTGTCCTACGCTCCAGTGCAAATCTAGATAGCCTATCTCTCACCCAACTCCATGGGAAACTGCTTACATTTGAAAGAGAGATAGAGCAGAAAAGGAAACTGGCATCATCAGGAAAGCTCACTGATGACTTTGTACCAGGGAACACTGCCTTGGGTGGTCATGAGTCAGAATATGCTGCATCAAAAAGCCATTATGATGAGCATATAGATTTCTCTTCAAACAGTTCTGATCATGCATTTGTTAGTGTTGATAGTCAGTCAGGCTGTAATAGTGACAATTTGTGCTTCATGATGGATGATTTGAAAGGTATTGCTGATGATGACTTAGAAGAGATGGATATTCTGAGCCAAATGGCCTTGATTAATATCAGATCTCAAAAGTTCTACAAGAGAACTGGTAGAAATTCCAGGACTCTCTGGCAAAACCAAAGTTGGTTTTGACAAGAGTAAGTTGAGGTGTCACAAATGCCACAGGCTTGGGCACTTTGCAAGAGAGTAGATCAACTGGATCTAACTCCTCTGCACCTTTGTGACTTTTCCAAGTAATAGTTCACAAAACAGAGGGCAACATCCTGCTAGTTCTGGTCATCACTCACAACCTTATCTCTCCTATTTTGTCCCTCAGGGTCCAATGCCATATCCATATCCCTGCTATTACATGCCACAGCCAAATCAAGTTCAAGTTCCTATTGCACAACAACCTCAAGCCTTACCTGAGCCTTAACCATCTCAATCATCTAAATCACAACCTCATCACAGCTTCTTCACTCCTAGTACTATTGACTGGAGCAGTCTACCAGATGATCTTTTTGGTAATGAGCAATTATTTGCTAGTGATGGTCAACATGGTGGTGAACATCCTTTTGGGAATCTTGCTCTCATGGCCCTGGAGTCTACTGAGGGTTCATGCTCCAATGCATCTTCATCACAGGTATCCTCTGAGGCTAAGGCCAAGCTATGTTCTGAATCTTGCATAGCTGCATTTATCTCTATTAGAGAAGCAAATGTAGCTTTAATAAATCAAAATCTTGAGCTTGAGCAAACCCTTTCCAAAAGAAAAGCTGAGTATGAGTCTGTCCTTAAAGATAAAGATGATGAGATTTATAAGCTTAAATGCCAATTAAATGATGAAAAGGCTAAGCTAGAGGTTATCTTGAGAACCATAGAGATCTTAAAGAAACACTTGCAGCTACCTAAGTTGAGTGTGACCGCTGGGTATCATCCTGCAAGGGATTTGAAATGCTTCTCAGCAAGCAAACAGCTTCAAATGTGAAGTTTGGAATTGGTTACAACCACATTGCACCACCTACAGATTTTACTCCAAAATCAATAGTAAAACTGAAGGTGAAAGTAATTTCCAAACCACATCATCATGTGTTTCATCCTCAAGTGATCAGCAAAGATCAAAAGATGAAATCAGTGTTGATACCTCAGCAAATCAATTGCCTAATGGGTTAACTACTGATAAGCACATGAAGCTGAGTACTTCAGATGTTGTCCCTCAAAGTACCTCAAGTACTAAAGGGCAAGTCACAACATCTGAAAAGCATTTCAAATCAACTAAAATAAAAGGATTAACAACTGCTGAGAAATCTATCATACGGTCTTTCAGGACGGATAGAGAACAGCTGAAGAATAAGTCTTCAGTTCTTACAGATCCTTCAGTACTTAACACAAGTACTGAAAGGAGGAAAGTACTGAAGATCACACCTTTAGTAGTTTCCACTTCAGCAGTTGATCAATCCAAGATGAAGAACAAGCCATGTGACATATGTGGTAAGTTCAATCATCTTTATGATGAATGTTGGTACAAAAAAGGTTCCAAACTCAACAAAGATAAGCTCATTAAATAGCAGATGAAAGAAATGAAAAATGAGTTTGAGACCAAGTTTGTACCACAGTCATTCGAAAGTGATAAACCCAAGACTTCATCCAAATCCAAAAAGAAGGATATGGTGTATCATAAAACAGCTGATAGTGTTCCTCATGATAAACATCAGACTAAGTCTGTAAATTTCAAGGAGGAAATGGTGGGTCACAAGAACTCATCAAAAACAAGTACTGATGTGTCACAAGAGCTGAAAGCTTTAGCTACAATCAGACATAACTTGTTATGATGGTTCAGCATTTGTTGGGGAGAGTTAACCAACTTGATGCACCTGTGATCAAACCACTGAAAAGGTATTCCAAGCCCAAATCCAAGGAATCCATTTTAGCACCATCTCCACCTTCATCAGCTGTTAATCATAAGAAATAAGCTATGGTTAAATCTGTTGATGAAAACAGACCCAAAACCAAAAAGGTTTGGGTCTTAAAACCTAACTAGTTCCTTGTGCTGAATGCAGGATTCTTCAGCATGCCAAAGTAGCATCTGGTATGTAGACAGTGGAGGATCTATGCATATGACTGGAAGCAGTTCTCTTCTTAATGACTACTCTCAAGGAAAGAAGGGATTTGTTTCATTTGGAAATGATGCTAAGGGTTACATCATTGGGAAAGGATATGTGTCAAATGGAGAAATCAGATTTGATGATGTTAACCATTTGGAGAATCTCAAGTTTAATCTACTGAGTGTCAGTCAGATGTGTGATAAAGGGCATGTTGCATTTTCCACAAGCCAGAACTACAGAATTCTATCTTCCACAGTTCTGAGGCTGATTGACAAGGTATTGGATGAACATACTCTCCTAAAAGCCAACAGGATTGGAAGAGTATATGCCCTGGATTTGTCAAAGAAGATTGATTTGAAGGGTCATCCTTGCCTGTTCTCCAAAGCCTCTCCTCAGGAATCTAAACTGTGGCACAGAAGGATAGGTCATGTAAATCTCAAAAACATGAATCAGCTGATCCACAATAGTTTAGTGAGAGGTTTACCAATAAAGGAGTTCCAATGTGATGAAACATGTACTGCTTGTTTGAAAGGAAAACAGCATAAAGTCTCATTCCCTCCTATTGAAGAACCTAAGTCCACTGCCTGCTTGCAGTTACTGCACATGGATCTATTTGGTCCTGTGAGAGTGATGAGCATGGCCAAGAAGAAATACTGTCTGGTAATTATGGATGATTACTTCAGATTTGTATGGACTTTCTTCTTGCATTCAAAGGATGAGGTTGCTCAGACGATTATAAATTTTGTGTTGTATGTTGAGAAGCAGTATTCCCTATCAGTCAAGTGTATAAGAAGTGATAATGGAACAGAATTTAGAAACCATACAATTGATGATTTTTATCTCTCAAAGGGAATCAAGAGGCAGTTTAGCATCCCAAGGACTCCAGAACAAAATGGAGTAGTGGAGAGAAAGAACAGGACCCTAATTGAAGTTGCAAGGTCCATGTTGGCTGATTCTGGTTTGCCATTGACCTTTTGGGCTGAAGCTGTCTACACAGCTTGCTATGTGCAGAAAAAAGTGTTAGTAAATCAAAGGTTGATGAAGACTCCATATAAAGTTCTACATCATTTGGCTCCTCTAATTTCATTCTTCAAAGCATTTGGGTGTCCTTGTTTCATTCTCAACACAAAGGATCAACTCCACAAATTTGATCCTAAGGTGGATGCAGGGTATTTTGTAGGATATTCATCCACATGCAAGGCTACAGAGTCTTCAACTGCAGAACAAAGATAGTTGAAGAAACCTTGCATGTGAAATTCAATGAATCTCCTAAGGATAAAATTCCACAAAACCCTGTGGAGTTGTTTGATCTAGATATACTGCAATATGTTCCTTATCAACCTCCAGCTGTTGCAGATCATGTGAATAAATCATCTTCTGCAGCAAGTCTTCCACCTAGTGGTACTGAAGATGATGATGATATCAGTACTCACCTTTTCAAGTTTAGTGATCAACTGCCTGAGTCCACTAAACTTGATGTTCCTGTAGCTTCAGCAGCTCCATGTACAACAAATGCTGATGAGATTTCTGACTCCTCTACATCATTTGAATTGCCATCTCATACTTGGTTTCAAGAGTCTGGATCAACATCTGCTGCTGCTGAATCTACTACAAACACTTGCACTGATCTTATAGTGTACCAAGAGCTGAAGAATCACCCATGTCTCAAATCATTGGTGATATCAATGTTGGTGTCTCAACTAGAAGTCAATTGTCCAACTTCTGCTTCTATGCTCTCTTCATCAGTCAGATAGAGCCAAAGAACTATCATGTTGCTTTAAGAGACAATGGATGGGTTGAAGCCATGCAGCTTGAGCTACTTCAGTTCAAAAAGCAGCAAGTGTGGGAAAGGGTTCCTCTACCCCCAGGTAAGTGTGCAATAGGCACTAAATGGGTGTTTAGGAATAAAACTGATAAAAATGGGCTTATTGTCAAGAACAAGGCCAGACTGGTTGTACAAGGGTTTTCACAAGAAGAAGGTATTGATTATGATGAAACCTTTGCCCCTGTAGCCAGACTGGAGGCAATTAGATTGTTCTTAGCCTATGCTGCATTCCACAATCTTAAAGTTTTTCAAATGGATGTCAAAAGTGCTTTTTATATGGACAAATAAAAGAAGAGGTTTATGTGTGTCAACCACCAGATTTTAAGGACAATAAACATCCTGATTGGGTGTATAAACTTGATAAGGCTCTTTATGGGTTGAAACAAGCTCCTAGAGCCTGGTATGAAACACTTTCAAATTTTCTTCTTCAAAATAATTTCACTAGAAGCTCCATAGATAAAACTTTGTTTATTAAGAAAGTGGATCAGCATAGGCTACTTGTTCAAATTTATGTTGATGATATAATTTTGGCATCCTCTGATCCCTAGTTGTGTGATGAGTTTATAAGTTTAATGAAGCAAAAGTTTGAAATGAGTGCAATGGGAGAATTACAGTTCTTTCTAGGCTTGAAAATCAAACAAAAGGCTGATGGAACCTTCATTCATCAGACAAAATATACAAAAAATCTTTTGAATAAGTTTGATTTACAAAACTGTAAGCCCTGTTCTACTCCCATGTGCAACACCACACAACTGGATGTAGATCAGAAAGGTAAAGCTGTTGATGAAACACTTTACAGATGTATGATTGGGTCCTTGATGTACTTAACAGCTTCTAGACCAAATATTATGTTTGCAACGTGTGTTTGTGCTAGATTTCAGGCTGCTCCTAAAGAGTCTCATTTGATTGCAGTCAAGAGGATCTTTAGATATCTGCAAGGTACACAATCTCTAGGTCTTTGGTATTCCACTGGACACTCTTGCAAATTAGTTGTTTTTTTCTGATAGTGACTATGCAGGGTGTAAGTTAACCAGAAAGTCAACTTCTGGTGGATGTCAATTCCTAGGCAACTGTTTGATTTCTTGGCAGAGTAAGAAACAAACATCTGTTGCTACATCCACTGTTGAAGCAGAGTACATTGCTGCTGCAAGTTGTACATCTTAGGTACTCTGGCTTCAGAACCAATTATTGGATTATGGCATACAGAGACTAAGACTCCATAGTTAATGGATAGTGCTTCAGCTCTGTGTATTGTCAAGAATCCAGTCCAGCATTCTAAGACCAAACATATAGAGATCAAACACCATTTTATTAGGAATGTTTTGAAAAAGGTCTGATTGATCCAAAGTTTGTGCCAAGTGCTGATGAGCTTGCAGATATATTTACTAAGCCTTTGGATAGTTCAACTTTCCAAAACCTTGTGTTAAGGCTTGGTATGTTGTAGCTAGAATAAGTGACAACTACTGATGTTTTTAGTAAACAAGTACTAATGATCATTAGTACACATGTCAAAAATAAGTACTGATAAGTTTTATTCTCAGTTGATTTAATAACTACTGGAGAATAAATTACCTTAAAAAGTACTGTACTTTCTGTTAAAAGAAACTGATGCAGCTACAACTACTGATGTAGTTATAACTACTGATGTCAGTAAAAACAGATAAGTACTGATGTCCTATGAAACAACTGAAAACAACTAAAAAGTCTGATGAGTAAGTGTTGAGGATAGTATGAAACAGCTGAAAGGCTAAGAATTGACGAAAACTACTGATGCGAATTTTCTCTTCAGTCATTTCCACAAATTGCTGTTTCACCTTAAACAGCTGATGACAAAACCTTGGCTTTAGTAGTTTCATAACTACTGATGACTAAAACCAAGTCTTCAGTTGTTTTCAAATGTCTGATAGTTAAAACCAAGTCTTCAGTTGTTTTAAAACAACTGATGACAACACCAAAACTTTCAGTCGTTTTCTTTTCAGCCTTTTCTTACCCTATAAATACCTGCACTTATAGTCGAACATTTCATTAGCTGTTTTCTATCCTTTCTCTCTCTCAACAATGGCGACCATGAAACTTAAACCTAGACATAGCTATGTTGCCTACCTCTCGAAATCGGCCTTCTGGAACAAATTTGATAATGCCATCGATCTTATGGTGGATTCCCAATACCGAACCGCTTTTCTTTTGAATCCTACCATATACCCTGAATCCTTAACCCAATTCTGGTCCAACGTCTCTGTAACAACTGGTGACAATGATAGCCAAATCACTCTCCAGTCGTTGGTTAACCAGAAACAGGTGGTAATCACCCCTGACATCATTCACACAACCCTAAACTTGCATGATGCCACCTGTGTTGTAGAATACCCGAAAGGCACCATCGATATGTCTTTCATCAACAACGGTATGAAGGAGACTTAAGTGCTACAACCATTCTCAAAAAGCACTTCCATGATGCTGAAAAACTTATCTTTCACATGGTAAATGTCTGCCTTGCTCCAAAGACATCTTCATGGGATCAGATGTCCTCACGATGGCAACAGGTATTGTACTCTATCTTTGAACAACAAAATCTAAATTTTTCTGAGATAGTGTTTCTGAAACTTAAGGATCTGGCTCAGAAACCTGTGTCAAACAGATGGCTATTATATCCCAGGTTTCTGATGGCCATATTTTTAGATCAATTAAATTACGACAGCCTTGTTGGTCTTGGAGTCCCTGCTCTAGCTGTCTTAGCTGAGGTATACTCCAGACATAACTCTGACCCCACTCTCAAAGGGGTGCCCGCCTGCTCAAACCCAAGCAGAGGGAACCCACAGCCTTCACCTCCAGATCCAAAGTCCCCACCAAACCAAACCCCAAAAGCCCAAAAAGGCTACTCAGGGAGATGAGTCCCCTGAGGATGCCCCTGTACCACCAATACAGGAAACATATACTGGCTCTAACCCCCAGTTATGTTAGAGACTCAACCTGCTGAAACCGCACAGGTATCCTCTCTACAGGATCCTGTTGCAACCACACTAGGGGAACCCACACTACTGGAACCTATCTCAGTTGAGAAGGTTACCATTGAAGAGCACCTCTCACCTCGGGTGCAATCTGCTTCTGACCAATCTCCCATTGCAACCGCCCCTCAAAGCCCAACTCTTATCGTTGCTAAAGTGCTGAGTCAGCTACATTCCTCACCCCCTCCCCAGAAACCAATTCACACTGGGCATACCTCAACAATTGAGGGGGAGGACCAAAGTGCTGCTGATAACCCACAACACAGGGGTTATAATGTTCAATCTCCAAGTGTAGAAAAGGAGGTTACAACTCCTGGTTAGTCTGCCACTTTTACTGATTCAGAAAATGAACAGGATGAAGTTGGTACCATATATAAGACCTCACCAGAGGCAACTGCCAATGAAGGACAAAGTCCTGAGGCAGGAAGTCCCCAGAACCAAGAACAAGGGGCACATGCATATACTGATCTACACTCAGGGCATGTACATCCTGATTTAATCAGGAGGTCAGATGTTCAACAAAGATTGATGATGACCTGGGCTTTTTCTTCGATGTCTTAGCCCATACACCATCCTTGAGACTGAGGTAAGCAGACTCAACGAACTGCTCGCCAAAATGTCTCAGGATAAAAGTCCATCTGCCCCAATAAACCCCCAGATGGCACCTTCATTTGAAGGTTCACCAAACACTCAGCCACCACCTTAACTAAGCCACCAGCCCTTGTTTTTAGCACCAACTCTTAGGGACAGAACCCATCTGAGCAGATGGTTGCAACCTTTCAAAACTCCTTACCTCTCATCACTCCCATCATCACTGAGATTGTACATAAAGCCATTGATGAGAGGATCTCCTCAAATCTACAAACACTAGTGATGATGCTGTGCAAAAGTCACTTTCTGCCATTCAAACCCATGAACCCAATGCACCCAAAAAGGGGGAGTCTAAGGCAGTAAAAGAAAGAAAGAGAAAG
This sequence comes from Flaveria trinervia, assembly GCA_025506515.1. Lineage (NCBI taxonomy): Eukaryota > Viridiplantae > Streptophyta > Magnoliopsida > Asterales > Asteraceae > Flaveria > Flaveria trinervia. The sequence goes on from CM046452.1 coordinate 20,365,155, forward strand.
AAAGTGGTTGATGAGAAACAACAAGAAAAATAAAAGGAGCTAGAGAAAGAGAAACAACTGATCACTTATAAAAGGAAGAAAAGTGTTGAAACACAAGAGCCTGTTGAAGAGAAATCCTTAGAAGATCTGGTTAAAGAAGCTGATGAAGCTCACAGCAGATCTATGGATAGAATAATAGACCAACTCTTTAGACAGGGCTTTGATACAGCCACTTTAGACACTGAGATCAGAAGGCTGGAAGTTAAGGAAATACAAGAAAGATGGGCTAGTTACAGTGTCATGGATAGGGAAAGGTTGGAGAAAATGATCAGATTTATTGCAAAATACTTGGGAAGATCATTGATTGAGATCAAATCATGGACCAGAGACAGTATTCTGGCAATAACCACCAGAATCTGTTCTTCTGAAGCATTCAATAAAAGGTTAATTATAGAAGCATTGGATGAGGCAGGTGTTGGGAAAAGAACTGATATGGCCAAGCTCTCCAAAGCAAAACTTACCACAAAAATGCTAGATCAACCTTCCCTAACTCCAACTCATAAACAACCAACTCCAAAACCTACCAATCCTATCCCTAAACCAAAACCACTCACAACTCAACCCACAAAACCAACTCCATTACCTCAAAAACCACCTCAAACCACACCCAGTGATGCACCCAGAAGGAGGAGAAGGGTGTTGAGGGTAGAAGAAGAAGAAGAAGAAGAGGATGATAATGAAGATAGTCTGCCAATCTCTGCTGTTCTCAAACTTAAAACACCTGAGCTCAGAAGTCAGCAGATGATTACACCTGACTTGCAAATGCAAATGGTGAAAGTAAAGATTGAAGAAGCAGAACAGCAGAAGCAGCATGATGAGCAATTTCTCAAAATGGTTGACAAGGACTTCCCTCAGTCCTCATCCATTCAAGAAATAAAGAAACAAGCTCTGAGGCTGTACACTCTTAGGCATACGTTCCAACATCAAAGAGAAAGAGTGAGGATTTGGCCAGACCCCAGGGTAAGTTCCAGAATTCATAAGAAAAACATACCAAGTAGATATCATGGCCAAGTGAAAAAGACTTTGAATGCTACAATTAGTTTGGCTATGGTAGTCTCACCCTAGGAAATTATTAAAGAATTCAAGAGAGCACATAACTCAAAGACAACCCCTCAATCTATACTTGAGAACAAAATGATCAAGAAGGGGTTGTTATACAAGAAACTTGAAGATCTTCAAAAGAGTGAACTCCAGTTGCTGCTAGAAGGCTCTCACCCAGATGAATTCGCATACAGAGAGATCACAACTGTTGAGTTGAAGAATGGGAAGACAGTTAGATATTTGTCTAAATATTGTGGGCCTGAGTTCTTCTTTGAGAGAGAAACAGAAGAACTCGCCAAGGAGAAACAAGTTGTTCTCCTTGAGGCCTATGCAAGAGAGTCTTACAGACTCATCAATGGGAATTAGGTTTCATGGTTGGGACAAGGCTTTGTGTCCAATTTCCCCAAGACAGAGTTCCCTTCCATACTTAGCCAATCAAATATTCAGAAACCTTTTCCCGGCCTGTGCTTACATTTTTTATGCCAATTGACATTAAATACATTTTTAACATCAATATAACAAACACCTTTAAAGTCGGTTTCAACCAAAGCAAACTTTGAGAACTCGGAGGCTAAGTGCAGGGACTAAAATTGACATTTTGCAAATTTTTCCCATTCCCAGCCATTTCTCATTCTTCATCCTTCTTCTTCTTCATTCTTCTTTACTTCACATATTCTTCATCCTTGCACCAAAACCGCCCCGTTACGTCTCGTTTTCGTCGTCTAGACTTCATCTACAACTAGTCTACTCCATCCTTGCAGGTAGACGACCTGGTTGTCCCTTTCTTGCTCATTTTACTGCCGTCCATTTCTAGGGTTTCGGGTATTCGGGTTCAACCCGAACACAAGAGGTAGTGTGGGTGCGTGTGATGTCTTTTTGTGTGTGCTTCTTGTTTGTGCATGTTAGTAGTGTGTTTCTGAAAGTTCTTGTTATGTAAAACTCGTGCACGAGCAGCCAGAGGCTGCTCTGCACTTCAGCAGTCGGGAACCTGCAGTTCAGGCGACTGGGTCTGTCATGCGACTGAGCCATGCGACTGGGTGAGTCGTGCGACTGAGTCATGCGACTGTGTCTTTCGGGTGACTGAGTTGTGCGACTAGGGATGTCATGCGATTGAGTCGTGCGATCGAATGAATGTGTGCGATTGAGTCAATACGGATGAATGTTGTGTGCGATTGAGTCAATGCGGATGAATGTTGTGTGCGATTGAGTCATGTGACGGAATGAACGTATGCGATTGTGTGTGCATCGCATGACTGAAGGCCAATCATACGAATGAAGGTTCTGTCGTACGAATGAAGCTGATTCTTACGAATAAAGGTTGATTCGTGCGTATGGAGGTTAAGTCGTGCGATTGAGTGTAGTGTGGTACGACTGAATACCAGTCGTGCGAATGAAGGTTCAATCGTACGAATGAAGCTGATTCATACGATTGAAGGTTGATTCGTACGAATGGAGTGTTGAGTCGAGCGTCTGGTCCTGTTGTGTGACTGATGATGCTGTGTGTATGAATTTCTTTCTTGAATGTCAGGTGATGATAAGGTAACATCAATACAAATGTCATTGCTCGACCACAAAGATTAAAGTCAATGCTATCAAGGCCACAAATACTATTCCAAATCAAATCAACCTAACGTTTTACAATTATCAATGACTCATTTATGATTACTAATAATTAACAAGTACTTTCTCTTATAACAACGGGAGCTTTACTTAAATATCATCGGCAATGGCGACGATGTCTAGTACTTGGATCTACATAAGATCTAATACGTGTGTCTGTTTGTGTGTGTGTGTTACCCACCACCGAACCGATACAACCCGAACTGACTGAACATTACTGTGTACTTTATACATATCATTAATGCTTAACAATAAGTGTCAATAGGTGTTTGACCGTTCATTGCATACAACTGTTGGGAACTTTGATCATTCATACTTACCACTTAACAAGTGAGTTTCGTGGCCCCTTTTTATGCTTATTGTAACATCTTGAATTTTTGGCTAAATTAAAAGTTAACGTCGTTGATACTTGTAAGGACTATTGATGGCATTTATTAAACTTTTGGGCTACTTATGTTATTGTTTTATTTTGTCTTTAATTTTTCTTAATTTGAAAGTTGTTGATGTTAATAAATAAGTGTTTATAATAATAATAATAATGCAAATAATAATAACAATAATATATGAAAATTTTTAAACTTAAGAAAAATATTTAAAACTTAAAGTGAATTAAGTTTAGGGGTTGTCTTTGACAATTTATAAACTTAAAAAGAAAGTTTAATGCATAAAATAATAAGCCCTCAAAAGTTGAGGGGATAATTGTGTAACTATTCAAAAACCAACCCAAAACCCCCCCTCTAACCCCGTTTTTCCGGCCGATCACCGGCCACCGTCAGCCGCGATTCCGGCCACCGTCGGCCGCGATTCCGGCCACCTCTAAAACCGCCAAAACTTGATGTTTCTTGATCTAAAACCGTCCCCTAACCGTCGTGAACTCGTTTCGAACCCCAATATGAACCGTATTTGCATTTAAACATCGGTTACTAAACCCAATCGAGTGGGTAACCGAAGCTTTTAATCATAGAGGCGTTCGAGCCTTAAACATCAATAATTATGCAATTAACTTCACTTGATCGAACATTTAACTAACTCTAACCTGTACAACCCTCAATTCGTACCTGAAACAAACACAAAACACCCCAATTGATTCTCTCTAAGTCGCAGCCTACAACACTACCGACTTGCACCTTCCGACACACCTAAGCTGCAATTGATAAAGGGATTTTGGTCTGGTTGATCATACGAAGCTACCCACGAAGTTAATTTGACTATCTTTACCGATTGCCCACCCAACGACTCAACTCCAGCCGCGACAAACATTCGTCTTGTTCATCTTCAATCCTTGATCAAAACGGGTAATTAGTCACATCATATTGTTCGTAATTACAAGGGGAATCAAAGCCCCATGGTTGTATCCATTAACACAAACAGATTGGCTTTCAATTTATGGTCAAATTGATTTAGGGTTCTAAGAAAAGGGGGAAATCTATTACTTTGTGTTTAAAAGAATTTTAAACCAAGTAAAACCTTGGCTGGAAGCCTGGTTCACTGGTTAAGTCACAATGCCCCTAACATGAGGTCCCGGGTTCGAACCCGGGCACCCTCATGTTTTGTTTTTTAAAGGTTTTTTTAGCCTAAAACTAATTTCATAAAACTTTTAATATGTATAAAAATTATTTTATAAATTCCAAATATTTTAAAAACTTCCAAAGATTCTCTATAAATTTTTTTAAATCTAAACAAAAATATTGTTATTGATAAAACATTTTAGCAAAATTTGTTTGAATAATTTTTTAAGTAACATGGATTAAAAATAATAATTAGTAAATTATTATTGGTTCAAAAATCCATTTCTAATTAATTTGGTTAGTTTACATGTAACCTTGTTAATCATTATAATTAGTTCTTTACACAACTTGAATAAAAATATATAATATATATATAAATATTTTAAATATAAATTTATTAGATATGATTATTTGACAAGCCCCAAATTCGACTTAGAACCCTAGTCCACGTTAATTTGCTAAACGCTGTTCAATTAAAACTTTAATCTTTAAATATACACTTATTTTAGGTGCATTGTGAGAGTTTACGTTGGAGTGCCGATTATTATATTTTTCTTATTAATCAGCACATATATACATTTGATCAAGTGAGTATTTCCATACCCCTTTTTGTTTATTTTCACACTTTGGGGTGAAACATGTTATCTTATTATCATTGCACTTGTACACATCTTTGAGGCTTGTAAACGTTATGGCAATTCCTCATGTAAAGTTGTGGTTAGTTGGAATTTTTGTGATTACCATGTTATGATGTTATATGTACAATCATTAACTATTGCTAGCCCAGCGAAGTCATAGATCTATGGGCAAGACAAGCCTGCTTTGGTTGATCCAAGTAAACTTAGCTGATCGTATAATCTTGTAAACGTTTGAGACTTGTAAAATTTTGTCGAGGTTTGATTGTTGCATTGTTCATAACATCCCTAATCACTTTATTCACTAACTTATAACTTGAATTGCCATCTTTTTATAACTTATGTATTTAAAACTATGGAATGCTCACCAACATTATTGTTGACCCTTATTTTTAACATGTTTCAGGAAACGCCCAAGTTTGATATCTACCCTTTGAAGCTTGCACATCTAGGAATGGACCTAGATAAATAATGAAATAAGAAAGACTTGTTATCTTTTATGTTATTTTGTTTGTTTCTTTGAGACTTAAGCTTGTAATGATACAATTGAACATCATGAATAATTATATTTGGGTTATTAATAGCGTTATGTGGCTGTGAACGATCTTAACTCTCACTCCTCGACGTTTCCGCCGTCAAGGTTGGGGTGTGACAGATTGGTATCAGTGCCCATAACTATAGGGATCTAGGTTATTAGAAATGGTGACCAAGACTATAGTATGCATGAACCTTATAGAAATATGATCTTATTTGCAAGCTACATAATGTTATGCCCACTTATGTGCAATTTGATGCCTTAGCATAGGATTGCCTAAATATTGTTACTTGTCTCCCTAAACTTAGCTTTGACTCTTGACTCTCCCCGAACATGAAATCTCTTAACCTTATTCTCGTCGACACGTGAAATCTTATACTTATGTTATGACTTGGATCTTTAGACGCTATGTCTAATCTATATAAATCTCATCAAGGTTTTGATATCATGAACCTAAGAAATTTGTGTGACACATAGACACCTGTATTCTGGATTTCCTGGCAAAAGGCCCTTGGGCTAAGGCAAGCATATCGCATAAATCCTACGGGACTAGTTATGCTTACCTGGGGATTTCCGACAGATAGGTATTGGGTGATATCATGAGATACATGCTTGAGTCTGTTGTGTGGTTCTTTCTTAAAACCATTTAAATCCAGTGTGGAACCGACAGATAGGTATTGGTAGTACTACTTGGGTTGACACCCCCACCCTTGTTGTTGGTATACTAGTTAGTACCAACAGTCGCTAGGAACGGGCCTTGGGTGAATATATTCCGACAAGATTCTTTGTGTATGTCGTTAGTTTGGTTGTAAAGCTCATGTCATGTGATTTTGCTTACTTATAACTGTATTCACGGTATTCCGCAACAACATTTATACAACATCAGTTACTGATTTACTTTTAACCTACGAGCTCACCAACACTTTTATTGACCATTTTGAGCATATCTTTTCAGTGAACATGCTAATTGAAGATCTAAGTGTGCTGCCTCAGTGGAGACCCTAGGATGCATTTTGGGATTAAACATTGTCTTTTGGAATATTGTTGTAGTTTGCTTTTAAACAACATTATACTTTTGTAACTTGTTCCCGGGTTGTGGGAATTGCATACAATGTTATCATCTCTGCTTATGTGAATCATGTATCATGTTTATGCTTATGGCTATGTTGTCGTGAATATTGACTAAACACGGCACAAGTCCCCTTGTTGTCGGGTGTTGTCATGACACGCTTGTCATCATTTATTATATTGCATCTCTATCGCTTACCATGTGTTATGACGATCCCGTCTCATTACATCCCCGTGTTTCCGCTCTCAGCGGGGGTGTGACAGACTGGTATCAGAGCCATTGGTTATAGAGAATTAGGCAATTCACTTGACCTAGACTATAACCTAGGAACCTTCATGTAGATTTGCATGCTAGGGTTGTGTGCATTTTATATCTCGTGTATGTGTTCCTCTTTGCTTGATTCGTTCATCTATCTGTTTTGTGCTCACTCTTTTTGGGATGCTTCTATCGGATCTTCCGTTCTTTCTACGCGCCGAGTTGGTTTATCAAACCCGGGTATTAACCCGAAGAGATCATCACAGATCATGCTATTGCGCTTGACCTTGGACATTGAGATTTATCCTGAGGAGGTTATGTCTGAAACCTCGAAAGAGGAGGAGATGGACAGCTTTCGCTAAACTAACGTGATTATATGCATGGGTTGCAATTATTATGATGGATTACTGTTAGAACATTACCTATACATGGTGTGAGAATTACATGACGTGTATGTGATGTGTGGTAACAACAAGTGTGATATTAAATTGGAATGTTGGACCTTGATGAGTGGTATGGTTAATATGCCTTGAAATGGTTAAAACTTATGTGTTTACTACTTCTATGATTAGAAAATGCCGCCTCGAAGAGTTACCCGCAGCAACAGTGGCGGAAGTGAAGCCCTGAGGGGCAGAGGCAGAGGCAGAGGTAGAGTACCAAGAACAAATGATGGCCCTGCCAGCAACAATCAGGGAACAGGAAACGCTGATGTGGCAGCTCTGATCGCTCAACAACTGGCCGCACTGATCCCGACTATTGTGGACCAAGTGAGCGATGCTCTTCAAAATCCCCACCCCCATGGGGTTGGTGGCAATGATAATGATGATAATGGGAACCCGACTGGGAACGAGAGTAACCAAGAGACTGGGAATGGTGGTACAACCGGTAATGAAACTGGGATTGTTAATGAGACCGGGGTTGTTAATGCTAGAAGGGGGTGTTCGTACAAGGAGTTTGTGGCCTACAAACCGAAAGAGTTTGATGGAAAGGGTGGAGCGATAGCCCTGAACAGGTGGCTGGAGAAAATGGAGGCAGTGATTGACATCAGCGAGTGCCTCGACAGCCAGAAAATCAAGTATGCCACGTGCTCACTACAGGGCAAGACACTAACTTGGAGGAACACTCAGATACAGGCTAGGGGAAGAGAATCAACGATGCAGATGTCATGGGACGAGTTTAAAGCCTTGATCACTGAGGAATACTGCACCCTCAACGAGATGCAGAAACTGGAGCATGAATTCTGGAATCATGCTATGGTGGGGTCTGGGCACGCCGCTTACACTAATCGTTTTCATGAGTTGGAAAGATTGGTTCCACATCTGGTCACTCCGGAATCTAAGAGGATTGAGAGGTATATTTGGGGACTTGCGCCTCAAATCTGGGCGATGGTAACAGCAGCAGCTCCTCCTACGATTCAGAGCGCAATTCTGAAGGCTGGCGCTCTAACAGACGAGATAGTGAGAACCGGGGTATTGGGTAAAGGAGCCAAGAAAAGGAAAGATGTTGGGGAAACGAGCCGGTCGAGTGCCGGGAAGTTTGATAAAAGGGCCAAGACAACCAGAAATTTTGTGGCCGTGACACAAGCCAGGAGAGAGTATGTTGGGCCGCACCCCAAATGTGATAGGTGCAACTTCCATCATCCCCCAGCAATGCCGTGTCGGGTGTGTGCGAACTGTAGACGCCCGGGGCATCTAGCGAAAGACTGCAGAACAACGCTGAATCTGGTGGCACCAGTCAACGCGGTTAACCCCGCCGGGAATGCCAGAGGCTGTTATGAGTGTGGAAGCCCCGATCACTACAGAAACATGTGCCCCAGACTGAATCGGGCGTCAGGTCAACAAGGGAACAACCAGCAACCGGTGATGGCCATAGCTGGAAATCAAGGCCCGGGAAATCAAGGGAATACAGCTCGGGGACGTGCATTCGTCATTGGAGCTAACGATGCCCGTCAGGACCCGAATGTTGTCACGGGTACGCACTTAATAATCACTTCGCATCTATATTGTTTGATACTGGAGCAGACAATAGTTTTATATCTTCTGAGTTTGTGTAATTGCTTGATTTGAGTCCTAGTAGGCTAGAAACTAGCTACTCTGTAGAAATGGCCAACGGTAGGGTTGTTCAGGCTGATGAAATTATTAGAAAGTGCTCGTTGAAATTGGAGGACCGTTCCTTCGATGTAGACTTGATACCCTTTGAGTTAGGAAGTTTTGATGTGATTGTGGGAATGGATTGGTTATCGAAACATAGAGCTGAGATTGTCTGTCGGGATAAAGTGGTACGAATCCCCATGCCAAACGGGGAGGTACTCAGAATTCAAGGAGAACGACCGGGAAGAAACTTAAAGCTTATCTCCTGCATGAAAGCACGCCGAAGTTTACGAAAACAGTGCTACGCTTTCCTGGCTCATGTGGTAGAAAAGAAGGAAGAAGCGAGGAAACTAGTAGATATTCCAGTAGTACGGGACTACCCAGATGTATTTCCTGATGACTTGCCTGGTTTGCCTCCTCCACGACAGGTGGAATTTCGTATAGAGTTGGTTCCTAGAGCTACGCCAGTAGCAAAGACGCCATACCAGTTAGCATCGTCTGAAATGCAGGAATTATCTAGTCAGTAATAGGAACTACTAGAGAAGGGTTTTATTCGGCCGAGTCACTCACCATGGGGAGCAACAGTGTTATTTGTCAAAAAGAAAGATGGGTAGTTCCAAATGTGTATCGATTACTGTGAGTTGAACAAGTTAACTGTGAAGAATCGGTATCCTCTCCCCAGGATCGACGATATGTTTGACCAGGTGCAAGGAGCTTCGTATTTCTCCAAGATCGATCTTCGTTCTGGATATCATCAACTAAGGGTTTTCGAGGAGGACATACCGAAAACAGCGTTTAGAACTCGTTATGAGCACTATGAGTTCTTGGTCATGCCATTTGGGTTGACTAACGCACCAGCTGTGTTTATGGACCTAATGAATCGGGTGTGTAAACCTTACTTGGATAAGTTTGTGATCGTATTCATAGATGATATACTTATCTACTCCCGATCGAAAAAGGATCATGAAGAACACCTTCAGGCAATTCTGAAACAGTTACGTGAAGAGAAACTTTTCTCCAAGTTCTCGAAGTGTGAATTCTGGTTGCGGGAAGTGAAGTTTTTGGGTCATGTGGTTAACGAGGATGGGATTCATGTAGAAATGGGATACACCCCAGACACCTTCAGAGATACGGAAATTCTTAGGATTGGCCGGATACTATCGTCGTTTCATCGCTAACTTTTCAAAGATCGCTCAACCATTAACACTGCTGACTCAGAAAGACAAAAAGCTTGATTGGGGACATGCACTGACATGCACAAGAACAAGCGTTCCAAACGCTGAAAGAGAAGTTGTGCAATGCACCAATATTGTCCCTTCTAGACGGAACTGATGATTTTGTGGTATACTGCGATGCTTCACATCAAGGGTTGGGATGTGTATTAATGCAGAAGGATAAGGTGATTGCCTACGCTTTGCGACAACTTAAGGTGCACGAAAAGAACTATACAACCCATGATTTGGAGTTGGGTGTTGTAGTATTTGCACTTAAGATATGGAGGCATTACCTGTATGGAACCAAATGCATCATCTACACTGATCATAAGAGTCTGCAACATATCCTGGATCAGAAGGAACTTAATATGCGTCAGCAACGTTGGGTGGAACTACTTAGCGACTACGATTGTGAAATCCGGTATCATTCGGGTAAAGATAACGTGGTGGCTGATGCTTTAAGCCGTAAAGAACGCGCGAAACCATTACGTGCTCGAGCGTTAGGATTGACTATTCAAATGAATTTGAAAGCTCAGATCCAAATTGCACAAAGTGAGGCGTTGAAAGAAGAAAACCTTGCGGGAGAAGAATTTCGAGGGTTGGACAAACAAATGATTTGCAAGGATGATGGTGTACAATACTTCATAGATCGTATATGGGTACCCAGATGGGGAGGTGTACGTACCTTGGTCATGGATGAAGCACACAAGATGCGATATTCTATTCATCCTGGTGCAGACAAGATGTACCACGATCTCAAGGATCTGTACTGGTGGCCAGGCATGAAGAAAGACATTGCCATGTACGTAAGCCGATGCTTGACATGCTCGAGAGTTAAAGCTGAACATCAGAAACCATCGGGATTATTGCAGCAACCTGAAATTCCTGAGCGGAAATGGGAGAACATAGCTATGGATATTATTACCAAACTCCCTAGAACGAGCAGCGGGCATGATTCGATATGGGTCGTAGTGGATCGGATGACGAAGTCAGCTCATTTCTTGCCGATTGAGAAGACTACAAAATGGATAAATTGGCGAGATTGTACACAAAAGAGGTCGTGACAAGACACGGAGTACCGGTGTCGATCATATCCGACCGTGACAGCCGATTTACTTCACGATTTTGGCAAACGCTACAGAAAGCGATGGGCACTCGATTAGATATGAGTACAGCCTATCACCTACAGACAGACGGCCAAAGTGAGTGAACTATACAAACACTAGAAGACATGTTGAGGGCGTGTGTAATCGACTTTGGTGGTAGTTGGGACACTTATTTACTGTTGATTGAGTTCTCTTACAACAACAGCTACCATACAAGCATTGGATGTGCTCCATTTGAAGCGTTGTATGAAAGAAAATGCAAATCTCCCGTTTGTTGGGCTGAGATTGGTGAAAGTCAGTTAACAGGCCCAAAGATCATTCAGAAACAACCGACAAGATTTTCCAAATCAAAGACAGACTAAAAGTTGCTAGAGATCGCCAAAAGAGCTATACCGACAAACGTCGAAAGCCCCTAGAATTTAACATTGGAGATCACGTTTTACTCAAAGTCTCTTCTTGAAAAGGAATTGTTCGGTTTGGAAAGAAAGGGAAGCTAGCCCCAAGATACGTAGGACCATTTGAGATTACAGAAAGAATTGGTCCAGTGGCTTACCGATTAAGGTTACCACAAGAACTCAGCGGCGTACATGATACTTTCATGTGTCGAACCTCAAGAAGTGTTTGGCTGATGAATCACTTCACGTACCAATTGAGGACATCAAGATTTACGAAAAGCTTCATTTTGTTGAGGAACCCATTGAGATCATAGATCGAAAGGTCAAGCAATTGAAGCGTAGTAGAATACCAATTGTTCACGTGAGATGGAATTCAAAACGAGGGTCAAAGTTTACATGGGAACGGGAAGATCAGATGAAACTCAAATATCCACATCTATTCGAGGATGACACTCTTGGACCTAACTCCAGCTGAATTTCGGGACGAAATTCTCTCAACTAGGGGATACTATGACATCCGTCACCATAAGATCCGTCAATTGACATGAATATCCGTTAACTTTTCTTTGATCGTTCATTCCTCATCTTTATTAACTCCTTTTGTGAATATCATGCTTGCTTTATCATCTTTGTGCTTGTGTTTCCTTCGTGAACGTGTGCTATCCTTAAAACTTTTACAAATTTCATCATCATTATCACTAAAAATATCATTTTAAATAATATTATCGTTATTAATAAAACCATTTTTGTGCCAATTGACATTAAATACATTTTTAACATCAATATAACAAACACCTTTAAAGTCGTTTTCAACCGAAGCAAACTTTGAGAACTCGGAGGCTAAGTGCAGGGACTAAAATTGACATTTTGCAAATTTGTCCCATTCCCAGCCATTTCTCATTCTTCATCCTTCTTCTTCTTCATTCTTCTTTACTTCACATATTCTTCATCCTTGCACCAAAACCGCCCCGTTACGTCTCGTTTTCGTCGTCTAGACTTCATCTACAACCTAGTCTACTCCATCTTTGCAGGTAGACGACCTTGGTTGTCCCTTTCTTGCTCATTTTACTGCTGTCCATTTCTAGGGTTTCGGGTATTCGGGTTCAACCCGAACACAAGAGGTAGTGTGGGTGCGTGTGATGTCTTTTGCGTGTGCTTCTTGTTTGTGCATGTTAGTAGTGTGTTTCTGAAAGTTCTTGTTGTGTAAAACTCGTGCACGGAGCAGCCAGAGGCTGCTCTGCACTTCAGCAGTCAGGAACCTGCAGTTCAGGCGACTGGGTCTGTCATGCGACTGAGCCGTGCGACTGGGTGAGTCGTGCGACTGAGTCATGCAACTGTGTCTTTCTGGTGACTGAGTTGTGCGACTGGGGATGTCATGTGATTGAGTCGTGCGATCGAATGAATGTGTGCGATTGAGTCAATGCGGATGAATGTTGTGTTCGATTGAGTCAATGCGGATGAATGTTGTGTGCGATTGAGTCATGTGACGGAATGAACGTATGCGATTGTGCGTGCATCGCACGACTGAAGGCCAATCATACGAATGAAGGTTCTGTCGTACGAATGAAGCTGATTCTTACGAATAAAGGTTGATTCGTGCGTATGGAGGTTAAGTCGTGCGATTGAGTGTAGTGTGGTACGACTGAATACCAGTCATGCGAATGAAGGTTCAATCGTACGAATGAAGCTGATTCATATGATTGAAGGTTAATTCGTACGAATGGAGTGTTGAGTCGAGCGTCTGGTCCTGTTGTGTGACTGATGATGCTGTGTGTATGAATTTCTTTCTTGAATGTCAGGTGATGATAAGGTAACATCAATACAAATGTCATTGCTCGACCACAAAGATTAAAGTCAATGCTATCAAGGCCACAAATACTATTCCAAATCAAATCAACCTAACGTTTTACAATTATCAACGACTCATTTATGATTACTAATACTTAGCAAGTACTTTCTCTTATAACAACGGGAGCTTTACTTAAATATCATCGGCAATGGAGACGATGTCTAGTACTTGGATCTACATAAGATCTAATATGTGTGTCTGTTTGTGTGTGTGTGTTACCCACGACCAAACCGATACAACCCAAACCGACTGAACATTACTGTGTACTTTATACATATCATTAATGCTTAACAATAACTATTAATAGGTGTTTGACCGTTTATTGCATACAACTGTTGGGAACTTTGATCATTCATACTTACCACTTAACAAGTGAGTTTCGTGGCCCCTTTTTATGCTTATACTACTTTTCAATCATTTACAAACATGGGGGAAAAGTATGCTCACCCGTTTTCTATGTTGTACAACTTACATACAATTTACATACTTGGAATCAACGTGCTACTGTTTTGTGAGTACTTATCTGATATATGCTTGAGTCTGCTGTGTGGTTCTTTCTTACAACCATTTAATTCCAGTGTGGAACCGACAGATAGGTATTGGTAGTACTACTTGGGTTGACACCCCCACCCTTGTTGTTGGTATACTAGTTAGTACCAACAGTCGCTAGGAACAGGCCTTGGGTGAATATATTCCGACAAGATTCTTTGTGTACGTCGTTAGGTTTGGTTGTAAAGCTCATGTCATGTGATTTTGCTTACTTATAACTGTATTCACGGTATTCCGCAACAACATTTATACAACATCAGTTACTGATTTACTTTTAAACCTACGAGCTCACCAACACTTTTATTGACCATTTTGAGCATATCTTTTCAGGTGAACATGCTAATTGAAGATCTAAGTGTGCTGCCTCAGTGGAGACCCTAGGATGCATTTTGGGATTAAACATTGTCTTTTGGAATATTGTTGTAGTTTGCTTTTAAACAACATTATACTTTTGTAACTTGTTCCCGGGTTATGGGAATTGCATACAATGTTATCATCTCTGCTTATGTGAATCATGTATCATGTTTATGCTTATGGCTATGTTGTCGTGAATATTGACTAAACACGGCACAAGTCCCCTTGTTGTCGGGTGTCGGCATGACACGCTTGTCATTATTTATTATATTGCATCTCTATCGCTTACCATGTGTTATGACGATCCCGTCTCATTACATCCTCGTGTTTCCGCTCTCAGTGAGGATGTGACAATAATACTTTCATTTCATTCATTAACATTCAACGTAAAGCCACGGGAATGATAAACATACAAAGCAAGAACATACCATACACAATCAATAACATCATCATACTGGGCATCTTCATACATATATAGCATACATCATGCATAAACATACAACATCATACATCATCTTGCCCAACATAGCGTCTATGACCTCAAAAGTCAACTTACATGAACTTACGGGAACCTTCCACGTCAAAACCTACATCTGCACTTTCCCCCGAAAGTCAGTAAACACTACGTTTTCCTCGGGTACACCAGCCCTACTTGGGCGTATGGGTACCTTTCAGTCGCAGGACCTCTCATGCGACTGAACACCATGCGAATGGACAATATGCGATTGAACACCTATGCGAATGAACCAATGCGGATGAATACTTGTGCGAATGGACCTAATGCGGATGGAACTAGGCGTATGGGCCTCAGTCGCATGACTCCCTATGCGAATGACCCTTAGTCGCACGACTCCCCATGCGATTGATCCTCTGTCGCACGATTGGCAGACGTATGGGCTCCAGTCGCACGATTCACATGTGATTGAACCTCAATCGCACGACTGACATGCGTGTGGACTTCAGTCGCACAACTAGAATGTCATTCAGTCGCATAGCCCTAACTATGCAGAATACAGCTCACTCCCGAACCCAATCTGCCATTTTCGACCCCCAAGCTCTTCCAAACCTCTTCTAAGCCCAAATCAACCATCCTAAACCTTAGGAATGCATACCACAACACCATTCAAGCACACACAAGCTCAAAAGCAAGACCCAAACGAATCATACATATACACATACATACACAAACGGGTTCACACCCAAAATACCCAAAAACGATTTTCAGATGTGTTCCAGCCCTAAAATCATTCAAAAACATGTAAAAGAGGGGTCCTAGAACTCACCTTGCCATCCTCATCGAGTAGAGCTTCGATTCAACCCGCTACACTTTGATTTCCACGCTCGAATCCACACGAACCAAGCTTGAGTCCACTTTTTCTCCCCTTTTTCTCTCAAACCCAAAAATGGTGAGTATGGGGGAGGGTGTGGGCTGCCTTCCCCCTTTTATACTCCCACTCATTCAAGGTTTTTCCCGTTTTGGCAAGTTTGGTCCCTCGAATTTAGACTTTATTCTTTTTCTTTCTTTCGTCGGCTTCAAAGAAATTTTCCAGGTGTTACAAGATGGTTCTATTATTAAGTGCAATATTATATTTGATCACCCCAAACCATAATTTTCATGTTGTGTAATTGATACATATTGTGGCAATAGTGTGTAACGGATACTCGGTATGAGACTGAGTATCTAACCAGGTTTTATAACAATATAAGTTAAACAAACAACCATTATAAAAAATCATATCAAACACAAACACACACGTATTATTACTAACAAACAACAAGCAAACATTAAAAAGAAGGCAATATCATATTAGGGGGAGTGTTGTTGGACTCAACAAGTGCATTAAAAAGAATGCTTGCCATAATCAAACATAATGTGTTCTAACAATTAAACAATCATTAACTAACATAGTAGCATCATTAACATTCATAACATACAATAATTTTATTTAAGTTTCTTTTTTCAGGTTTGTAGATAAAATTTTTTTTGACAAGTGTCGGCAGCGGATGAGGAAGTGCCCACAACGGATGATCAAGTTTATGCAACGGATGAAGAACAACTTCCAAGTCTCTACAACAGATGACCAACTCACACAGCGGATGAACAAAGTCCACAGCTAATGAACAGTCCACAACAGATGTTCAATTTACAACGGATGAACACTCCACAATGGACAACTAACAAGCCAAACATTCAACAAGTGTTCACAGCGGACAACATCCAATACATAATGGACAACTTGTTCAACATCCATAGCAGACGACTTAGCATCCATAGCGGACAGTCTAACATCCACAATGGATGACTTAGACTTAGGATTTTTATGTAATTTTCGTTTACATAAGGGTATTTTTGTAATTGTAAATAGCTATCTGTATAGGTTATAAATATCATAATACCTTAATCATTTGCAAAGTAAATATCATTTTTTGAACAATCAATACAAACAAGCAATGATTATCATTCAAGTATTCAATCGTAGAAATAATACATACACTAACACACACTGATATCATAGCTCTAATCATGAGTTTTCGCACCATGATTATTGTCTGTTGAATGAGAGATTAGAAAAGATCCTTGTGGAAATCATCAACAACCTAAGTTTTAGTTGTTTGTTTGTGATTTCATCAATATTTTTCAAACTCAAAGTGTTAAAAATAACACAAGTGTTATTTTTGTCGTTGTCTTTTTATTATTTATATAAATTGTTATCTACCATTGTGTTTTACAAATAAAAGTACATAATGATGTTATTTCAACAATGTATCTTTCAAAACTTATAGTATTCAAGATAAAAAATGACCATTAAAAACAGAATGAGACATTGTGTTAGTTTGTCATCATTTTTAGTGTATTAGTTTAATTATTTATTAATTGATTATTATGTTTTATATACTAGAGATACGTAACAATGTTGTTCTATCATTATATCTTTATAGAATTCATCATCTTTTAAAAACATATAGTATGCAGAAAAACACAATAGCTAACAAAAAAATACAATGAACTGCACCAAAGACACAAAGATAAATGATGAGTTTAAAAACATAAAAAATATTGTCCTTGTACATAAAATATTGTGCTCATTAAAGATAACAACAATAGTTTTTATGGTTTAATTTTTATAAAAAAATAATATCGAATATAAAAGTTATAAACATTTAAAATAAATTGGATAACTTGAAAAAATCACCAAAAATGGTTATGCCTAAAACACCCATCTAACAAACTTTTTACCTACAAATTGATCTCAATCATTGATTAATAGTATTGATAGTTAAGATTATATCTTATACTTTTTAGTTTTAAAGCATTTTTATTTGAAAATTTTACCTAATTATTAAATTATAAAATATGATATATAAGCTTTATGGTGTTGTTTGTGTGCCATGGGTGTAAGTTATTATCATATTTCAATTTTATCATGTCATAAGTTATAGATAAATATCACAATCAATATATCATTTTAAAGATAAACATCACAATAAATATATATTATTGTTTGATTATAGGTAAAAAAAACATGATCAAAACGACTTGAGAGCTTTTGGGATTCCACCTCCAAAAAATTGTAATGTACGTTGTGATTTCAAACTAGATAGAAATTATTGTTGTTGTGGCGTTGTGACTAGAGAGTTCCCATGCAACCACAAAAATAGAACTTTTTGTGAGGCTTTGTAATAAGAAGAAAAGTTGTTGTACATATTATTTTCATTACAAAATAATTACTTAAATAAAGGAAAATATTTATTTACATTTAGCTTGAATCTCATCTTTACGTGTGTATGCATGTATATAGGTACGGGAGAGTTATGCTAAGGGCTTTAAGTTTAGGAACTATGAGAAGTAACCATCATGTGTCACGTAACCATCATTTCTTTATCGTTAATTTGTTTCAAAAGGAAATAATAACAACGATAAAATAACTTTTATACACCTTAAAAAATAGGAAACAATTAGTCCACCTTACAGTCTTAGAGGATGTTTGTTTTTTACTGAACCCGCTGATCCAACTGACCGGCTGACTCGGTCAGCGAGTCAACCCGTTTGATTTCAGCTTCGAGGCTAGCTGACCGGGTCTCCATTGATGACCCAAACCTTGAAAAAAATTTTGCTGACTGGCTGACTCGCGCCCGCAGGCCTCCCCAACCTCACGACCCGTAGGCCGCCGCCCCCACACGACCCGCAGGCACCGCCTTCGGCTTTGGCCTCACGATGCGCACCTACCGCCTTCGGCACCGCCTTTGTGAACATGTGTCAGAAGTGGCGAACGGTGGTGGTTCCGACTTCGGTGGACAGCGGCGGCGGCGGTGGTTTCGGCGGACGACGGTGGCGAAGGGCGGTGAATTGCGGTGGTGGTCGGAATGTGTACGGTGACAATGATGGTTTTGGTGGTTCCAACTGGTGGTGTGACTCTGGTGGGTTATGTTACTTCAATTTGGTTCTAGTCAAATGTAACATCTCGTATTTTTGTTAACTAAGTAGTTAGCATCGTTTATTCTTTTAAGGGTCATTATTGTCAATTATAAAAATTAAAGGGTTACTTATGTTTACTTCTTAGGTTGTCTTTAACTCTTAAATTTGAAAGTTAAAAGTTAGACTATTAAATTTAAAATAATAATAATAATAATAATAATAATAGTATACTAATAATAATAACTAAAACAATAGTATTATTAATAATAATAATAATACTAACAATAATAATAATAATTTATAAAAATTATTAACTTGAATATGTTTAAAACTTGAACTTTAATTAAATTTAGGGGCTTATTTGCAAATCTAGAAACTTTAATTATGAAGTTTTTTTACATAAAATGATAAGAACTCAAAACTTAGGGGCCATTGTGTAATTAATGAAAACCCAAACCAAATACCCCCTCTATCTCGCAAATCCGGCCGTAAGTCCGGCGAGCTCCAGCGACGGCCAAAACCTTTGAATTCAATCGATTTTCAATCCAAAACCGCTTCCAAATCTTTTTAGAAGGTGATTCTAACCTATATGCATCGATTAACTGCAATTAAGTGTCCGTTTCTAGACTAATCGACTACATAACCGCAACGCATTAAACTACCTATCATTCGAACATTAAACCGCAATTATAATCTAATTAAACGCACCTACACAATCATCTAACTATCCTCAGACGTTTAACGATTTCAATTTCACCTGAAACAAGCAAGAACATTATCCTTAATCCACCTTCTCTGTCGCGATTTCGTCTTAATCGAAGACCACCTTTCAAACGAACTAAACAAAAATTAATAGAGGGCTTTCAATCAACATGAACCTTGGAAGGTTTCTTCAAAATGAATTGGATAATTATCCACAGTTGTATCTCGGATCGACTTCGACGAAACCACTCCTATTCTTCGTTCTGTTCGTCCTTGAATCATCATCAATCGGGTAATTAAACTTACATACATGCTTGTTTTCAACTGCAGAATGAAAGCCCTAACAATGATTTGATTAATAACATCATTTGGTGCTTCAATTTAGGGTCGATTGAACCTAGGGTTCATGTGGATTGGGTATGACTTGCAATAAAGGTTTTTAAGATTTCGAGAACAATAAAAACTCACGGCTGAGGGTTGGTTCAATGGTTAAGGTGTATGTGTCCTAAGCATGAGGCTCCGGGTTTGAACCCGGGGACCTTCATGCAATTTTTAAAGGCTTTTAGCCCTAAATAAAGTTCTAAAATATTTTTAATAAATATAAACATGGATTTTATAAGCTTTATATTTGTAAAAGTATCAAATCATTTTCTGTATTATTTTTAAGGGAATTAAACAATTAAAACAATATGTTTTTTTAACAAGGATTGTACTTGGTTACAATTTTTATGAATTTAAAATAGTTGTTAGTTCACACATTGGTTTTTTTTTATTGTTTAACACGTGTTAATTTCATTTGGTTATAAAATTTTATTTCAACTTAAATCTAATCTCTTCGAATTATTGTAAATATTTTTCTCCTTCATACCTTTGTATAAAATGTAAATATATTTCTTGTCATCTATTCCATGAAAATATAATTGATATTCACTTGTTAAATATAATTTGTTGACAAAACCCCAAATACCAAATTCTAATACTCTAGTTCACGTTAAATCGTTAACCTTATTATTAACCTAAATCTTGTAATATCTATATATTTAGGTGTCTTGTGACGATACGTCTTGGAACGACGTTTATTATTAATCTTATTAATATTCATCATATACTTATTTGACATGTGAGTTTCCTTGCCCATTTCTATAAATTTCACACTATTTTGGGGTGAAACAAAATACATATACAACATACACTTATAAACGTTTGAACTTGTAAAACACTTGCAATTCATCTTTATATTTTGTCATGGTTATTTGTGTGTTATAAGTGATTATATGAGATACATATTTTGTTTGCAATCATTAACTGTTGCTAGCCTGGTGACGTCTTAGATCTTTAGGCCTGACAAGCCTATTTGGTGCTAAAGCTGATGTATTGCCGACTCCTGATGACGTATGCTTATTTATCATGGGAACCAAATACACTTAGGCAATCATATATATACTTGTAATCAAGTCGAGGTTTGGTTGTAACGATATGTGTTCTATAACCTTCCTAACTTATAGCCTATGACATTAATTGCTATTTGTAAACTTTGTTATATTATGTATGTAAACCTTTGAAAACTCACCAACTTTATAGTTGACCTTTTATTTTTATCATGTTTCAGGTAATGCCCAGGTTTAAAATGATCAAATGAAACTTGCAATAAACTAGGATTTGGACCTAGTTAAATGAATAAAATGACTATGTCATGTTATGCTTAGTTTGGGAATTATTTCATGTTTGAGATTTATGTTTGTACTTTCTTTTGAAACTTATAATTTTAATATTTACATTTAAATATAGCTTTATGTGGTTGTGAACAATCTTAACCCTCACATCTCGACGATTCCGCCGTCAAGGTTAGGGTGTGACATTAAATACTGAATCAAACAGTCAAGTTTCAATCAAATGCATATCTAGTCAGAACTTCTAACCGTGTCAGCTTCTGATTTGGTGAGATCTTACTGAGTCAAAGTAATAAACAATCCCTTAAACTATTAGATATAAAATTGATATTTGTTTTCATTTATATATTGAAATGAAACTTCAATTATAAAATTAATATAAAGTTTAAATTTATCATATATGACGTTTTCACATCCATGTAGAAAAATCCACCACACGTTTAAACTTTTTGGATATTGTGTTTTGTCATACACATGTTCTTGAGTTTGCATACTCCTACTTGATCATTGAATCACTGATGTTTTCTTATATCTTGCTACATTTTTTAAGGTTTTAAACATTTCTAGAATAATGATCCAGATCTATAGTAATGTGTGGAAATAACTTATACGTAGTTAGTCTGTCTAACTATATGCTTTATATATAACATTTATTAGGAGGGTATGGGTTCAAATCTTTAAATGCTTAGAGTTGAGTTAGTGAGTTTCTTAGCAATGGGTTTTTTCGTGAGGGGGTTGGGTGCCGATCCGGCTAGAAAACGAATATGTGGGTCCAACTAAAATAACATCTAGCCTCCAAAGTAAAGTCAATCATTTGTCCGTTAAAAAATGTAATATTTACTATTACAACACTTTACAACTATGGACTTATAGTACAAAGTTGACCAAAAACATTTCATTAAATTCAACTTTTGACCAGATGCAAACCTTAAAATGAAAAGTCAAACTTATAGACCGTCTCTAAGTTATTTGAATATCACAGAAAACTTTAATTATATGTCAATAAACATGTTTGATGTCCAACCTACAAAATTAATGTGTTCAAACATGTCAATATCAAAGTTAAAATATATGAATGTCCTTTTGAAAAAAGCGAGGGTACAATATTGATTGTCTATCACATGATTTGTTTAGCTTATCAAAAGCCTTTGAACATAAAATGACAAACTCAAACCTTTGTGTTCTAATCTACCATGTGTTTCAATTCTTACCATAATTTAAAGCATATTTGCCACTTGAAAAAAGAAAGCATGCATCACAAATGTCCAACAATTGCTATGTGGATACTAGAAAGGGTTAAACCACTAATCCATCACAAACTTCAACCATATTATGAAAGATCTCTACTTGAGCTTTTATTTGACACGAAGACTTATTTATTGTAAGCTAAAAACACGTTTATATAGTTTATATGAAAATAGATAATTGCGTGGCTAAGATTTATATGTTTTGCACTTTAATTTTTCTAAGTTGTAGGTTCTCCACATAAGGTCACATAGACTATATGTTTAGAAGGTACATGGTGATGTTTTTTTAATCTTTATAACATTCGTTATTATCAAATGTTGTTGTGTAAGAAATCATATATATCGTGTTTTATATGTTTTTAATCAGAAGTACAATTGATACAAAGTTACATACTACGGCATGACCATATAATTGAATTTGGATGGTTCTATCATTAAGTGCAATAATATATTTGATCACCCCAAACCACAACTTCCATGTTGTGTAATTGATACATATTGTGGCATTAGTGTGTAACGGATACTCGGTATGAGATTGAGTATTCGACACGATTTGATAACTAATATTTATACTATATATAAAGTATATGAGACGAGTATTTTAAGATACCATTAATAACACTTATTTTATTCAATGCATTAGATACAACCACTTTTGAGAATAGTATAGTATTTATAACATTATTTACACACCATCTCTAATAATTAATTATATAATAACCTTACGTTTACTAACATTTGTATAAAATTTTATATTATCTACCCATAAACCAAAAAGATTAATATGTTTTAATATTTCGGTTATATCTTTTAATCTATCACATTTAAAAATGTTTTGAGACTACAATTTAATCTGTGTTTATTTTAAAACGTTCTGGTGTAAACTTTTTGCTGAAACGTTATGTGTTTTATGAGATACAATAAGTTAATGCGTATATAAAAGT
Source organism: Flaveria trinervia (assembly GCA_025506515.1). Lineage (NCBI taxonomy): Eukaryota > Viridiplantae > Streptophyta > Magnoliopsida > Asterales > Asteraceae > Flaveria > Flaveria trinervia. Next base: position 20,388,394 of record CM046452.1, read on the forward strand.
TGTCATGCAAAACTCATTTATTTGGTGTTTTAAATTTTAGCTTAGAAAAAACTTAATAAATTTTTGTAAAGCTAATACAAAAATAACCAAATATTAAATACACGTGTTAAATGTAAATGTCACCATACCGCATTGTGCGGACACCCTTCTAGTATGTGACAAAGGTTATCGATACCCGTCTCATTGACATACCCGTATGCCTTCTATACCTTTATTTTAATACAAGAATAACCAATATTAGACTGAGACTCACTGTTGTTAAAAGCATTTTATCCAACATAAAACTTAACACTTTTACCAACTCTAACATGACCAACATAAAAGACAAAAAAACAAGCTTTGTTGTTCATTGAATGAAATTTGCTTTCACAAAGGCACAAATAGAGGTGTACAACATGTCTTTTTCCCTCTAAATTGGTTCCGATTTAGGTCAATGAATATTAAATCGGTTCTCAATGTAACTAGTTTGGATTAAACCTGGTTTTTAGAGGGAAAAGCGATTGATTCGGCATTTTAACAAGTTTAATTTGACTTAAACCGGTTTCAACCTGAATTCAACCGGACTTGTTACAAACCGGACTTGTTACAAACCGGACTTGTTACAAACCGGACTTGTTACAAACCGATCACAAATAGACGATTCTGGTCCGAACCCTAACCAGTTCTTGCCAAACCTGTTTCATTTTTGTTCCGGTTCAGGGCCACCATCTCCTCATTGGGCCTCCAATTAAAAATCGGTCCAATGGCCCATTGTTGTAAACCCCATGATCCACCACCGGTAACTTAGTTTTTCTAACTTCATTTTGGGAGCATCTGTCAGAAATCAACTCACAGATCATTTCATCGGTAAACAGATCCGACCATCGTTTTCTCCGGCCAACTTTCCGGTGAGGTTTCTCCACCTGTTTATTCAGCTCAATTGTATTTCCATTAGACACATGTATAAACTGATCAATTTAGGTTTTTCAACGGAAATCGGAGGAAACTATGCTTAAATTCTGTAATCGATCGCTTTTGTTTTCTGATTTGTTTAACTGATATGTAATGTGTTAATCGACGGCCTATCAGTAATTGATGAATGATGATCTTGTATTTTTTTGATTTGCAACTGGAGTTTGTTGTATTGTGTTGTATTTAGGTTTTAAGACCGAGTTTAAGAGAAGGTGTTTAGAGAGGGAATCGATAGGCTTCGGAATGGTGAGATCTTACCTAAAACGTTGGTGGTTTGATTCTGCACTGATTGATTTTTGTTGCTATGGAATGTGACTTGCTGTCTTTGATTTTGTTGATCAGAATTATATTTTAGGGGCTTTCAAGCCGTCTTGTAATATCTCAATCACGCTTAATGATGCGAAAACTCGCAAGCAGGTATGTGCTTCTTATAGTTCTCATTCTAGATAGATGATATGTATACCAGTCTTTAATTGTTGAATGTGTTGGTTCTTTTGTTTGATCACTTTGTTCTAAATTAAAAGTTATCATGCAGCAGTTAGATTTCTGTATTCTTTTAACCACTGGATTGGATTGTAAATGGTAGAAATTTGGATGTTTATTTAACTATACAAGTATGTCAAAGGTCATGCTGATTGCTGGAGAGCCTAGCCATGTGCATGCATCTTAACAATGCTTATTTTGGAAAATTATAAAATCCATAGAAGTATGAGGTTGCTAGAATAAATGCCTTTAGTTCTATCATACTGCTGAAATGATTAGTTCCTGTAAACTCTTATTGTAGTAGCACTCCTGCTTGTGCTTTAATGATGTTTATTTACCATCTCTTAATTAGGTTCCATTGAAGAAGGAAAATGGCCAAACGGCATTGGTCCCCCTTTTCCAAAGCCAAGAAACCATTGCTGGAAAGGTATTTAGCGATGCTTTTTCTCTGAAAATTGAGTTCTTAACTTTAGTGATGTTACTGCTGGTTCTGTTACATTGCAAATTTGTTTCTCTGTTAATAGGCTAGTGATTGTAACATGCCACATTTGCTTATCTATCATCTTTTTCAGATTTCTGTAGAACCAATGCAAGGGAAGAAAGTTGAGCATAATGGTATTAAGATAGAACTCCTTGGACAGATTGGTGAGCTCTCTACTTACAGTCACAATTTACAATAAAATTGCTATTAGGAGGGTTTAATATCATAACTTGGAGTACATGTAATATCCATGCAGCAATTAATAAATAGAATATAGAAAATATAAGGAATGTATTACTGTTAGCCTGTTACATTGTTAGGTTAATGCAGTGACTTGTTGATGGCTATTCCAGTACCAACCTAGGTTGTACTCCTGTAGTGATAATATCCTAGTATATAACTGTTAATTAAGATGGAGCATGTTTTCCCTCTCCTCTTCTTCTAAGTTTTTTAAAATCTTGTCATATGAGTCCACCCAGTATGCTTCATTTTACTGCGAGAAGCAGTTCTTTGAACAATTCTCCATACTAGTTCTTGCTAATAGAATGACATTGTTTCTATTTGCAGAAATATATTTTGACAGAGGCAACTTCTATGACTTTACGTCTCTTGGTAAGTTTCTCAGACTTGAGGTTAACTTTAATGGTTACATGCTTGTTGATTAAATGACAACTGTTTTTTGTTGTTAAATAACATTATTAGTAATTTACTTAAGTTTTTTTGTACAACTTCTCCTTTATGATATGAATACCATCATTTCTGTGATGTTTACTTCCTACCATTTTGTTATGTAGTTCGTGAACTGGATGTTCCTGGTGAGATATATGAAAGGAAAACATTTCCTTTTGAGTTTTCTACAGTTGAAATGCCATATGAGACATACAATGGTGTGAATGTGCGACTTAGGTAACTGTTTTGTTTTATTGTAACAGATATTTTTTTATTCCATATGATCAAGTAATCTTTTCCACTCCACAGTCGCATTTTTGTTATGTAGCTGATTAATATAAGTAAATATAATTAAATATCCTGCAATATCCACTCTCAGGTATGTACTAAAGGTAACAATCAGTCGGGGCTATGCTGGCAGCATAACACAATACCAAGATTTTGTGGTGAGAATCCCTATCTTCTTCTAACAACCCCACACACACAAAAAAAGAGAAAAAAACAAATGAAAGCAGCCAAACACCCTCATAAACATACTTCGAGGATTGTAGCTTAAAACTGGAAAGCATAAATAATCATGATTTTGTGCTTATTATTATTATTTAGTGTTGTGATTTCTATTATTTAGTAAGAGGGCAAGCATGTTTAGTAATGATTTCCAATATATCCCGGAAATGGAAAAGCTAAAAGCTGAACTTTTTTGGCAACACATTTTTTGCTTTCCTTTATATAAATTGCTATGGACCTTTCTAGTCATAACACAAAGTGAAATCATCAAGCATTTTATTAACGATAATCAACAACAAAATATGAAATTGGGACGATGGAGCTAACTAGTTTGGTCATTGTTTCCAATCTCACCCCTGAACTGCCATATAGTGTCTAAATTATGTACAACATTATATTCGTTCATTCTAGTATATTCTTCTGTGTTCTCTTTCTGCAGGTTCGTAACTATAGCCCACCTCCATCAATCAACAACAGCATTAAGGTCAGTGATCTCCCATGGTATTTTAATATTTCTGAATCTACTTATTAGGAGATATGATTCTATAGATGTGCATGCCTAGAGGTGGAAATTTTGGGCTATTTACTAATTACTGTGAGTTGGTCGGATGGCCGATTTGAGTTGTGTTGAATCTTAAAGGGATCAAACAGGCCAAACAGGTTGTTCAAGCCGAAAGTCACCCAGACACATTTTTAACACATACATCATCTTAAGTTTCCTTATTCAGAAATTTATATTGTTAGTGTAATAATATAGTTTTAATAATCATTTTTTTGCACTAATTATTTTTAGAAGTGCCTAGAGGTGGGCAGTTCTGGACAATTTGCTATAAATGGGTTGATCTGGGGTATGGTAAATCTCAAACAGGTTGAAGGGATCAAATGGGTTGTATCATGTAATCATGTATGAACCAAAAATCACCAGAAGTGTACTTTTAACAGAAAACATCTATTAAGAAATTTGTATTATTAGATTATAATAATATAGTTTTTGTTATTTTAAACTGCTTTATTCAGATCTCTCATTGTAAGCAATAACTTTAGCCGATCCTGCATACTGCTTTCTCATTTTTCTTACATGTAAACGTGACAGATGGAAGTTGGAATAGAAGACTGTCTTCATATTGAGTTCGAGTATAACAAAAGCAAGTATGTCATAAAAGCTATCAAACATTTAACAATTAACGTCTTCCTTTGGAGACTGCTAATGCTAATCATGGCACTGATTAATTTTCAGGTATCATTTGAAAGATGTAATCATTGGAAAGATATATTTTCTTCTTGTTAGAATCAAGTTAAAGAACATGGATCTTGAGATTAGGCGGCGGGAATCCACTGGTTCTGGGGCCAACACTCATGTTGAGACAGAAACCCTAGCAAAGTTTGAGTTAATGGATGGTGCTCCCGTGAGAGGTATGACTTGAACTAAATGTTGAAATTTCGACCGAATTGTAAATGGGTCGATTTGGATTTTATTACGTCTCCAAGTGTTAAACAATACGATTTGACCCACTTTTGAATCACTTTGTTCTATTATTTTGAATTTCTTGGTAAGAATACAGTTTTTATAGTTATTTTTCATGGCAAATGTCATAAAATAAGCTATATTATTGGCTGTGGTCCGTTTGGTAATTACAAGACTCTGAAAGGCCCACTTTGACCAAATTGGGACAAAGAATACTTCAATTACTAAAGTATGCTGTTAAAAAACTTATAATTACCAAAACCGGATTGGAAAAGTAATTATTATCAAAACTGACCCACCGCCAAAAGTATATTTCTATGTTATGACATTTTCACTTGTATTTAAGCAAATTAGCAGATAAATTATTTTTCAAGCTTTAAAGAAATGATAAAAAAGCGTTTTCAGGTCGGTTGGAACTGTTTGGGTTTTGACCCGTTACCAATGGTCTCTTTTTCCCCCCTCGAGGACTTTAAACTGCGATTTTGTTAGACAATTGGCAATATAACAATAGGAAAACACACTCACATATTTTTATTAAGTAGAGCAAAGGAAATAGTTTTGGTACACTTTGCATCTTATTCCTACCATCTATTTATAAGGAAGATAATAACTCCTAATCATAAAGGAGAATCATAACCGATAGCTTTGACTACTTTATTATATTTGATTGCCTAATATAAAATTATTAATTCCTAAAATAGATTTTGGCCAGATCCAATTTTCTAACCCATGACCCATTTGATATTCTTTTGACCCATGAACATTTCAACCCACAAACATGATTAGAACTATCATGATTTAAGTTTGTTTTGCATTGTATGTTTAACATTGCTGCAACGGTGTTGTAGGTGAATCTATACCAATCCGGCTGTTCCTGAGCCCATACGAGCTGACGCCAACACATCACAATATTAACAACAAATTTAGCGTGAAGTATTATTTGAATCTGGTACTTGTTGATGAAGAAGATCGCAGGTACTTTAAGCAACAGGAAATCACTATCTATCGGAGTGCTGAAACTTCTTCCTAAGCTTTACTTAAGGTTTGTATGCCCAATGCAATCTTTTGAATCATATAGGCCAACAACAAAGTTATGTAACATAATTGTGGGTAAATGAAGTGCGTGTTTAATGTTGTTTTCAACACTTTATGTTATGGAGTTGAACATTGCAAAAGCAAATGGATTGGATTGTTTATGAAGTTTTTTTTAATGATTTTGATATTGCTTTGTTGGGTTATTATGGTCAAAACAACATCATGTGACAAACGATTTGCGGTACCTATCTATATCCACTGGCCCTATCATAGAATCCAACGACTGCATTAACTTGCGTTTGTACCTTAGGGGATGTTTGTGATTGCTTTTCAAAAGAGTTTATGACTTTTTGGAAAGGTAAAAAGACAAAAATACCCCTTCAAAAATCACTATAAGTTACATTTTACCCTTCCAAAAAATCATAAGCATTTTTGAAAAGCAATCCCAAACATCCCCTTAGATTATCCAACCTGTGTTACCTTTGTTACTGTTTGGTTCAAGCACACATTTGAAAAGTTTCAGCATAAAATAATGCATGTAAGAGCATCGGCAATGCGTTGGAGGCCATGAACTTTCACATTAGACTACGACCAAAATCCCTCGAAGCCAAAAAAAACCTCACGAGCCTCCCCACACTCTCTTCAGAGACTCTCCTTGTCAAGAACAGCCTATCGGTGTCTGTAGATTGCAAAGGGGTTGTTTGGCAATTTCTGAATGATTAAGTGTCGAACCAATAATAAGTCTGAATCATTAATTGTTAAATCATAAAGAGTCTGAACCATTAAGAGCTAGTATATCGTTTAACTATTCAAATGCAAATGTCTGACTAATTTAGATAAAAAGTCTTAACCATTCAGCATTAAACCTCCTAATCATTTAGCATTAGTATAATGTTTAACCATTCAGAGACAAATGTTTGAACTATTCATATATTTGTTCGTGAAATCATTCAGACATCTCATCTATTAAGAGATTGATTTAGATGCTGCCAACAAAGTCTCTAAATAAATAATGAAAATAATAAAGAAGAGCAAAATGAAGGTGTATCACTTGAATTTTACATGTGGGTAAGGTCATTAGTCATTCAATGAAACTAGTGTCGCTCATTTGTTTTCCATCGCATGTCATCTCCAAACATGCCTTATGGGTTTTTGTAATGTCGTTTTGAGCATATGTGACATCACTGTGCTTCTTTGTTTAGTTTGGGGTGTTATCGTCGTGTACAAGGATACGTGGGATGACTTATGTGAGTGGGAGGATAGGAAAAGGAGGGCATTTTTTTTTGCAATTTTGATTGTGAGAGGGCAACTAAAACGCATGGTGATATGGTTGGCGTTAGGGGTGCAAACGAGCCGAGCCGAGCCCGAGCAAAGCTCAAGCTTGAAAAAGTATTTGTCGAGCCGAGTTCAAGCTTTAAAAATAAAGCTCGAAACAAGCCGAGCTCGAGCTTAGCTCGAGCTCTCCTAAGTCATCACGAGCCGAGCTCGAGCCCATACGAGCTCGGGCTCGGCTCTGCTCGTTTGCACCCTTAGTTGGCGTCTTGGGTGTAACAATGTTCAATATTCAGTTACCAACTAAAACAAAAATCTAATGAACAAAATCGCTTATAATTGAACCACACTAGTTATTTGGTTTTTTTATTTTAAGAAATTCAATTTGGTTGAAATAAGGAAACCAAATTGATACATTTGGAATGTTACAAGAGCAAAAAAAAACCCAAGAAACCTTACACCGTACCAATGAACACCTTCCTATGTAAAAATCAGGCTTTAGCTGTTTAAAATCTAATCGAATTCAAATTTCGTTTTCGGTTTAGTTTGAACTTATTGAGTTTTGTTTTGTTATGTTTCTTGTTTGGATAAGAAAAATTGAAAATTACCAAACCGAAGAAAACGAAAAAATAAAAAATAAAAAATAAAAAATAAAATCCAATTAACACCTATACTAAAAAACCTTCTATTCTCTCTGTTCCACAAGTAAAGAGATTGATGATGTGTTAAGGGTTGCACTTACCAAAGTCAAAAGTCAACACCATTGACTTAACGGTCAATTCACAAGAAACAAAAATGAAGGGAAAAGTCTTGCTAATTCATCACGAACAAACCGCGTGAAATGTGAATGTTTGCATTAATTTCAAGTCTTTGAAGTAGTTTGAATTGAACCCACTTCACCTCTGATCACAATCAAACCACCCATCATCTTCTCCCCCTGCCGGATGTTCGCCATTCGGAGCTTCATCAGGTAATACAAACCTTAACCTGTGATGAAGAATAATCTATGTTTCTAAGTAATATAAACATACATGTCTACTTTCGTTTTAGTTCTTGGTTCTTCACCCTGTTGATGAACTACACCTGCTTGTTCAAGATCATAACTGCTTTCGTTTGATGTTTATCGTGTATGTTGTCAATCAGTATGTAGGTGTGTTTGGATGCGCGTTTTAAAACTAAAATATCACAAAATGAACAGGACTTTCAAATACAAACCCAAACACCCATTATGTTAGCTCTAATCCTTTGAATCAACACAGGCTTGATGCAACAAGACCATGAGTTCTAATGCACCAGACATTCTTTCCTGTGCTATCTCGAACACACTCGAGACAATCGACGCCACGAAATCCGTCCATTATCAGACCGAAAACTTCAACAAACTCTCATCATACTTGCAGAAAACAGCTCACATACTACAAGAACTCACCAAGCTCAACTCCAATGATCCTGCAACCTTACAAACCTCACAAACCGCCATTATCGCGCTTACAAAACATGTCACCGAAGCCAAATCACTCGCGATCGAATGCACCACCCGACACAAGATCTACTCCTCCTCAACTCCCACAAAATCATCACAATTTTAGATCAAAACACAAAACATCTCAGTGGTACTCTGATTCTCTTAGCTCCTCTGTTTTCCAACAACAGAGTCATCAATCAAGAAATCATCAACCTTTCGAACATGATGATGAACACAAACTATCAAACAACACCAATTGAAGATGAAATCAACGAAAAGATCCAATTGGGTATCCGAGAAAGACACGTAGACAGATCATTCACCAACAATTTACTCATTTCAATCGCGAACGCAATTGGGGTTTCACCAGAGCAATCAGCATTACGAACAGAGTACGAATCTTTCAAACACGAAATGGAGAAAACAGAGTTAACCATTAACTCACCCGAATGTTTACAAATCGAACAGATAATCAGATTGTTGGGAAAAGCCGATGTCATATCAACAATTGAAGAACGTGAGCAAAAGTACTTGAGTAAACGAAACTCATTGGGTCGACAACCATTGGAGCCACTGCAATCGTTCTTCTGTCCGATCACCGGTGACGTGATGAGCGATCCGGTGGAGACTCCGATGGGATACAGCTTCGAGAGGGGTGCGATCGAACGGTGGTTAACGGAGGACGACAGATGTCCGGTGACCAAAACGCCGTTGGAGTCGTCGGCGTTGAGGACGAACAAGACGCTCCGGCAGTCGATTGAGGAGTGGAGGGATCGGAACACGATGGTGGTAATTGGGGCGATGAAGATGAAGATTGATGGTGGTGAAGAAGATGAAGATGAGGTGATTGTGTGTTTGGGGAAGTTGCAGGTGTTGATGATGGAGAGAGATGTGCATATTGAGTGGGTGATGATGGAGGAATATTTGCCTGTGTTTGTGAAGCTTGTTCGGAGAAAAAGTGTTCGAATTAGGTCACTTGTTCTCGGGATTCTTAAGGTGCTTGCGGATAATCATGATGGTAGGAAGGTATGTTTACGGTTTATGGTTTATCGCGCGATTGGTGTGATTCTTGATTTGACAGGTCGAGTCAAGTTTTAAAAACTTTGTAACTAAATGCGTGGGTTACTTGAATCGAAGATTTGTAGAGTTTTATGTTAGAAAACAAAACAAAACATACTCTTGAAATTGAAGAATCGATGAGTATAACATAATGCTGCAATTGATGGAATATGGGTTTAGTAATCGGAATAATAATATGGCGCTGTCTATGATGATTTGTCACATGATTCAAGATGTTGAGATGTTTTGTGTCCGTTACTTATGGGTCCATAACTTCAACCGTAACTCAAGTTATACTTTTTTTAGGTTGAGATATGTTTTTTCTGGCACGGGTCTGGTCAGGTTGGACCGGAATCCATTTTCTTAAGTAATTTGGTGAAAATTACCCCAATAGTATTTCATAAGTTAATCATCTATCACATAATATTTACAGATATGGTAAAGGTTCACAATCCACACTATCACACTTCAATTGTGTGTTTGGACTTACGTTTTCAAAGTGATTACTGATAATTATCATGACTTGAATAATTAAAATTAAAATCAGTTTAAACACGCATCCAAACACCCTGTAAAGACTTATAAGTTCATCGTCTACCATTGTTAACTTGCAGGAAAGCATAGCAAAAACAGACGACGCAATTAAACTAATCGTGTGTTCCCTAGCACGAAAGATAGAAGAAAGTAAGTTGGCGTTACAATTACTAATCGAATTATCGGACAACGATTTGGCAAGAACCATGATTGGGAACACTCAAGGCTGCATACTTCTTCTTGTAACCATATCGAGCAGCGATGATCCTCAAGCAGCAAATGATGCAAAACAGCTTTTGGATAATCTTTCTTTTGTTAATCAGAATATTGTGCAGATGGCCAAGGCTAATTATTTTGGACCTTTACTTCATCTTCTTGCTTCAGGTAAATTACCATCAATTATCAAACTAAAATAGTCAATGGGTCAGGTTTGACTTTTGAAGTCAACACTATTTTTTCACATTTAAAATATTACATCTTTGCAAAAAAAATTTATCAGAAAATGAACATTTTTAACCTCATAACTGTTGTTTAAATTACTAGCCTTGGTGATCAACTTACGGGACCCACTAATACTCTGTTAACCAATAGGATAAGATAAAATACAACTTACTCTAGAAAATTGGCTTTCAAATACGGTTTAAGTCTGTTAGAGGTTTAGCTTCTTGCATTGAGTTATCTATCTTTTAATATAATAGCTAGACTGAATCAATGCAGGGTCCGAAAGTGTTCAACGCTTGATGGTTGAGACATTATCAGAACTCGAGATGACGGATCATGGAAAACTTATGGTTTGTGAGAACACTACAGTTGAGTTACTCATTACCATGCTCTCACACGACGACATAGATATGAAAAAAGCCGCCATATTAGCCCTCGAGAAGATCTCGAGTGTGCCACAAAATGGGCTAAAAATGATCAAACAAAATGCAACTGCAATCTTGTTGGGAATACTCTATCGTGAGGGCTTGTCAATCCCGAGCCTGGTTGAGAAGATTGCTGCAACAGTTATGAATCTAGCAGTATCATTAACTTCCCAAGAAAATGAACATGAGATTATGTTATTGGAATCTGAAGAAGATGTTTTCAAATTGTTTTCTTTGATCTCATTAAATGGCCCAAATGTTCAACAAAATGTCCTCAGAACATTTCTTGCAGTTTGTCAATCTCCTTCTGGTTTGAACATCAGAAAAACTTTACGCAAGGTGCGTTTTTTAATTTTACGCGAGTTAAAAACGGGTTGTTTCGGGCATGTTTTATCTCTATCTGCTATATGGTAAAAAAAAGTAAAAAAGGAAACGGGTCAAACGGGTTGAAAATCACCCAAATTTAGTTTTTAATGCATATAGAATCCTAAACAGTTTCAAGTGGTTAGATTATTACTCTGCCATAACAGTTCTTATTATAATTTAACAATTTATAAATTACTAAAAGAAAGCGTTTTAAGCGAAAGAAAAAAAACCATTTTGACCCGTTACCCAACCTGTTTGGTCCGCCAATCTTGCAAATTCAAGTCAAACTGGTACTTATTCATATTCACTTTCATCAGATTTCTTCTGTACAAGTACTAGTCCAGTTATGTGAACACGAAAATCAAACTGTTCGATCAAATTCAGTTAAACTATTCTGTACTTTGACCAAAGACGGAGACGACGAAGCTTTCATGGAACACGTGGGGCCCAAATGCATCGAGACTTTGCTTAAGATAATAAATACTACTGATAATGTCGAAGAGGGTGTTGCCGCAATGGAGATCATCTCTAACCTTCCCAAAAACCCGAAAATGACCCAATGGATACTTGAAGCCGGGGCACTTCGCGTGATCATTTCCATCCTCTCTAACCACTTCCATAAACCCGAGATCATGATTGAAAGCGCTTCTGGTGCTCTTTGTCGATTTACCATTTCGTCTAATCAAGAGCTGCAAAAGAAAGTAGCAGAAACTGGGATCATTCCTGTGATAGTAAACTTACTATATTCAGGAAGTGCCTTAACTAAAAAAAACGCAGCAGTTTCACTCAGGCAGTTTTCCGAGAGTTCCAACAGCTTAAGCAGGCCCGTTGAGCGAAAGCCAAACTTTTTAACTTGCTGTTTGGTGTCACCTGATATGGGCTGCATGGTCCACTCGGGGATTTGTACAACAGACTCCTCATTTTGTCTTCTTGAAGCTAATGCCATAAGGCCCCTTGTGAAAGTTCTTGATGAACCAGATTTTGGAGCCTGTGAGGCTGCATTGGATGCTTTGTTGACTTTGGTCACTGGTGAGCAACTGCAGAAGGGCAGTAAGGTGTTGGAAGGCGGTGGCGCGGTTGCTAAAATGGTGAAACTGTTGAGTTCGCCGTCTGTGAGGTTGCAGGAGAAGGCGTTGGTGGCGTTGGAAAGAATATTCCGGTTGCCGGAGTATAACAGAAGTATAAAGCATCAGCACAGATGCCATTAGTTGATATTACACAGAGAGGAAGCAGTGGTATGAAGTCTGTTGCTGCTAAGATTTTGGCTCATTTGAATGTGCTACATGAACAATCATCTTTCTTCTGATTTTTCAAAACTTGTTTCTTGCCCATTTGTATAAATTCAACATTATTCATTGAATTAGGGGTATGTGTGTGATGCGGACGGTGATCGGGGAGCTAAACCCATTCCGGGATGGGATTGAGTGCCATCCGGGTTGAAGATTAGTCAGAGATTTGAAACACATATATTTTCATAATTGTCTAGTATTTTATTTATAATTATGATATCTTTTATTTATTTGGTTTATTCATATTTATCTTTAAGGTTGTTAGGATCTAGTATAAATACTAGGGTTTGGTTTCGTCTATTATTAGTTTTTTTTATTGATATTTGAATATAAGAACATTGTTATTAAACCTTTTGGGTCGTTTATCGTCTTTGATTAGCTATTTGTTCTTGAGCCGTTTGATCGTTTCCGATTCTGCATCAGTGTGTACTTTTGAACATTTTTAATTAATAAGTATTTTATTTGAATAACAAGAAATATATGTTTATGCTACTAAACATTTTACATGAAAATGACCGTTTAACCAAACTATATTTTATATTTTTGCATATTACTACTATGGATATAATTTGATCACCCCGTAAACCTGCCAGGTTGACCCAAACCTTGACTCGTTTATTTATACTAGTTCTACCCAAAACTGACCCGTTCATCCACATTTTGGTTGGCTAACGGACTGCCAACATACAATGTGGACAACTTCATAGTTTAAACGGAGCGAGCTGGCATGAGCCGAGCTGTTTAACGAGACTAAATTTTGATATCAATACTTGTTCCACAGGAACAATATAGTAAGCAAAGCTGCAGATCATCCTTTATTAAGAAAATTAATAATAATGTAAGTAACAAGATGTTTAAACAGTAAGAGTTCATTTAAATAGCAAGAGAACTATGAATATAAACTATAAGCATGTACTTATATTTAAAATCATCAATAATGTTCACTTTAACAAGTTCTATATCTAATCATCAAAACTAAAAAAATCCAAAAAAATTCAAAACAAAAGAAAACAAGACACTGATCTAAACTAACTAAAAACAGGACAACCTTCAACGACTACGCCTGGAGCAGTTGGACAAGTAGCAAGCGGGCACCCTTCACCACTATTTCCCCACCAGTTAACCGCGATCCCCGAGTTTTGCAGCCCAAGGAACAAAAACACACTCATGAAAGCCGTCCCAGCATCAAGCCCACCGCAAGAATATAGTTATACCGTTGCCACGCCTCAGGGTAAAACTTGAAAGCAACATAGCCCGAAAGAAACGCCAAAAGGATCCAACTTGTGTAGTTAACAGCGGAAGCAGGAGGCATCATTGCAGTGGCACCCAACAGCACAGGAAAGTGAATGTTTCGGATCCAACCCCTTGTTGGGAAACACTTATGTGCTAACCACACGCCAAATGGCAAAACAGCACCCACCAAAAAGAAGTAGTTGATCGCAGAGTAGACCCCGAGGTTACCAAAGATCCTTTGTGGACCAACCAGACCCCATATGACAGAAGCATCATAGAACACATGGTCCATTGGACACTTCCATTGACTGTCTTTTGGGAGCAATGCAGTGTTGCATAAGTTGGGAATGCTTGCCATTAGCATCCACGCGGTTACTTGGTATACGCAGACTGATATTATCGTTCCAAGAACCTACAAAATCAAGCGTGTGCACACATAGTTAGTGTTGGTATGTCTAATATGTTTAAGTTGTGTACTTTATATTACAGAATGATGTATTTAAGCTTACTTGAGCCATGAACATTGCTCTAGGTGGGATCTTCATGTAATGTCCCAATTTGAAGTCTGAAATAAAACTCAAAGCTTGAACCATGCTGATATACCCGTAGACTTTAAAGCACATGTTTGCAACGGGGCGTCCAGGATATAAATAGCCCATCATATACTCGGTGATGACGTTCAGACCTGGTTGCTGTTATAACAGAATGCAAGAAACATGAGACTTCAGGTCAAATAAACTAAAATCTTAATTTCAGTAATAAAAAAATAGTTAAAACTACGTTGGAAATCTGATAACAGAATTAGAAATCATAACAAAAGCTACAAACGGAAAATCACAGAAGTTGATAATGTGCCAAATTCATTCATAATTTTGAGTTTGAAACCAAACAGGTTTGACAAAAAAAAGTCAAAACAGTATATTTGTTTACCTGATTTGTAGTTGCAGCAATGATACCAATGGGCAGTGTAAAGGCTATAGCAACACCACAAGCTAAGAAAACACCCCAAATTGGAAACTGAAGAGTATCAGCATAACGTTGACACGCGAAGCAAATAAGCGCGATATTCAGAAACAGAATGACCAAAAACCACCACATTGGCACGGGCTTATAGACCCGCATAAGCCTCGTGTGCACGTCAACCTTCTTAGCCTTAGGATTCCCAAATGCACCTTTTACCTTATCCAATATATCCCTGATCACAACCGAAAAACAAAAAAAAATGTTATCTTTTGTTAAACGTGGTAAAACCAGTGTTACAAAATAATAACACACGCGCTTACCTTCCATGAAACAGCATCACATGGACCACAGTTGCAGACAGCGTTGCGAAGCCAAGACCATATGTCATAGCAAAAAATGAACTCATGTATAAATTACCTTGTTGTTCATAGGCAATTTTATCAAGCTGGAAGTTTGAGTTAATAACCGCGGTAGTGTTGTAACTTGACCCGTCCGCCTTGAACAGTTCCATCGAGTAAAACGGGAAGTTTTTGGCCCGATAGACATTGTTCCAATAAGCCAAAGGTGTGACCACAAACATCATTAAAGAGAACCCGATAGCCACGTTTGCAGTTGCGAACCATGGGCTGGCCAACGGGCTGCCGAGGTAGGATGCAATGGTGGACCAGTCCAGCCCGAATGAGCCGAGCCCAAGCCCGTTTTGGCCCGAACCAAGCTGGTTAACGAGAACAGACTTGCGGTTGATCCAGCAGACCCATGAAACTGCTGTTAGGATTTGGAAAAGATATCCTGGGAAAATGTAATATGCAAAGCTGCAGATCATGACAATAAGGAAGAATTGTGTCTTGTGGTGCCACCCTTTGGTCTCTTCTCATTCTCATGCAATGATCTGTCATGAGTAGCATACATATGTGTTAGATTTTATGTGTTGACTTTTGTTATGTTATGAATGTAATTGGGCTAAATTTAATGTTGACTTTTGGAGTTGACTATTTTTGACCCGATAGCGTGTTTAATTGAGTATACACGGGTCGAAAAGAAAGAATACGTAGGGGTGTTCACTGTTCAGTTTAAAACCAATTAGATAGAAAACCGAGCTTAATAGATAGTTAGATCCCGGTTAAACCGAAACCGAATAACCAAATAACTAATAATGGTTGTTTAAGTTTAGCATTTAGTCCAACTCAATAACAGTTTTAGTCCAACTGTTTAACCCAACCAATCCACTAACAAACTATAAAAAATAAGATGACAAATATAAAATAAAAAAAAAATATTATGTTTATTATGTCGAAACCGAAAACCTAGTTAGTTCTAATCCGATTTTCGGTTGAACATTCGGATTCTGCTAAAACCCCTCTAAGCTAACACACGATATTATTAAAAATTAATACAATTATACCTCTCAAATATTTAGTTTTTGGGATGAATTTGGGTCGGGTCATGCCCCATAAAACTAAACTTGTTTGTACCCGTTTAACTTAATAAATTGCGGGTGAAACATGTCACATTCATAACACGCAAATATGAATGATCACCACGAAAATACTTTTGTATGCGTTTAAGTTAAGATGTACTTTGTTTTAGAACGAGCTTGACCCGACCCAAACTCTAACCCAACTATTTGGGTAATCACAATTTACACATACCTGAATAAGGAGACCTGGATCAAGTTAGAGGGCCACCACATCTCACCGGGCTCCACCAAAAACCGCCGAAAAAGCCCGGCCCAACCAAACCCTAAAACCTACGATATTTACACGACATAATCAGTATCATTAATAGTAGTAGTAATTATAGTAACACAAAAGAAAATAATAATGTTAGCAATAGTAACAGTAATAGTAATAATAATATGTTTTACCTGAGTTGTGATCATAACAATAAACGCGGGCAGAAACGCAAACTCCTTCTTATAAAACAGCTTCACAGCGCTCAAAATATGCGTAGCGTAAACCGAACCCGCACCCGAATTCGCGAAAATAGTGATCAAAACATGCTCCTTAATATTAAACGGACCGGGGTTCAAAGTGAACTCACACCACCTCCCTTGAAAGAAAACCCGGTTCGTTATGGTTCGCGCCATGAGGTGACCAATGGGCACCGTGGCCACTTGAGCCGCTATCGAGCTGATCGATAGCGGCTCAGTTCTATACCAATAAAACTGGTTCACAAACGATAGGATCACACATGTGGCTATGCCCAAGACCCACATTCGGAACGTGAGCACTGGGACGGTTGGATCGTCGGTTTTCGGGACGGTCAAGTCGACTTCTTTTACGGTACAAACGTCGTCATCGGGATCTCCGGCCACCGGAGCAAGTGGTTTTCCGGCCATGATGAGAGGTTGATTGAATTATGAATATGGTGGTGAATTGTGGTGTTTATATAGGGGATGATAATATGATATGGTTATTTGAAATTTGAAGGATAATCGTGAGTATTGTTTGGATAGATGTAAATAACTAAATATTATTAGTTTCATAAGGATAAGTATTGAAGTACGATTTTGGTCCCTTGAGTATTTAGTGAGTTATGATTTTGATTTTGTTGTAATCAGTTTTGCACTTTTGGTCCAAGATTATTGGACTTTTCGTTTAAAGTTTAAACAGAGTCATGTGCATAAAACATGGGTCTATTTACTTTTAATAAAAGGTAAGTGCTTTTAGTTTGATTCTAATTTGGTCATTTGATTTTAATAATAGTTATTAGTTACTATAATAATTAAAATTCTGGCATTTTTTACAGAAATAGTTTAAATTTTATAGAATTTTGCTTGATTAGCTCATATTGACTTAATTTAGCTTACACACTTGATACTGATTATGTTATATATAGAGAAAAATAATTTATGTTTATTTCATTACGTTCTTTCTAATATTACATTGTTTAGAAATTAAATACTCGTGAGATACATGTTTTGATGTTGATTGTTATATGATAAAAATTTCTTTACTTGATATTATTTTTTGACATTTAAACCTGCCCGCTCATAAATTTTACATCTTTTTTTAATTATGGACGAGACCTAGACAACAAGCACATGAGGAGTTGAAGAAAGTCATCTTAAATCCACTTAAATATTGTTAAGGGCAAAAGCTTGATGACTATTTAAGGTCATTGACAAAAACGACGTTATGTACTGAAAATGACTTGTTAATCTTTTTTATTTTGGGTTTTATTGACCGAAAATAACATGATCAATCTTTTTGATTTAGGGTTTCATGAACCCGTATTGAACTCATAATTTATTTTGAATTGTAAGTACAATAACCTAGAAGACAACAAAATTTACAAATAAATATAACGTGTTTTAGATAAGATTTTGAACTTAGCCTGAGAAAGTTATAGAAGGTTATCTAAAGTGTACAAGATGCTCGTAGATGTCGTTTGCGTAATTATGATCTGCGAGATAATGTTAAGTGTTTTTCGTACATGATTTAAAAATAAAAAATATATTCATGAAATTTGTTTGTCTTGTAAAAAGATTATATTTTTATAGTTATAGCTTTCACGACTAGACTAACAAAAATAAAAGTTTAAAGTCAGTGATTAATTTGTTTTCAAAATTAATGTATGACTCGTTTGATAATACATTATCACTCGTTTGATATGAAAAGATAACTTTTTAAACCCTGTCTATCTTTTAGGTGGGTATCAATATCAATGTCTCAAATCCATACATTTAAACCAACATATTTAAACACAACTTTTTTTATGAACAAATCATACTCAAGATTCAAAACTAAAACTTTCTAAAAAAACTTAATACACGTACTCAAAGTGCAAGTTGAGAATAGTCCAAGGTGACTTTCTAAAAGTTGATTATTGGGAATGGTGTAAAGTAGTCCAAGTAGGCATGTGTGGTCCCACTCAAAGATTCCTAGTCAACC
Organism: Flaveria trinervia; assembly: GCA_025506515.1. Taxonomy (NCBI): domain Eukaryota; kingdom Viridiplantae; phylum Streptophyta; class Magnoliopsida; order Asterales; family Asteraceae; genus Flaveria; species Flaveria trinervia. The sequence continues at coordinate 20,406,925 of CM046452.1, forward strand.
AAATATTTATTATCACGAACAACTCGTTGAAATTGTGTTTTATAAAATGATTTATAATATCCTTAAGAATTTATTACGATTTATGCGGTTTGAACAAATTAATTGATTTGGATATTGTTACTTTTTCTCTTAACGTCAAATTTGCTAACACTGCTTCGAAAGACAGATATTATTTTAATCAGGTCAATTTATTTGTTTTTCATTCGGAACCGCACTCCCAATATTTTTAAAAGAAAATCTATTACTGCAAAAAAAATTTGGCTCAACTTTAAGCATTTTGCTCAAAATGAGACTTGAATCCATGATCATCAACATTGTTTCTCATCTACACAAGGAACCCTCAATTGCCAAAACCACAACCATCATCTCTCAACCACCATCATCATCATCACATCATCGCCTTCGATTCCTCCTCCAACACCGCCTACGACGATGGTGTTTGGAGGTGATATAATGGTGTTTAAGGCAGAATTCATTCCGGGTATGTATGATTTGGTGTTTGGGGTGTGATTTATGTTCCGATGTGGGGTGTTATCGTAGTGAATTTGTGATCGGGTACGATCTATGGTTTGATTTATGTGTGGTGGTTTGATTAAATGGTGATGAAGGGTTCAATGGGGTGGCAGGTGGTGGTTAGGTGGTGATGTTTTGGTGGGGTTTCGTTGGTGGTGATAGTATGGTGATAGCTAGTGGTCATGATTGTGATAATGATGATAGTGATTGTTAGGCATTGGTGATGGTGGTTTTAGTCAAGCGGTAGTAATGGTGGTTTTATAGTAGGAGAGGTGTAGGCGCAAGTGATGGTGATGTTGGTGGTAAGGCCTTGGTGATGGTGGTGTTATAGCGAGAGAGGTGTAGGTGATGGTGGTGGTGGCGTTGGTGGTTAGGTATTGGTGATGTTGGTGTTATGGTGGGAGATCCATGCGGTTTTGGTTAGTGGGCGATGGTTGTCGATAGGGATGTGCATGGTCGGTTTGGATCGGTTTTGGCCAAAAAGGAAACCAAAAACCGATATTTCGGTTTTTAGGTTTTTAAAACCGTTCGGTTTCGGTTTTTTTGGTTTTCGGTTTTAACTTCGATTTCGGTTCGATTTTTGGTTTTTTTCGGTTTTACAATTTGTGCTTTAAGTTTTAGAAATTTTTTTTAAAGTAATGAATTTAAGCAAAAAACTTTGGCCTTACATTATTTTGTTGATTTCTAAATATAATTCATATATTTTTCTAATTTAGTTGACGTTAAAATTAAATATAATTTACAAAATATAATAACAATATGTTCGATAAAACATTTTAATCTATCAATTCGAATAAAAAAATTAAATATTATTCTTAAAACCTAAATATTAATCTATTTTAGATTACACAAGTTAAATAAGTAACTAATTGACTAATAATTTTTATAAGTATATGATTACACCTCTAAATTTACAAGTTTGATTATGTGGTTTCGGTTCGGTTTTTTCGGTTTTTGTTACAAGCAAAACCAAAATCAAACCGAAAAATTCGGTTTTTTAAAAAATCATCAAACCAAACCGTCAATTTTCTAGCGGTTTTGGTTTTATCGGTTCGGTTGCGTCGGTTTTTTTTGTTACGATTCGGTTATTTTGGTTTTTTGCTCACCTCTAGTTGTCGGCCACAACCTTTGTTGTTTTTTGGTTTTGAATAATAATAATAGTAGTAATACAAGAATTGTACTTTAGGGATAAAATGACTAAAATGCCCTCATGTGCACGGCACATGAGGCAACTTAACTGAGAAACTTAACGGGCGTTAGTGAAAATGACGAAATCCGTGATAACTTTTCACATAAATGATAGAGGTGATAACTTTTCACATAAATGATAGAGAGTGCAATTTTTTAAAACAAAGGACTCAATCCAAAATTTAACCTGTTATAAATATTTTTTTGTAATTTACTCTAAAATAAACTAAGATTAAATCATGATATGGGCTTAGTTAGTTTAGAATTTGATGAGTTTTAAGAGTAAATATGAATATGAATGTAAGAGATAATGTTATAAAAATAATTATTAACAAGTTCAGGTCAAAAGGAAAAAATAAGATTTGGGTACTAAGCAAACCATTGAGACTATCATATTCGTAATTAACTTCACTATTAATCTCAAATAGTTTGGATAATTCTTTTGACAAAAATTAGGTTTAAATAGTTTTATTTATAGATTTAACAATGAGTGATTAGTATTAAGGGTTTTCTGGTTAATAAAATAGTTTTTAAGTATATAATTATATACAAAGTTCGAATAAGAAGCTCATATAATTTTTTTAATATTTATTTTAAATCATGATAATTATCTAAATATATTTGTCATCTTAGAATAAGTAATGTAAGAGAGAGGAAGCAAGAGTCAAGTGAAAGTTTAAAATCATAGGTTTGGTGGGTTTAATGTATTGATACGGTAGATGATATTTATTGCAGCATACATTTGATTTACGCCTAAGAACTAAAGAATATTGCCAGTTTGAAATCTAAAGCGTTTAGGGTTTTATGGTTTGTATATTTATTTAATGGTTCGATGTTGTTTGAATTATGAAATAGACCGCATAAACACATGTGGTTGTATAACCTTTGTTATTTCAATTTTTTTTTGAAGTATGTAAGCTATGTGTTTGTTTATCCATGTATATCAATTTAAATTATAGTGCAAACTAATAATTGATAATTAAAAGATGTATGTTTAAAGAGTATCTTTTAACCTTAAGAAGACTTAACAATCAAATTTAGAATGGATTGAATAGCCCGAATTGATCACCTACAATAACCCACCCAACTTATCAAGTTTATTAGATCTTTTAAGAGAACATATTTTGCACGGTAACTCAAAACATGAAAGTGTTTTTGTAATCTATAACCTATAATAAAAAAAGTTTTCTTAAAACACGTGTCATCATTCTAGCATATCAAATGACACGTGTTATCATTCTATCATATTAAAAAATATATTTTCTCGTCTTTCTCTCATAACAAATACAAAAATTATAAAAACAATTAATTTGACTTTCATTTTTAACTAAAATATGTTAAAACAAATATATTTATATTTGTGATTCTTGTCTCTCTCATATTAAATGATTGTTATTATAAATAAGTAAACTAAACTATTAAACATCTAAAATATAAATGTAGTTATTTTAATAATTTATTAATACATATTAATATTAATATAGAGTAATAATTTCTTAGACAAAATTACAAAAAATGTCCTTTAAGTTTATATAAAATTACAGTTATCATCATTTATCTTTAAAAAATACTCTAAACATCCTTTATGTTAACATTTTGTAACAGATTTCGTCCTTTACACTAACTGTCGTTAACTTTTTCTGTTAAGTCAATGACAATTTGGTCTTCTTGCCTCTAAATGACTATTAATGTATTTTTTTCCAAACTTTTTCTGTTAAGTCAATGGCAATTTTATCTTTTATTTAATTTATGTATTTTTATAATAATACACATACATATGGTTATTATATAACAAATAAATATAATATAATTGTTGTTATCCACGTATTATATATAAATATAAATTATATAAATAATTAAATAATAACGGTGTTTAGAGTTAAATAAAATATATAATTTTGTTTATATACAATAAACATATATTATTGTTTTCATCCATGTCTTATATATAAATATAAATTCATACATAATTAAATATATTAAATATTTTCATGCACGTATAGCTAATTAATTATTTTCATCACGTCTTATATATATATATATATATATATATAATATATATATATATATATATATTATTGTTTTCATCCATGTATTTGTAATATAAATAAATAAATAATATAAATTATACAAATTATATTATAGATAATACGTGGATGAAAATATTTAAATAATATATATTATGTTATTTAAAAAATGATATGTACATGTATTGTTGTAAAAGTACATATATTATGTAAAAAATAAAAGAGTTGGAGGAAACATTCTTTATGTTTGAAAAAGTTTACATTAATAGTTCTTTAAAGGTAAAAACACCAAACTGTCATTGACTTAACAGAAAAAGTTAACGACAATTAGTCTAAAGGACAAAATCTGTTACAAAGTTTTAACATAAAGGACGTTTAGAGTATTTTTTAAAGATAAAGGATGATACCTGTAATTTTATATAAACTTAAAGGACGTTTTTTGTAATTTTATTAATTTCTAATTCATTATGTGTTATAACTTTTAAATATTCATTATATTTTTATTTCACCAATAGATAATAACACCTAGAATCTAGAAAATAAAATTTATAAAACTAATGATTTTAATATATTTTATTTATTCCACTCAAACCTAATTGTTTATATAGATTAAAATTAACAACTTATAACATTTTGCTATATACACATCAAACTTATTTTGATGCAATTATCCCCCTTATCCTAACTCCGTTTTTCATTTCAAAACATATTAGCTGAAAAACTATAACTAACATTTTAACTATTAAATTTATTAATATTATTTATTGATCTTTAAGTGCTAAAATTTATAAATCTATAGATATTAATAAAAGAATGTTTCTTTTGTCACTTGTCATATTTTAAATTAACTTTTTGACACTTGTTATTTTTTTAAGCATCCTCACTTTATTTTCCCTCCAAAAGGGTATTAAAGTAATTTAAACACTCAAATAATTTATCTCTCTTCATAAAAACTAATTTGATCAATTGATATATTTTTCTCTCTCATTTACATTTCTTAAAAATCAAACTATATTTTTAAAAATAAATTTTATTAAGAAAATTTAAATTCATATATTTTCTAAAATATTGAACCTTTTGAAACAAAATATTTAAATTAGTCCCTTTTAAAAATAATTATAAAAATATGGAATTTTCTAAAAGTAGTTTTATTAAATCAACCAGAATAATTAGAAACTTGAGTTTTTAATAAACAAGATTTTTATAAACAATAAATTTTATAACAAAATATTAAAACAATATTTAAAAATGAAATTATTTAGATAACAAATATTTAAAACAAAATATTAAAACAAATATTTAAAAATGAAATTATTTAGATAAAAGATTTAAAACTAATATATTGTTTTATCTTTTAAACAAGTACATATATATAATTTTATACATATCTTATATTAAAATATCGTACTGTAACTTTTCGTGTTTATTACTAACTATAATCTGTTTAACTAGATTATCTATTTATCTATATATTTATCTGTTTATAACCTATCTATTGTTTATTTACTTGAAATAGTTATTCATATGCAATTATAATCATATTTTATCTTCAAACATGGTTTTATAATTCATAAAATTTTGTTACTAATTATTTATTATTTTATTTATTCAACCCATGTAATACATGGATACTAACCTAGTACAATATAATAGATGCATTTCATTTCTTATTTCTTTCTATATTTTATTAAATAATATGTTGAGTTAATTACATAAATAGTCTTTGCGGTTTGCATGTATTTTAGGTTTAGTCCTATATTGAAAATATCACAGATGTACTATGCAAAAAATGTCATCTCTAACACTAATAAATGATAAGTTTCTCACTTGAATTCATGTGAAATATTCAAAATACCTCTTCTATAATGATTAATACAATAAAAAACAAAAATTTATATTATTGTATAATTATTATTACCATACAATATATAAAAAAGTATCTTCAAACCCAACCCCGCCCCCTTCCCACCTAATCCACACCTCCAGCTGACGACAGCAACTACTTCTGACTACACTACTATCAAACATTTCTTGCCGACACAACAACAAGAAGTAAAGATCTTGCGAGGTTTAGGAGATCTAAATCATAAGTAAAGATCTCCCCTTGAAATAGCACATTGCAATCATAAGTAAAGATCTCATACGATGGTGAGCGGTAGAGAAGAACCGATGAGGTGGAAGATTGGTGGTCGATGGTGGCGGTTTCGAACCAGATATAAGGCTATGGTGCTGTTTTCAAATCAGATCTATTGTTGCACTAATGATGAACTGGTTGATGAAGATGATTATGGTGATTTGATATCTAGTGGTTGTGGTGGTAACCGTAGAGTGGTGGTGGTAGTATTAGAAAGCTTTTAGTGTTTTTATTTTTTGATGAGATGATGGTTGGGTTGCGGGAGGGGAAGTTATATTTTTTAATGTGTCTCACTATTACTTAATTAACCTTTATTCGTAGGAGGGTATTATTTTCATTTTCAAAAACTTAACAAATAAATCTAGCATTTGTTCGCCTTAGATCTGTCAATGTATGAAACATGCGTAGTTCGAGTCTACATCCATAATTTCTTTAAAGTGGCGACACCTGAAATACATGTCTGGGGACTATTCGTGTAATTAACTCTAATACTTTTATCTTTTTTTGAAATGTGAAGTTCAAGGGATGTATTTGGTTTCTTATAAAATATGAAGATGGGAGTATGGAGATCGAAAATAAGATGAAGTGAAATATTATATGATTAGACTAAAGACCCGTGTAATACACGGGTTCAATTATAAAAAAGTGTTTTTAATTAAAAAGGTTTGTAAGTCATAATATTATTGTTAATATTTTGTCTATCGATTTTTATGTTAACTTGTTTAAAATCATTAACTTATAAATAAGAACTTTTGGTAATAATAAAATTATATTGAATATTAGAAAATCTATAAATATCTAAAAACTTCTTTGTATACAAAATTTGACGTTCTTTTTATAATTTTATCATCATTGTCTAATATTAATATTTAATTCATGTCTATTTGTAACTTGAGATAATGAAAAATAGAGATTGAATCGATGTCAGGGACAAAACATGAATGATTACATAAAAGTTTGGATTATCTTTATGTTTTTTAAAGTTTAAAGGCTAAACATGCAATTTGTTTAAACCACATGGACCATTTATGCTTTCATAAACAAAAACATAAATTAATCAAACTGATGTTATAAAACCAAAATACTAAAGTTTATATTGTGAAATCAAAATAAAATCCTTAAATCGTACGAACCACTACTATTATTGCAATCAAGATTTGTATATATGAGCATTGAATTAAGACTTTGCAGAAGAGCTTTTCTGATTTAAAAATTGGGATGTGAATGATATTAAATAGATCAATGAATGCGTAAAAGGATTAATGAGTTGAACTTGAAACATAACGTTATGTGAGGTAAATCGAAACCATGATATGCTTGTAAATTGAAAGCAATATGAAATGGTTCATCTTTTCGTTTGAAAATCGATATGAAATGGTTCATCTTTAATGACTTGTTTGAAGACGTGTGAATTATTTCACCATTTAATGACTTGTTTGAATAAGCAAGAATCCAACACATTTCAATTCACAATTGTTGGGATAGAGTCAACTTGTTTTTTTATGAAAAAAACAGTCAACTATAAGTCTATAACTTGTAATCTTTTTCAATTTTTATATTGAAACCATCACAATGTCTTTTGTAATGAGTTTTTTTTAAGTATGATTGGTAAATTAATTTAACAAAATGAGTGCTTTAAAAATATTTACCAAAATGGTTTTTTTACTAAAAAGTTAAATTTTCTTATTCATAATATAATTGGATAAAATTATGTTTTTATTAATGTTATTTAAATAAAATTAAAAGAAAAAAGTTTCAATAAAGTACAAATCAATTTAGCATCTCTCATGTTTTTAGATATAATGTTTTATAGTTGTTTTCATGAAGGTTTTCTTTTTTAATAATGCTTTCTCATAAAAAATATTAATACTCTTTCATCAGTATATTTTAACGTCTATTTATAAAATACTTCTTCTTATATAAAAAGATCTTTTTATAAAACTAAATGATTTATGTAAATTTTTCAAAATAACAACATATATTAGATAATTGTTTTAAACATAAATTTATATATAGTAATAATCATTTATATAAGTATATACATAAAAGAAAAAAATAAACATCGTATACATACAACCTTAGTTTCGCCTTGCGAGTCAGCTTGATCTCGACATATGAAGCTTGGGCTTATAATCATTTTATTAAATGAGTCGTAAAATGAGTTCGAGCTTGTTTAAGCTAAGCTTAAGTAGAGTTTTTAGCAAGTCGGTCTCGAGTGGCTCACGAGACGGGGTGACTCATTTCTCGCCTAATTGTTGCTAGAAGTCTATTAGCAACATCTATCCCATTAGTAGTTGAGGATTACATTTATAATTAGTAAAATAAAATAATAATAAACCATTAACTTTTTTTTATTTCGTCATGATATTTATATAAAATATTTTTGAAGAATACATTTTTTGTTAAAAACAGATTTTCTTATTATTAAGCTACTTAAAAAATTATCACAAAATACATTTTCAAAAAGAATAAAAAAATAAATGTGCCTACTTTTGTGTGAAATTAAAACAAAATTATAATAATTTTTTTCTAACTTTTCTATGTAAGAATACGATTTAAAATTAAGTATGAGTGAATTAAAATCAACCAAAATGTTTTAGAAAAACTTTATGTTCTTAATTACGACATATGAACCAAATGTTTTTACAATTTTATTAACCTTTGTACTTGACTATTTATAAATAATATTATTTTAAAGTGAAATAAGTTTAATCAATAATATTATATTAAAAAACACTTCCTTAAACACCTATTATAGTAAATAAATATTCTACATACGCTATTTAAGGAAAAAAACTCACTTTGTAATTATAGTAATAGTTAATTTTATTCGAATGAATCATGACTAATAATAATTACGGATACATTTTTAGACGGGAAACTAAAATAATGGAAGCTTAAGAAAACGACACCTGACACTAAAGATATTGTTTTATTAATAAGTATAGATTTTATTAAAATATGAGAATGAAGTTGAGTACTTCAACATGAACATATATGAGGGCTTGCTTAAAAATGCTCTAATATAAAGAAAATTTAGGAAGTAGCTATGAAAAAATATGCAAGTCATTTTTCAAATGGATTTTTTGTCCGTCTGAAGGTGATCTTGTATAAATTGCTTTTAACTCTTAATCGCTAAAGGATTGTGTTTTTAATGTTTTAATCAAGGAATAAATACTTACTTTTACTTTTTTTTTGTTGATATCATTATTATTTTTACGTAAATGACATCAATTAAGAAAACATTTTAATGAGTCCACGAGGATCTTGAGATTTTCTATAATCAATATTTTATATTTTATTTAATATTATATATATATATATAATATAATATACTTAGGAATAAAGATTTCAATTGAAATAATACCATTCGAATATATGCTTCAACAATTTCACTTGTAAACACAAAAGATTTTATAAATATTAGGGTGGTCAAGGTGTTATCGGGTTGAGACATCAGGTTCCATCAGCAAGTGCACTAACACAGCTACAAGCCCTTGGGGTGGGGCAACGATTTGCGGTTTAGACTCGTGAATCCGATGATTAAGCCATAACTCACAAACACACCCATGGCATCTTTGGTGTTAGGATAAAAATGTTGATGCTAAAACCCTTTAGGATAGTTTAGAGTTTAAATATGGCCCGAATGACATAATTTTAAAAATTATATTATTTCCACCAACCACCTAAATATATTTCTTGTATTTCCTTTTCAAAGAAAATCCAACTAACTTTTCCAACAACCCAATTAAATACCTAGACGTATCTAATTATTAATCTTCATCCGCAAAGATAATGATGTTTTTTTTCATATCTTCACTAGACTAAAAACCCGTGTAATACACGAGTTCAATCATTAAAATTGATTTTGATTAAAAAGGTTCGTAAGTTATTATATTATTGTTAATACTTTGTATATCGATTTTTATATTTAATTTTTTAAATCATCTCTATTTGATATTATTAACTTTTCTTTATCAATGCTTATAAGTTTAAATAGTGTATACTATAAAATGAAATGAACTAATAAATAAAATTTTCAAGTAATAAACATATTCTATTGAACATGAGAACATTCAAAAACTTCTTCCTGAACAAAATTTGATATTCTGTTTGTAATTTTACCATAATTATATAATATTTATAATTTCAATTCATGTTTACTTGTTATTCGAGATAATACAACATAGAGTTTGAATCGGTGTCAGTACTAAATATGAAATTATTACACACAAGTTTGGACTTTCTTTATAATTTTTAAAGTTTGAGGACCAAACATGTTGTTTAGTTAAACTATGGGGACCATATATGCATTTTCTCCCTTTTTTATACCTAAAACATAAATCAGTTTCATGCTTACTATCAAAGTTTCATGTTTTTATAAACAAAAACATAATTCAATCAAATTGGTGTAAACAACCAAAATACTAAAGTTTATTTTGAAATCAAAATCGAAATCCTTGAATCGTACGGATTATTGCTACCGTTGCAATCGAGATTTGTATATATAAGCATTAAAATGAGACTTTGCAGAAGAGATGTTGTCATTTAAAAATTGGGTTGTGAATGGTATTAAATAGATCAATGAAGGCGTAAAATGATCGGTGAGTTAAACTTGAAACTTAACATGAATTGTGGTAAATCGAAACTATGATATGCTTGTAAATTGAAAAGGTTATAAAATGGTCATGTGAGGTTTCTTCTTATTTGCATAGTACAAGTAAATTAGGAAACCTTTAATTGCTTATTTGAATAAGCAAGAATCTAACCCGTTTCATATCACAATTTTAATGTAATACAAACTGTAAATACTCATTATATTATCTGTTTGGTAGAGATATAATCAACTTGTTTTTTGATGAGAAAAACAATCAACTATAACTTGCAATTCATTTCAAGGTTTTATTTTTAAAACTATCACAAATACCCTTTGTAATGAGTTTTTTTTTTCAAATTAGGGTTGGTAGAAAAATAATTTCACAAAATGAGTATTTTTAAAATATTTACCAAAATGTTTTTTATTGGAAAGTTAATTTTTTTATTCATTATATGATTGGATAAAACTATTTTTGTTTTTTTTATTCATAAGATTATTGGATAAAATGATTTTATAGTTTTATTAATCTTTGTATTTAACTCTTTTTAAATGATATTAATTTAAAATGAAATAAATTTAACCAATACAATAATAGGGAGAAAAGCAAATACTTTCCTTAAACACATATTTTGGTATAAATTTTTTATATGCATTATTAAGGAAAAAAACTCTCTTTGTAATTATAGCAATAGTTGATTTTATTAAAATAAACTATGACTAAAAATAAAAATGGATATATTTTAGGCGAGAAATAAAAAATGACCTGAGAAAATAACACGTGACACTAAATATATTGTTTTATTAATAAATATAGATAAATATAGATATGATTCCTTACTTTACTCATTTAATTCTATTTATAATTTATTAAATAAATTAATCATACCTAAAAATCCACTAAAATTTGAAATGGAAAGTTTTATATATCATACCTAACGGAAAGATGTATAAGCTCCTAAATAGGAAAGATATTCTAATTGTTTAGTAAGATAGTAGACACGTACATGACGAAAGCTATTCACAAGAGTTAAAGACAAAGTTAATAATACAACTTAATACAATGAAGAAAGGTGCCAAGCCCGTTACAAACATTACTAAGTATGACAGATATAAACAAAAGATAAAACTCAAATGAAATCTAGAAATAGACAAGATACAATCACAAGGTCCAATATTGATTTTAGTGGAAAAAAACTTTTAAAGAGGTGCTACAAGAGAAGTTACTACCAAAGAAATCGAGTAAAAGAACAATAATCATATGAACACAAGTGCATAGTACCACAGACGATGATCATGTTAAAAAAATTAGAATTTTGAACGTTGAAAAAGTGTACTTGTTGAAATCATATTAAATTACCCTAACTTAGATTGTTAAGGGTGGCTAGAGTTATTTATTATCATATCTAGCAGTCAAGAGGGATGACTTAGGTTATTTACCAATAGGTAATCAGGAAAAGAAGAGGGGGGAGTCGAGGACGCTTCTTGATCAACAATCGACGACAACAAATCAAAGGAAGGGTCTAAACGCTTCGTGAAATCGTAAATAGGATAACCCAAGCTTGATTCTACCATCCCCCTTTGATATCTTAAGCTTTTGGTAAAAAAAATCCTGAACGTTTCATTGATAAAGTTTGGTGTCAGAGTTTCATCTTTAATGTTAAATCGTGAAGTAGTTTCACTTATACTTGATTGAAAATGAATTATCAGAATGACTTATGTGGGGTTGTTATTATTGAAGAAACTTGGTATGTTTAGTGTATTGTGTGGTTAGTTTTTAAGGATTCATGTTAACTTGAATAGACATAACGATGTTAGACAAGTTTAATCCACTATATAATGAAATCTCTTACAGATAACTTAAATTAAACTCTTGTTTTGTATGCAAACATGTAATGGTTATAATATAATCATTTTTGGTATAACCAAACAAGTCAACTCATTTTTGGTTATAATATAATGATGGGTATCGAAGTAAATTAAATAGGATGATTAACAATGGTGATGGAAATTGGATCAGAAACGTACAAGAGACTCTTTTACTAAAAGGTGAGTGGTTTATAATTATAATCTTGTTGCATTTTTATGTCTTTGATCTATAAATGTCTTTATGTGAATTGTCCCAAGGTTATACTATTGAAATGTCCAGACTTTAGACATATCTTAATTGAGTGTTTACTCATGTGTTGAGACATGAGGTATTAACATTGAAATGGTGAGATATTGATATGAGTAAATTTTCGTTTTCCTCCCTTTGGTTTGGTGATATTTGTCATTTTCATTCGAAAAGTTTTTTTCCTTACATTTGACTCTCTAATGTTTGAAAAAAGCTGTTATTTCATCCAAAAACATGAATTCCGTGGTAATTTTTTTATTAACAACACATAAACATATATTAGGATTTCGTTTTTATGTAAAAATTTACATAAGTACCCTTTTAACGATGAATAATTAACATTTTAAAACATGAAGCTTATATTTTTGGATGAAATGATAATGTTTCCCAAACCTTGAGGAACCAAATACAAAAAAAACATTTTTGGATGAATATAGAAAATGTGATCAAACCACATGACGAAAAACGACAATTCACTCTACTGATATTTATGATTATGTGTTGTCTCGCGTTGATATTTATAAAGCAATCACTCAAATTGTAAGATGGATAAAAAGGTCTAATGGATAAAGTGTTGTACCAGTTCACAAGTAATGTCATGTTGTAAGTGGGGTTGAACTCGATCATACGTAAGTATGTTTACACGCACGCGTTCGTACTCTTTTGAACATGTCATCATTTGTGTCAATCTGACCAATAAACAATTGATGTAAGACACTATTCCATTATTAAAACGTTACACGAGTTGTAAGTTAATCATGAATTGTAGTGATTAGAATTTTAAGGGATCTAAGATTACAAGTGGGTCAGAGCATGCTTATGAGAAGAATGATAAGGTAAGTTACTTAACTAGGGAACTCTTGAATTATCCTAATTGAAAGACTAATTAAAAAGGTTAGTAGGTCGATTATGTGTGTCAAAATACATATCGTAACTGGATGAGGTGTAACAAAGATGTTGAGTTTGATGATATAGTATATGTAACATCTTGTATTTTTATGTTAATTAAAAAGTTTGCATCGTTAAATTCTTGTAAGGACTATTGGTGGTATTTATGAAACTTGTGAGTTATTGGTAGTTTGTCTTTAACCTTAATATAGAATCTAATAATATAACTACTAATAAAAATAATTATGATAATAGTAACAAAATAATAACTAGAATAATAATAATGATACTAATAATAAAAGCATTTTTAATAAAATTAATAAAGATAACTGTCAAAATAATAAAACTAATAATAAGATTGCTACCTATAATAATAATTTGTGAAATATTAAACTTGTAAGAGTTAAATACTTAAATTAATTAAGTTAGGGGATTGTTTTTGTCAATTTAGAAACTTTAAATATTAAAGATTAAACGTAAAATGTTAACAAAAGGAAACAACAGAGACCATTTATGTAAATTAATAAAACACAAATTAAACTTCTTTCTCTCACGTACATTTCCGACCACCACTCTAGCGGAGCTCCGACGGCCCTCAAACACCTCAAAATAGACGGTTAAAATGAAATTAAGCAAGTTTTTAATTACCCTATACTAGTTTCTAACACAATATCGAGTAAAATTGAAGTTATTTCGTGTATTAAAGTCGGGGGTGAACGAAATCGCTCGATCACATCAAAGACAAATCAAACCAAATTGAATAATCAAGTCAATTGAATGTCCTTAAACATATGTATAATCATTTCGAAACTAAATGCAGGAATTAATTTGAAATAAACGAACCTTTAATCTCTGAATTATAACCGAACACCTCGGTTCAAAGTTGAAACCCATTAAGGGTAAAATCGGTTAAATTAGGGCTATTTAAACAAGGAAAACCATTTCATTGATCCCTTTGATCTGTTGGATATCTCAATTTTCCATTAAAACATACTCATATACACAATTCGATCGAGACTTTATCGCGACCTGAGAGTACATCGAAGTGCATCGATCTGAACCCGATCACGTAAGTAACACACATCAACCTACTCGGTTTTGCATAATGAAGCAAAGCCCTAAGTTTAATTTCATTCACAACCGCGAATCGAGGGTCAATTTGATTTAAGTTGATTCTAGGGTTCTTCAATTTGGGGAAAACTCTTTACTTGAGGTTATAAGGTTGGAAACCAATATGAATCAAGGTCACGACCCTGGTTCACTGGTTAGTTACCCACCCCCTTAAGCTAGAGGTCCCCGGTTCGAATCCGGGGAACCTTAAACATTTTTAAGATTTTTTTTGGCCTTTAAATTAAATACTAAAAAATATAAAAAACTATAAAAGGTCATTTTATAAACTGTGACTATTTTAAAAACCATTTGAGTATTTTCTGTAAATCCAGTACTACACATGTGTATAACTAGATTTACACATATGTAAACAACGGATGTATGATTTGTTTTAGAAAAGTATATCAATATGGTAGGCGTTTGAAAGATAAAAAATACTGAATTTTATGGTGAATTTTTTTTGAAAAAATAATGTCGTGAAAAAAAATCACGAACGTTTAAAAAAAGGGGGAAATGGCGTGTGATTTGCATGTGATAAAAAATGAATGGCTGAGATTGGTTCCTAGAGTTTTCACAAAAAATATGGTTCTCAATTGAACACTCCCATGTGTATATATATATATATATATATATATATATATATATATATATATATATATATATATAAAGAGAGATATAAAAAAGTTTGTTCTTATAAAAGTAGATGTTTACTTTATTTTTATAAATTATTTCAATCGTGTTTTCAAATTATTACTTAAATTGTGGTGACTAAATTTTATTTAATTTTTATACAAATTATTATAAATGTTATATTTTTATATATATATATATATAACTTTATATAAAATGTAGCAAATTGCTTTGAGTTTAATAAATATAATTGGTTCCATTTTGTTAAAAAAATAATAATTATTTGACAAAACCCCAAAATACCCATAAAACCCTAGTACCCGTTAATTCATTAAACTTGTCATTTAAATCTTGTAAATATATATATGCTTAGGTGCCTTGTGAAGGATTACGTTGACACGACGCTTATTATTATTTCTTATTAATCATCCAATATATACTTATTGATCAGGTGAGTATTTCTATACCCTTTTTTATATTTTTATACTTTTGGGGTGAAACATGTTATATTATAAACTTTGCACTTGTAAACACGTTTGACTCTTGTAAACTTATGGCTTTTCACCTGTATGTTGTGGTTAGTTGAACTTTGTAGCTACCATGTAATGTCAAATATATGTACAATCATTAACTATTACTAGCCTGGCAACGTTATAGAGCTATGGGCCTGACAAGCCTGCTTGGTTAATCCAAGTACACTTAGCTAATCGTATATACTTGTAAACGTTTGAGACTTGTAAAACTTTGTCAATGTTTGATTGTGCATTCTGTCTTACATCCCTAGTTTACTTTGTTCTCTAACTTACAACATGAATTGCCATCTTTTATATATCTATGTATTGCAAACTATGGAAATCTCATTAACATTATTGTTGATATTTTTATTTTTAACATGTTTCAGGAAATACTCAAACTTGATTACTACTCTTTGAAGCTTATCACATCTAGGTTTGGACCTAGATAAAAATAAATGGATGGGCTTGTTACATTTAACTTTTATGCATGATGTTTTCTTTGTTTGAGACTTTTAATTGTAATAATACATTTGGAACTTATGAATAATATATTTGGATTATTAATAGCGTCATGTGGCTGTGAACGATCTTAACCCTCACACCTCGACGTTTCCGCCGTTAAGGATGGGATGTGACAGTATATGTGAGAATGACTATATACGACATATCATATGCTTGATGTAGGATGAGATGTTAGATTGGAGGAGGTGAGACCTCCAAAATACAAGGGTAACATTGTAAGTTTCCCTAACATATAATAAAATATTGGATTCCGCTGTTAAAATGCCATGAGTTAGGATACATTACAATTAAAGATTTTTTGTAAGACAATGAGATCGTCGTTTGATGATAACGATCCAAGAAGTGTAATAATCTTTCATTAAACTTGAAAGTTGATTTTGGTTTGAATGAAGTATGTTGATTTGACTAGATTGACCGGTTAGACTCGTTTGACTATGTCTATTTGAACTGTTTTCACATGAGCGGCCTTCACCGGTAAAACTCAATTTAATTTTTTTTAATTTCATATTTATTTATTTAATATTTTAATCTATTAAAACATTTCATATTTTCTTTTGAATCTAATATGTATAATAATTTAAAATTTTATAATATTTATGACATTATTCAGTTATTACATCCGATCAAACCATTAAATCTGATACAATTGATATGATATCAGATTTTTCTATTCTAATAAAAAATATATTGAGATGACACGTGATAGAACTATAATCATCATCACCAAAGTTTTATCGCATCTTTAACCTATTAAATAATTAATTTAATTACTAATAATATTATTTAATACTTTTTTAGATTTAATAAATTTAGAAATATATGTTTTTATTACTGTTATTTCTAAATAAATAATTTTTTTATAAAATAATAATTTTTTCTAAAGTAAAAACTTTTTAAAAATATGAATATTTTAAATTGGTGTTTTTAAAAGTCAACTTTTAAAACAAAAAATAATTAAATTTGGGAGTTATAACAAAAAAATTAAAAATGACATGTTTATACGGTTTGTTTTAAAACAAATTGTTTATTTTTTTTGAAGAAAAATAAAAACAAACTTTTAAAAAGTCGATATTATTTATAATCATTTTTCATATGTTATTTTAGTAATATCTATCTTAGAATATAGTTTATAATTAATAAATTTTATATATTATATTTTTTATTTAATCCGTGTAATATTGTTTTATTAAAGCTAGTATGTTTATGACAACATTGTTAATTTTCTTGCTATAAATTTAGGGTCCTAATAAAGGGATATCACATTTTATAAATCGACAACCACCTATACGCCACGTATGGGTCCATACGCGACGTGTAGTTCTCCCCATATATGCCAAACATTCCACGTCACATCAGATGTTATCGTGGAAGCTATACCATACGCGGCATATAGGCCCGCTGAATAACTGATTTGACTTCGCTAGTTTTGTCGTCTAAAAAGCCTATACGCGGCGTATGGACCTATACGAGGCGTATAGGCTTCATTTTGAATTATTTTGACGTGACTTAAGATTCATTTCATTGATATATAAACATACCGGATATCAAACGAATGCGCTCATATTTCGTTTGTTACGAAGGAAACGTTTGATACTTTCATTAATTGATAGTAATCATAACGCTTAATCTTATAGGAGAAAATTAACGTTATGTGGTTCGACATTTTCTTCTGTCACATAATTACTCGGTAAACTTTTGATTCTTATATCATTAAGTATTTGCATACATATATACATATATTTGAATTGCATACTTAAAAAATCGTTTCAACTAACTCGGTTTCCATCGATGCTAGTCGGTTACGGTAAACTTAAATAATTTTCAAGCTTTTTTATCATAACCGACTAGTATCGTGGAACCCAAGTTAGTTGAAATGATTATTAAGTAATCAAGGCATTTATGTGTACGTAAGTATGTATATAAAGAAATAAGAGTTATTGTTTTAGAGAAAAAATATTTTGAAGAAAATAATTAAACCACAAAACCTTATTTTCTTTAAAAAAATTTCATTTGTCTTATAGGGCTGCCACGGAACGTATAGCACAGTTGAAATGACCCAATATTCTTCCTATACGAGGCGCATGATACGCGACGTATAGGTGGCCTATACGCGGCACACATCCCATACGTGGGGTCCTATACGCGGCGTATAGGTTCTATACGTGCAATCATCGTCTTCAATTTTGTTTTCTTTTGCAGATATGTCTTCCGATTATGAGATTGAGGCTGACATTGATGTTATTGCCGATCATCCTTGGCTACAGTTTGAGCCCGGGTCTATTGAGCATGCAAAGTGCTCAAAATTCGTTCGTATAAAGATCGGTCACCAAAAGGCAGTTGATTGGGAGGTGATGGCCGAGCTTGGGGAGCGCGATAGACTCGCTGGTATTATCGAAGATAATACGCCATGGAGTCATTTATTTGAGCTGGCGTTCTTATCTTCTTACCAAGAGCTGACGGTGGAGTTTTTATCCACCTTTATTTATATTCGTCCTTATGAGATGGAGGAGGACGATCTGCGATCTGAGACTCCGTTTATGCTATGTGGACGATCTCATCAGATGTCGATTGAGCAATTTGCCATTTTCTCGGGACTTTATTATGAGCCGGAGACTGTTACCCCTCTATTTACCGAGGGAATTACTGAGATTGAGGAGACCCGATTGAGAGATTGGTGGCCTCAGATTGCCGGAGGTCTATTTCAGAGGACTAAAGGCAGGGTCACTGGCATTAGAGATCCTCTCATTCGTTACTTGCATCGCATGATCGTCACATCCATCACGGGACGTGGCAAGAGTCGGGTGTGGTGTACCATTCCCGACTTATTGTACTTATATTGTTTGCTTACGGGGACCAGGTGCAACCTGGCGAGATGTTTGGCAGAGAATTACGCTTCGTATTATCATCGCCAGGAGCGAGGAGTGGTGTATGGCGGCGCGTACATTACGATGATTGCACGTTGTCTTGGTTATCTTCCTCGCCATGTTGCTGACGTATCTCCTCCGTTCGAGCCGGTGAGATTAGATCGTCGTACGTTATTCAGCATACGTATTATACGCCAGTTTCCAGGTGGCATACGGTTCTCTCTTCAACCCGGTGAGATCTGGCATCCGGCACCTGTGCAGCAGGTCGGCGATGACGATCCACATCAGCAGCAGGAGCATATTCCGCATGATCAGCCGCCACACGACCAGCCACCAGCACATCAACCGCCACCTCAGCCACAGTTCCCTCGACATATTTATAGAGATGTGAGATTGCCTGCACGTATAGAGACATTTATGCAGGAGATAACTACGAGTTTACGGGATTAAGGTCGTCGCCTCGATCGAGTTGAGGATCTTATGGATTGGCATGTTCAGCTTAAGATTGCACGAGCACGTGCTACCGGTATTGATCCTCCAGATTTGCCACTGCCTCGACATTATCCAGATTCACCGTAGTTTTTTATATTATTAATTGTACTTTCATTTTGTTATCTATTTAAAAACTTCATTATTTATATTATTATTTAATGTGTGTTTTGTTTTACATGTTTTATTAGTTAATTAAGATTTAAAATTATCGATTAATATGTTACAAAACATAACTTATACGCAAAATCTTAACCTTAACGTGCAAAATAGAGCCGACACCAATTTTTATACGCAAAAATTTTATAAATAATAATATATAAAAAACATCCTAACCTATACGCCGCATATGGGTCCATACGTGGCGTATAGGTTCCTTAGCAAACATAGAAATTTTGTAGCAAAAAAAAATTGTGAAGTTATACGTCTCGTATGGATCCATACGCATACCCCGACACGAGTCTGCCACGGTCTTGTCAGAGAATACCATATACGCCGCGTATGGGTCCATACGCCGCGTATAGAGTATGATGACTTTCCCGTCAATCGACCCTATACGCGGCGTATGGACTCATACGCAACATATAGAATACACAGGTGTTGATTTAAAATTTTAGGGTGTTCCAATAAAACGAGCACGATAAGATAAGCAAGTCCACAATATTAATCATGATTTGACCCATTATAATGAAATGATAATGCCCAATGGCAAAATGTGTTGACCAGAAAGCACTAGAACAAGTGGTTAGGTCCCAGTGACAGCCAATAAAGATTGTACCTTTTCTATCTGATTTCATGAAAGTTGACCCATTCACCATACCAATGCATAACCGACATATATTGAGTCAAATCACA
This sequence comes from Flaveria trinervia, assembly GCA_025506515.1. Lineage (NCBI taxonomy): Eukaryota > Viridiplantae > Streptophyta > Magnoliopsida > Asterales > Asteraceae > Flaveria > Flaveria trinervia. The sequence continues at coordinate 20,427,370 of CM046452.1, forward strand.
ACCCATTTTGATTTTGATAAGTAAGCTAAGGTTTTTTATAAACAGAGGAATATATATATATATAGGCAAGAAATCTTAAGAAAACCATTTATTTTTTAGAAAACTAAGAAAACTAAAAGCACTCATATAATTTATAAATATATTTTATTTTTATTGTTTAAAGGTTAGTTTTGTAAATTGACACCTGTTTATTTTTTGTAGTTAGGTTATTTATTTTAAATTCCTTGATTCCCTCTCTTTTTGTTGACTTCTATTTTTCATTCAATTCAATTTTATATAATAAGTATACAGATTAGCAATTTTGTAGACCACCCTACCTAAAACACTTTTGTTTTTCTCCAATTAATCTTATTGTTGTACATAAAATGTTTATTTGTTTTTTCTTGACAAATCTATATAACAACATGCAGTAGTGGACTATTTGGTTTGGAAAAGAACACCAACATATGTGGATTTTGAAATCATGAAGACGATGGTGCAGGTCAAAGTAAAACTGTCGATGAAGATGATGATGGAATGGTAATGTTTACATATACGTAACCGATGAGTATCAACAATGGACTTGATGAACAGTATCCAACAGTTGAGTAGTGATTGTGAACTCGATGAACAACATGATTTTATGGGATCTAGCACATCTTCATCCTTAAAAGCGCCAATAAGAGACACAATATATCCACTTGCAAAACAACCAAAATAGGGGTTATCGTCTGCTACAGTTCTGAATCAGGATCAATGGAAATATGTTTAAAAGTTAGGGTTATTTGACATGGAAGATAGTAACATGACAAAGGAGTAGACGGATGATTATGCTTGATATCGTTGAAATGAAAAAGAGGTATAATTCAGGTATAATGAGTGAAAATAACGATGTAAAGATATATAAGATGATGATGCATCATGTTTTTTCTTATATTACGATTTTTTGTTCATCTCCATCTTCATTGAGTTACATATACGTAAACAGATTTTCATGGTGCTTACATATACGTAAGTTGGTTTAGATAGAGCTTAAAATCTATTTTATAAATTTTTTTTAGATTCAAGTATTCTTTTTAGTGATATGTATATGTAATTATCAAGTTACACATAACTTTGCATACATATATATCAAGTTACATATACGTATTCAAGTCTATATATGTGAAAATTTTCAAGTGTGATAATATCTTTTGCACTTGTTATATGTGTTATAGTAACATATACGTAAACGAAAATGGTTGTATATACATAGCCAGATTTATTGACATGGATTAGTTATTTAGAAGATTTGATATTCGATTAGATTGTGGCATTTAACTTGATTGGGTTATGTATATGTAACATAGTGATTCATAAGTGTATAGATCAATGTTCCATATACGTAACACAATTTTACATATTGATATATATAATTGTTTACGTGATTACATACACAACTTAGTGGTGTTTATTCGTTTGAATTCTTACTCCATTTATATTCAAATATTCCAATATACAAAAAATAATTTGTTATATTGTTAAATTTGTTATAAACATGTTAGTGATAGAGAGAGATAGAGATTTCGGTTTAAATTTTGAGAGAGAGGAAAAAGAGTGAGTAATTTTAGGAATCCAACTAATTAAACGAGAGTTTGTTTATAATTTAAATATGTGTTTTGCCTATTATACCCTTCTTAGCTTTTAATTAAAGCATTTAAACACTATTTATTTACAATCTTGCCATGATATGATCTCAACCATTGATTACACAAATCAATAGTGGATTAATAGTTTTTTTGGTTTTCTAGTAAAAGATGGTTTTCTTTTGAACCCCCCCTATATATATATATATATAGGGGAGGGTTCAAATGAGAACCATCTTTTTTTGTGAGAACTCTAGGAACAAATCTCAGTCACTCATTTTTTATCACATGTCATTTCCCTCTTTTTTTAACGTTCGTAACTTTTTTTCACGACATCATTTTTTCAAAAAAAATTCACCATACAATTCAATATTTTTTATTTTTCCAACGCCTACCATATTGATATATTTTTCTAAAAAAATCATACATCCGTTGTTTACATATATGTAAATCTAGTTATACACATGTGTAGTACTAGATTTACATATGTGTAAATCTAATATTACACATGTGCAAAACGAATTTCGTTAAAAAACGGGATTTTTTATTTTTTATAATTTTTTTATATTTTTTTATGAAAGAGAGAAAGTTTGGGGATATTTTTGTGTTTTTATTTTTTTTTATTTTTATGTTATTTTTTGATTTATAAATTTTTTAAATATGTTTTTATTAATTATAATTTTGTCATTGAGAACTAGTGATTGAGATTGGTTCTTAGAGTTCTCATAAAAAAGCTAGTTCTCATTTGATCCCTCCCCTATATATATATATATTATATATATATATATATATATATATATATATATTATATATATATATATATATATATATTATATATATATATATATATATAAGAAATTAAAACTAGCAAGATGTTAAATACAACACGAGTAGTGACGTTATGTAGGTTACTAAGATTGTGTGACAAATAAAGATTAGTCTATTAAAATAAAAACTTTTATATGTAAACCAAATTCATTAAGGTTTAGATTAACGGTCTAAAATTAATAGAAGAAACGGTTTAAAGAAACTGGTTGAATTTCGTAAGACCTAGAATTATACTAATTTATACAACAATTATTAAAGATTGAATATTCAAAGCTAGATAAGGCTTTTGAGCGCCAATGAAGCTATTGAAAATTCAAGCTGTTCACGAGTCTAGTTGAGTTGAGTTAGGGCCTGGTTTAGCTCAACTTGGTTTATAAACGAGTCGAACGCAATTGACTCAATTTGTAAGTATGCCGAGTCGAGCTCAACTTCGTTTAGAAACGATCCGAGTTGAATTGACTCACGATTTGAATTCGAGCTAGTTTTCCAAAGTTTATTTCAAGTGAGATTCAAGCCATGAGTTATTTGAACAAATGTAGATTTAGTTTTTGCTAAGTAAGCAATATAAGTTAGTGGATATTTTGCCTAAAATTAGGGTATAAACTAAAATGTATATAATTATTGTTATTATAAACTGATGAGCAGACTAACAAAAAACATTCATTACCCTAACAGTTATATATGTACCTACTAGGTTAGTTCATATGTAATACACGAATTGAATAAATAAAATATTAAATAATTATTAATAAAAAATATGCATTATAAAAATTATGTTTGAAGATAAAAATATGATGTTAATTACATATAAATAGCTACTTAAGTATAATATTTTAATGTAAAATATAATTAAAGTTATACATACTTTAGTTCAAGAAATAAAAAATTTATACCATTTTTAAATGTAAAAAGTTTTACTTTTAAACATTTGTTTTAAGATTTATTATAAAGAATCTTTTTTTATAAAAACTTGTTTTTAAAAAAATTGGTTTGTAATTATTGTAGTTGTTTTAATAAGATTGTTTTAAAATATTTCACATGTTTATAACTTTTCTAAAAACAAAACGAATTAAAATATATTGTTTAAAAATGTTTAGTGTTTTATAAAATTTCATATTATATAAAATATTTAGTTTCTTGTTATTTAAATTTTGATTAAAAGATGTGATTTCTAATTTGTTTCATAAAATTTGTTCTAAAAAAAGATAGTTTATTTTTTATATTAGATAAGAGAAAGAAACATAGCAATTAATAAAATTTATTTTTACTAAGAGAGAAATTTATGATTATTTAAACTACTAATAATACCCTTTTGGAGGAAAATTTGATTTGAGAATGTTTAAAAAATAATAAGTGATAAAAACATGGGTTAAGAGAATGACAAATATCAAAATAACCTTGATTTATTAAAAGTTATAGATTAAAAGATGTGATTTCTAATTTGTTTCATAAAATCTATTCTAAAAAAGATAGTTTGATTTTTTTTAAAAATTAGATAAGAGAGAGAAACATAGAAATTAATAAGATTTATTTTTAATAAGAGAGAGAAATTTATATGATTATTTAAATTTAAATTATTATAATACTTTTTTTGAAGGGAAAATTAATTTTTGAGGATTTCTAAAAAAATGACAAGCGACAAAAACATGTATTAAAAGAATGATACGTGACAAAAAAACGTTGCTTTATTAGAAGTTACAGATACATAACTAAAAATAAACTATTCAAGTCAAAATTGAGCTAGCTCGAGTTTTGACGAGCCGACTTGGTTTTGTAAACATTTCGAGCCGTTGGTTCGGTTTGTAAACAACTGCTATATAACGAGTTTTTTACAAATAAGTTTTGAATTATTTGAACAACTTATTAAAAGTCCATGTTTGAAAGGTGGATGAAGGATTACCATTTTATAACTAAAGTCCTCCTTAATAAAATTTACTTCAGCACAATACAGATTTTGGTTAAAGAAGTACAACTTCCTTGATTCTTTTTCTCAGTTATTCCATCTATGCTTAATTGCTTACTTAAGTCATTTGTTTCTTTTATTATTACGAAATTGATTTCGTGCGACTCGTACATATAAAATATATCTAGATCGTTTGATTATCATTATAGATACATCTGAATTCTTATTTTGAAAGTTTGAAACCTTCTTAGCAACAATTGTAACAACTTTAATATTATAATACTGTTATATGACTTAACCCGACTCGACTGATGCACCATGTAAAACCGTTAGTTTTGTCACACGAAACTTAAATTTGTATCACGTTCTTGTATAGATTGAAAACGAATAGCCATACCATATTAAAAGAGATAAAATTATAAGAAAACAAATAGAAGAACACAAAAAAAAACATTCAATCCATATGTACATATACATGTATGTATATACACACACAAGATGATACATTATAAAAAATCTACATTACACGTAATCGAATCAACCAAATTACATTCAAACGTTAATGAACATAATTACCGAGTAACATCGATTCAAACGGGTAAATTCTCGACAGGGGCTGGTGAATTGGTGGATGATAGGCGGGCCACCGCGATAGCCTGATCTTGGGATTCTTCTTCTTCAAGATATTCCTCATCGTCAGAATCCACGGTGGTTAAATTAACACACGAACAACTCTCGAGAGACGCGAAGAACGCCGATGCAACGTTGTTCCCAACTCGACTCGCTATTCCGGGCTTTTCATTGGGATCGGTGCCAGGATTCTCATCCATTTTGTTCCAATATCTCCGATCTAATTCGATTGGAGTTGATCGATGGATTTGATTTTAATTCCAATTTGTCCCAAATTTTGGGGAATACAACCTATGATTTATTGAATTTTGAAAAATGTCACGTGTCATACGGAGAATGGGTTAAATTGATTGATAACCATTAAAGAGGTCGTTTTTTGGAGATGAGTAATGATGTAAGAACGTCAAAATGTAACTATTTTATAATTAGAAAAATGCTAAAATATGTAACACGTTAATAGCATTGGCTCGTTAATAAATTGTTAGGGCGGTTATTGCAAAAAGTTAGAAAAAAATATAAAAACAACTAGAATGATTAACCATGATATTAGATCCAACGACTAAAAATATTCGGTAGTATAATTGTAAATAATTGAAACTTTAATTAATTGACGAAGGTATTAACCATATTTTCAAGATTCAATTTTTTAAAATGCTTGGAATTTTTACATACAATATCACTTTTTAAAAATGATTACACCAAAAAACACATGCTCTTTAATTTTTAGAATTCCTATAATTTTGATACATAAGAAAAACTAAACCTCACATTTTTTCAGCTCATTGTGTAATATTTGTTAGTTAATTGTGTAATATTCGGCAACTCATTGTGTAATATCTGGTCATTATGTTATATTCATCAGATCATTGTGTCTAATATTGACCATTTTGTTCTGCATTGTGTTTTTAAAAATTATGATTTTCAAATGACACAACGCAAAAAAATTAACTTTTTTAACGTTTTACAGTTCATTGTATAATACTGATCAGCTCATTGTGTAATCCTCATCAATGAGCTTATTGTGTCTATTGTTAATCACCGAGTTTAGTGTTAGTTATCATGTTATCCATTGTATCTAATACTAACCATTGTCTTTTTAAAATGATGATTTTCAAATAACACAATGTTGAAAATGTAATATTTTTTTATATTTTTCAGTTCATTGTGTAATCTTTATCAGTTTAATTTGTAATCGTTGTCAAACAGCTAAAGTGTGTCTATTGCTAATTGTCAAGTCTAATGTTGATAATTGTGTTACCTATTTTGCTTAATGTTGACTATTTTGTTATGCGTTGTGTTTTTAAAATGACGCTTTTTTTAAAAAAACATGATGTTGAAAATATTTTTTTTGTGTTTTTTCCAGTTCAGTGTGTAATCATGATTAGGTCATTTTGTAACATCGTTAAGCAGCTCATTATGTTTATTCCTAACTGTTGAGTCTAGTGTTGATCATTGTGTTACTCATCATGTCTAATGTTAACTATCGTGTTATGTATTGTATTTTCTAATATAATAATTTTTAAATAAAACAATGCTAAAAATGTTTATTTACATTTTTTTCATTTCATTGTGTAATCCTTATTTGAACACTTTGTAATTATTATAAAGCAGCTCATTATGTTTATTGTAAATCATCAAGTCTAGTGCTGGTAATTGTGCTACCTATTGTTTTTATTAACCATTATTTTATGCATTGTGTTTTTTTAAATGATGATTTTTGAATAACACAACAATAAGAATGTAAACTTTTTATGTTTCAAGTTCGTTATGTATTCCTCATTAGATAACTGTGTAATCCTAATCAATTCAAAAGATTACATAATAACCTGATGAAATTACACAATTAGTTTAAAAAGCATGAAAAAAAGCCTTCATTTTTATATCAACACTATACATGTTTTAAATATTAAAAAATACTCGTTTATATGATGTGATTTTTTTAAAAACTAATGTTGTAAGTAAAAGGCATGCATATTTAAAAAAAATGAAACTTGAGAATTGAGAACATTACCAATTTTGCTCTCAACCTAATTTTGATCAAAAGAATACGTATCAATATCTTAATTATCCTTAAACTTTTTAGTTTTATAAGAATTTATATTTGAACCTTTCTCAAATTCTTAAGTTTTTATTTTTAACTTTTAAGTTATACTAGACTATATACTTGTACCACACAGGTTATACAACTTATAATTATAATATATTGATATATTAATAACACGTGTTTAACAAACGTGTGTGTATTTTATGAAGAAACTTACATGTTAGATATAATAATAAAAATTAATTAACAATTATTAATCATAAAAAGTTTAAAATAGTTATGGAAAATTAAATTTTAATAATCTAAACTATCTATTGATCACTAATAATTCATACTATTAAATTGTCCAATAATAATTTTTAACTTTCATTTTTATTGTCGAAAACAATCCTACTAGCACAAGTGTTACGAAGATGCTCCAATATTATATCAAGCGTACTAAAAAGTTAGTCTTTTATTATATATTTGGTTAGTGAACCTTGTGTTATAGAGTTTGACAAATATTTAAAATGACACGTGAGTAAATAAATTCATTATTCTTAACTTTGAGTAAAACATTTTGAAACAACTTAACTTATGTTTTTTTGAACGTTTTGGTGTAAACTTTTTGCCGAATAGATCTGTATTTTGTGATGTATAATAAGTTAATGCATATATGTACAAGTAATCATGCAAAACCCATTTATTTGGTGTTTTAAATTTTAACTAGATTAAACATAATAAACTTTTATAAAACAACCAAAAAAACAAAATATTAAATGTACGTACAGGATGTAAAACGATACTATACCGCATTGTGTGGGCACCCTTATAGTACCATATAATATATAATTTCTAACTTAATGATTAAAATAAATTATAGTATATATTAATACATTTGGTCGGTGGCTACGATGTCATCGTTCCTCTGGTAATGCGTATTGTACAAATCAGCCATATTGTTGCCACTTTTGATCTTTCTTCTCTCTTCTTTCTACAATCTCTATAGATTCCTCTTCTTCATCTTTATTATCCTCGAATGGCCGGATATTTTCCCAAGAACTAGTATAACGTCGCCCCCACCACTTGAAACGCAATTACGATGAAGTCGTTGGACTGTTTTATTTAGACTGGATCTTAATCACGATGTGAGGCTTTCCATTACTACAACTTGTAATTAAAAACTTCAAGTTTTCGTTATTAGAACAAAAAACTTCCATCAGCAGCAACGTTTACGTCTTTCTTTGTTGCTAGGAAAGCCAGATCTATAACTTGACAAAAGTGATGATGAGAGGCAGCGATGGCGTTGAGCGGTGAGCAGCGAGCGGCAATAGGTGTGGGTGTTTGAATGGCGAGACTAAAATGAACAAATTGTGGTGTTGTAGGTGATGATGCTGGTGTTGTTGGGTTGTTAGTGAGTATAGATGTTTTATTCAAGTTAATGGTGTTTAGTGTGTTGTGAAAGAGATGAAGATGATATACAATAAAGTAGGTGTTGTTGTAGAAAAAATATGACATAATATTGGCAAAATAACAAAATAAAAAAAATTTAGTTTAAACATATGACAACACATATTTCCAATGAAGATTATTTATAAATAATATTTTAAAATTCAACTTGTATTATAACATTTAACATGCAAGTTAAATATTAATTTGATTGTGAAACATCTTTAAATATAAATTGTTGTTGTTAATATTCAATTCTTAAACCATTAAATAAAAGAATTGTAACTAAACATGTTACAAAACGATAAACATATATACATTTATTCATTTTTATGAATTATTGTATACTGGTTATTGTTTTCATGGCGTGACAAAAAAGGCTTTCGCGACAACGCGTGGGAGACAAATACTAGTTATGGTTTAATGTCAATATGGCCATATGGGTATATTATTAGAATTGATATAAAGAGTTGGGCTTTAAGTTTCTAACTTG
>CM046452.1:20438799-20506299 GCA_025506515.1 Flaveria trinervia
GGCCCATTTATAAGTAAATGGATCAAAATGATCATTTCTACATTCGGACATTCCACTTGTTAACTTTGTTTTACCATTTATGTGTTTTGGTGTCATAATTTATAGAAGAAGAGAGGTGAAAATGCTAATGAACAATCGAGTAAAGATACCAGACCAATTGGACCTGTTTTCAGCTCTTTTATCTGTGAATAGGAGTCTAATAAGTTGTAAGGTTCTTTATGCCTTTTATGTTTTAGATTACTGCTACGAAAAGGTTTTTGGTCTTATTTTTGTACATTTTACATGCAGTGTTTATCGTCGCGAGTAGCATGCATTTGATCTTATCTGGCTGGTCTAGGGTCTGAACAATGTCTTAAGGTTTTCCTTTATTGATCATTTACTTATGATCCAATAATTTCCACCTTTAGTGGTATTAATGATCATGCACCATTGGTTATGTTAGCTCTTTCTTTCTCAACTTGCTTGAAGTTGTTGTGGTCAACATCTTCTTATGATTTTTATTAACCTTCTATCATAATTTATGCGCATATGAAGCGTGAAATCTATTAGCATAGATAGTGAACTAGTGATGGTAATTGTTTACACTAGGACTATTTCAAGATTTATGCAAGAGTAAATGAGTAACATCTAATGTTGTTTTGCTAACTCCTTTCTTCTCAGAAACTTAGATGCTATGCATGCCTTTGCAAGAGAATGTGATATAGAGAATTTAATCAAGCGTGTTCAGTCTAACAATCCAGTGGATATAAAGGGTTTGTTACATTTTTATTATCTTGAAATCAAACTTTCAACTGTATTTATTCTCTATATTCTTAGCTTAAAAGCAAAGGATTGTTCAAGTCTTCAGTATGTGGCGTATGTGTATCAGTAGGAGATATAAGCTTGTTCATATGCACTTACGTGATAATATTCAAGATAGACTTTTTATATTCCTAGTGTTATCTAAAATATGCATATAGTGAGGGCCGGACTGCTTTACATCGGGCTGTTCATTGTGGCGATTTTGGAACTGCTTGCAGAACTGCTTTTGAGTAGGAATCCTGTTGTGAACTTAAAGGTAAATCTTGATGTCCATCTATTTCCAACTGATAAAGCTAACAACTTTGACCCATTTACTTATGAATGGTTTTTTTGTGATTATCTTTTATCTCTTAACGGGTCAAATATGTAAAAAACATTAAAAAAAACCTTAACTAATTAAAACTATGAATTGATTGATCAAGTGCTTCTGAACGTAAGCTATTTACTTAGCAGTTGTAGTTACATTAAATCTCAGTTTCATTGGCAACACCATAATGGTATATCATATATGTTTTTTTGACGCACTTTGAATGTTAAAAATGTAATATTTTGAATTTTTTAAGTTAATAGTTGTATATCTATATTTTTTTAATGTTATTCACTCATCCTTTGAGACAATCAACTGTTATACAATAAGTTTAGTATTTAATAATAAGGCTTATGTTATAATTATTTAGTATGTGTTGTATATAATGTAATTATTAGGTGAATAGGTTGGTTCGGGTAAAGTAAATTTGCCCGCGTGAAATAACTGTCACTTGTAGTTAGTAACCGACATATGTAACACTATAAATAGGGATGCTATGTACTATTGTATGAACATCGACATATATACATCGTTCCCTCCATTCTCTCTTGTTTTTTTATTCAAGTATAAAGAATCTTAGTGCAGTAGTGTTGATCAACAACATGATATCAGAGCCACATTCAAGATCCTGTGGAAAGTTTGTTTTCGATCGTATAGTCGATCTAGAAAATGTTGTAACACCCGGTTATTCTTTAAAAAGAAAAGAAAAGTAAGAAATGAAGAATAAAGGAAGGAAACATCAATAAACTCAAGTTGAGAGGTTAAATGTGTAAAAAGAACAAAAGTACAAATAAGTTGGTGTAAAGGTGGGCATGGCCGCCCACCCTCACTTCCCATCACCTTTTCATCGGGTTTTAGAGAGAGAGAAAGGAGAGAGCAGAAACTCTCGGTTGAAGAAAAAAGAAGAAGAGAATTGAATTCAAGGTAAGAATTCGAAGTTTTAAGTGTTCATGTTGGGTTTTTGTCTCGGTTATATGCTTATATGCTTATATGCTTATGTGTTTGTGTGTATGTTCGTGTGTGTGTGTATTTGGTGTGTTTTTAGGCGCTTGAACTCAGTTGCATACGAGTTAGAAGGAAGAAACACACAAAGTTGCACCAGGTGAGTTTCTAGACCTCGGTTTTACTTGTTTTAAACTCTTCTTGGCGCTGAAAATGTATTAAAAGGATTTTACAATGTTTATGTATGTATACCCGTATGTATTATGCATGTTTGATGATGATTCTTAGATGCTTATAGGTTGATCATGCTTAGAATAGCCTTGGTAAGCTTAAAACAATTAGGCTTGATGTTTGGATTCGAAATTATCCTAGAAACATGTCAAACAGAAGGTTCGTGCGCCTGGAAATGCCTTAGAAATGATTAAGTGTATCTCATGCGCCTGAACAGTACCCTCATGCGCCTAGAAAATTAGTCGGACAACTAAGTGTAGGGCCATGCGCCCCAATAGTACTCATGCGTCTGAATAATCCCATGCGCCTAAGTTTCCATGCGCCCGAATAGCCCACGCGTCCGAATAGTGTCCATGCGCCTGAATGGTTCATGCGCCTAAGTGTTAAAGCAGTTAAGTGTTGGCCTGATGCGCCTGTATAGTGATGAAGCGCCTAAACAGGGCCCATGCGCCCAAATAGTGTCTAAGCGCCTAACACTTCGAATTTATTTCCAAATTTTTGGGAGTCTGTGCTTTTAGGGTTTTGACCGAGGTTTGACTAGGATTTATTAATGATGGGTTTCATACATGATTATGATTGTTCCCTTATTATTATTATTATTACTATTAGCATGTGACTTTACGTGATGTGCTTATAATCGTAACGTAAAGTATTACTAATAATAAAGTGAAAGAGTAATGAAGAAGAGAAGTGAAATTTAATTAAAATGTTAACAAATCTTGCAAGCTTACAGGAGGTACACGGCCATGAGGTCGTCAGCTTAACTGTGATGCGGGTTAGCTACCTTCAGATGCACACGGGGCCAGTCAATTGAGATTGGCAGACCTTTACAGCATACCCTAGGTGTCTGGGTCAGCCTTGTATAGAGTATGTAGAGCCCCTTGTGGGAAAAAGAGGGCCCATCACCATTTCCCCCGCTCACATTGTTTAGGGTATTGCTCATTGGTCCACATAGACAATGAAAGATAAATACAAAAGTGTACAGCATAAACAAGACATACAGTAAAGAGATAAAAGCATTACCTAATTGTATAGTTAATGCGTGCTCACGTATAAAGAGATGATGTTTCCATAAAAACGGTATTTTCATATGTATATCTACAAAAAGTATTTTATTACTTTTAAAACTAGAGCTCACTCAGCAACGCTGACTTTTATACATTTTCAGTTGGCAGGTAAATATTGCTGAGGATGACACGAGGGTGAAACTACTCGGCAGAGAGAGACTGACATCCATTCATATCTATTATTGCTGTTGTTTTGTAATGAAATTAAACAATTCTTTTGTATTCGGTTAAAAAATAGTGTATTGCTCAACAACAATATTTTAATGAAATGAATGGTTTTTGTTAAAATGATTCCGCTGCTTAAGTTTGTAAATTTATAACGTTTAATGTATTTAATGTTGTGAATGACCAGCTGTGAGGTCTTCGGGAACGGGGCCTTACAAAAATGTGTATGCCAGTGGTGCTTGGGATGGATGTGAAGTGTCATCCCCGTCTCCCTCAATGTTTCATGACCAGGCGGGTCACGATGAAACAAGATGTGTTTAGGAGGATCATGGGGACCGTAGCAGTGGCTGCGATGATATGCATATAATCTTCGACAAAGTTGATATACAATCAAAAGATAAGATCATGAAACAGAAACAAAGGGATGCACAATGAGTATGATCGTCAAAGTGGCGCAAAGAAGAATAAGTTTGAACGTACGAGTGAATATCAATGTAGTTATTGCAGAGAAGCGTTTCACTTTTAAAGAAAACTGTCCAAAACGTATAGGAATAAAAGAATTCTTAATTAAAGGGATAGACAAACAGAATTAGAATGAAATATGGTGAGCAAGTCTCACAAGGGAACAACATGGCGCTAGAAACAAAAGGTATTTAAAAAGTTGAAAAATTCGTATGTAATAGAAGCATATTCATATGATTATACAAAGGAGTATTTCAGTGGCAAAGGTAATGTCAATATACAATCTAATAATCAAATTCTATTGCGGAACAATTAACCAAGATAGAATACGAGATTGAATTTGAAGGTGATGTGTCAAGAAACCTGAATTTCAACTTGTATAAAAACCTAACTCAAATAAAATATGTTTATACCCAAGATAGTATATTGAAACCGATAGATCAAGAAAGATTCATAAACCCAATCAAGATAGTATACTTAAGGTATATTGAAATGCTTGAATGGTATCATTTAAAGTTTAAATGAATGGAGATAGTAATGAAGAAGGAGAAAGGAGTAACAACGTAACAAGATAGATCAGCAGCAACGTAAGACAAAGAGGAATCTGCCCATAAAGAAAAGGCTAAAGATCAAGTAAATGTGAAGTTTAGGATGCTAAATTTAAGGGGGTGATTGTTAGACAATAAGTTTAGCATTTAATAATAAGATTTTTTGTAATTAATTAGTATATGTTGTATATAATGTAATTATTAGGTGAATGGGTCGGTTTTGAGTAAAGTTGGTTTACCGTGTGAAATAACCGTCACTTGACTATTAGTAACCAACAAATGTAACACTATAAATAGAAATGCTATGTACTATCGCATGAACATCGACATATATACATAGTTCCCTCCATACTCTCTTGTTTTGTTATTCAAGTATAAAAAAAATCTTAACGCAGTAGTGACGATCAGCAACATCAACAACCTTCGACTAGCTCCACTTGTTTCAAACATGTTGATAGTGACCTTCACATTCAACACAATCAATGTTGGCATCCAAATCAAACTCTGTGAACTAATCAATTCAGCACTCATCATCATTGGTGTATCCAACAATGTTGATATCCACTTATAATCAACTTATAACCCAAGATTAAATATAAACTTATTTTCACTCTAGGTGAAAATGAAATGGATATTGTAATCGTAGTCTCATACTTGATTGTAATATCATCTTCGATACCTGTGGGGTTTTTGCTTACTTATATACTTAACAGGTTTACTATTTAGTTAGAAATTATTCGGTGAGATTTCCAAGTACACTTCTTACTATTTTTATTATATAATTTTATTACCTAAGAAAGGTAAAAACATAAAAGCAAAATTGTTGTTGAGTCAGTAACTTACTCAATCATTAAAGGACAAAAGAAATAGAAAAAGGGAAGGTTTAATGTGTATACGTATGTTTCATGTACTTTGATTGAGTATCACCTAATAACATATTTATTCTATACCCGTAAAATTTATAAAATTAATCCAATCAATTGCCACGTACCTAATACTTCTATCATTATTTGTCCCTTAATATTTCCGGTGTCATCTTTGCCCGTTAAGTTCGGCTTAATTTGTCATCCTTACGTCCATAGGTCAACTCTAGAAATATAAATTCAAATATGAGGAATTGACATAGATTGAAACACAAAGTTCTACCGCCAAGCATCAATACAATTGAAATTTACTCGGCTACATCCCTAGTTTGATATGGTACCAGTTTTTGATAAAAACAATATTTATCCTTAATTCATAATCTATTTGAGTTTAGTTTGCAAAACATTGAATTTACTTTAATAAATTTAAATCTTTATTGAAACTTTAGTAACATAATTAATAATGAAAAATGTTTCCGAATAATTATTTTGTTTATTTCAATAAATCTTATACGAAAGGCTCCCTCCTTAGGTATCTTTCATTGCCCTTGGGTACTAGATTATAGTCCTTCTGTATTACATCTTTTCTGCAAATGATATGTTGATTTACGACAATATTTCGTCTGAAATTTTCTTAATATTATCACTATAATTAGAGTTCTCCACATCTTTCAAATGAGAGTGGAATTGGCAGATACTAGACGAATGGTTGCTCTATTTTATGTTTCCTTTTAGAATAAGAAAGTGAAAGTTTTCATTCGACTTGATATTTGGAAAAAGAGTTAACCGAATACGATAAACTATTTGAACTCCTTACCTTTTTAAATAATATAATTTTATCCTACATGGTAACTGTAAAATTGGTCCTGCTTACGAGTTGAAAAATTAAGTTCCTATTAAAGTAAATGTAGTTTGATAGAGCGCATAAGGATAAATCTACGACTTGAATGGTACTTGTCAAGAGAAATACGAATGTTGGTTCTACTTTTATCCACTTTGTGAATTTGAACAAAAAATTGTCGAGCATTGCTTCCTATCATGCCTGTTACCCTTGAAGGTTTGGCACATCATTGGGGGTAGGCGCAAGGTGCCCCTTATATATGCTTTTTCGTTCGAGACCTAACGGAGCTTCACAAACATGTTGCAGGGGTTAGAAAAAAATCCTACAATTTGTTTTTATTTTCTTGTGTTGGTGTATTTGACAGTCTCCCTCATCATGTTATCAAGGTGATCAAGTATACGTCTATCTTGTGGGTCAAGAAGTAATCCATTAAACTTTTTATTGTTTGGGAGCAACGGTGCACTTCATATCTTTTAACGGCTAATTGGATCACTGACAGATCATTGGCCCACCGATCATCTCCATTACTTAAGTACGTAACTTTGTGGCACTAGGTTGTCATGTCCATGAAGGGAATCTCGTATATCGGTCTATCCCCATCCCCTAAGACCACCCTCAGGAAGAAACCTACTTTTGATAAGAAAACTTACTAGCTCAACCTAATGGTGTGTTATCTTGTTATATGTGAAATTTAAACTCAAAACCTTCTTTATTTTAATAAAATCTTTAGCTGTTTCACATCAACCATTTACATCAAGGATCCTTGATTTTAATTTTATTTTGTTATGATGATTGTATTGTTGTGCTCCGGTTAGTTGCTAGATTTGTTTGTTGAAGTAATATGGATGTGCTTATTGTTATTAGAAAATAGATAAATACATAATTAAATATGTATTTTGATTATGTAATTGGTCAATTATTATTAATTAATTAACAAATATATAGAAATACAAACGTTGTCAACTTCCAAAAACAATGTATATGCTTTCCTTCTTATTGTAAGTTTTGTAGCAATTTGCCAATTATTAAACATTAAATTATAACAAAGTAGTATGGATGACGTGCATAAACAATCGATTGGTTGGCGCCACTAATAATGTTATGAACAATCCACCAACTATGAACTATCAATACTGCTCAATGTAGTTTATTATTTAAAACTTTTATCATATAGCTTTATAATTTTTTTCACGTGAGAAACGTAAAACAAAGAATTAAAAATTATACCAATTTATTAAATCATATAGTTTAAGTATAATTTTATTGTTCTGGTCTTTCATCGTTTCTAAATGTAACGATTTGAATCAATCATTCATGAATTTATTTACTTTTAATTACGTGAGGTACAGTCTATTTAAGTTATTTAGCTTTCAAGTTATTAAATATTATGGTGGATAAACAATTTGATTATTTTTTTATAATCTTGTTCAAGGTGATCAACACATAGGAACCACAGAACCACCACAATTCATTAGGGCTTTTCTTATTTACACTCAATGAGCAAACTTGTTTCATAAAAGACAACCCTCTAGAGGAAAGGTCCAAAAAATTTCTATCTTTTCATTTAGGTTTAAATTAAAGGAATCATTGGATAATTAAAAGACAAGTCGAACGGTATGAACAAGAATTAGGTTTTAGTTTGGCTACTCAACTCACTTAATGAAAAAATTGTTTTCATGTAATGGTCGTATGTATGTAGATTGTATCAATATTAAATGTCTCGACTCTACTTAGGGTACATATGATCATTATTTTAAAATGTCGCTCTTGTTTTGATGTACATATATATGATGAACATATGATGCACGCTCACCAACTTCACTTGCCTCTATGTGGAGCTTGCTATGTGTAGGTCGCTATGTGTAGGTTTGGATCACTTACAATATATGGCTCTACGAAGGAAGGGCTTGGGTTAGGAGCGTTTTCAATAAGATTCTTTTCCGAAACAATATTGCGAGAAAGGATATGCATCTGCAATCAAAGTGGAACTTGTTCTTGATGGTTAGGTTACCTTGTTGAGCGCCCAATAATCAATGCCCAGGCTCCTGCTTTTTTGGAATATAACAAGAGCTCCCGAAACATTTCTCTAGCAAGGTAGGGAAAAAGAGTTTTGGAGGTTGAAATTAAAATTGGAATGACTTTCTTAAATTCTTGAGGGTTTGGGTAGGAATCTTTTCTTTTGTCCGGATGCGAACCACAAAACTTGACAGCTACAAACAAGATGACAAGATGACATGATATAATTGAATTATTCATAATTCATATTTTTACTTTCTTGAGTGGCAAACAATCAAATTTAGAATATCACACCTTTAAGCAAATCAATAGAACATGAGGCAAAAGGTTTCAAATTGATACACAATTGCGTCATGTACAGGTTGTCCCACAACTAATTAGCCCAACCAAAACTCGAAGAGTCAAAAACGAAAGACACATGATCACCATAGATGGACTAAAAGCTTAAGATATCTTATGGATGCAAGAATCAAATAACTACTGCTAATTGGCGAACTTATCATAGTTCGACAGTATAATATATTAACAAAATTTTTAAATAGAACTTTTGTACTTTTATGTTACGTCACCGATTCTCACTCATGATCATTCAAGACATATTCAAGCTCTAAGTAAATGTGTTAGTAAAAACAACAAATGATCACTCAAAAGTCACGCACACAACATATATTTTTCAAATATAAGGTAATTATTTATCGTAATTATTTATCGTACATTGTCAATCATACAATTACTTCTTTTTTCAATATATCCAAACAATTCCATGAACATGAAATACACATTGTTGTTCTTTTATGTACTTTTGACAAATTGAGGTACTTGACAATAGTTTAAGTCGTGTTATAATTATTTTGAAGACGTGTAAGAGTATAGTGGATCATCTTATATCAATGCAAAATGAACTTTAGGTGAATATAAGATGCTTAGGGCGTTTGGTTAGTGAAATTTGTTGAAATTAGAAAATGAAATTCAATAATTTTTGAAGGATTTAAAATTCAATGGAATTGAAATATAAAAGTAATTTTAAGTTTCAAATACATTTCTAGTGACAAAACACTTATAAAGGAATTAAAAATTTATCATCCGTTGCAAACCGCCACCCCTCTATGACCACTGATCACTGCCGCTACATACCACTGACCGCCGCCACCGTCACCGTTGACAATCGACCGTGACCACCAACTGCGCCCGTTGCCGAAAATAGACCGTACCCCACTGCTGCCACCGGCCGATCACGCCCGTCGTCGAGAACCGATGATTTCCGTCAAGTGCGTCTAAATCGACGTGGTTCGGTAGTGCGGTCAACGACAATCGACGGTCAGGGGTGGCAACGGTCGGGGTCGATGGCAGTGATCGGAGGTCGGCGGCGATGATCGAAGGTTGGCGGCATCGGTAAGGGTCATCGGTAGGGTCTATTGGTTGTGGGCGGGGTGACAGGTGGTTGTCGGTGATGGAGGCAGTGATCGGTGGAATTTGAAATCGTTTAATATTTGAAAAGATTTTAAAATAATTTATTTGAATAAATTTGAGAAAATTAATTTCAATTTTAATTACTTTCTCAACCAAACACGTTAAGAATGAAATTCAAATTCAAATTTTAATTCTAACAAATTTTTACGAATCAATATAATGATCAAATTCCAATTAAATTAAATTATACCATTAAGTCCTTTTTCATAGTGTAAAATTCATATGTATATATATTGGTTTTAAAATTTGAATTGTCTGTCTAATACACTAGTCACACACATAATCTTTTTTCAAATACTATTATAGTTGACATACATAAACAATGTTTCTCGAACATAAATTTACAGAAGTCATACTTACGGTCCACTATATCTCATTGAGAGATTTAATGAGATTAAAAGTATTATACGTCTAGGCATAAATTATATTGGATGTGGACATTTTAATCCCTTAATTTAATATCTTTAAAGTATTTATAAAGATTTCTATAGTTTTAATATTTTTCTAAAAAATATCTAACTTATACAATTTTTTTGAACGGCTTATACATTTACTAAACAATCTACTTTCATATACACTTTAAAAATCTGAGTATGAAGTTAAAAATGATTGTGTAAAAACACACAACCGTACTCTTTTAAGAATTATTACCCTGTACACCGTATACCAGGTGTCAAACATCCTAAGATCAAATCTCCTCCGTCGATGAAAGAACCACGCGTGGGGCCACTTTACAAACTCAATCCAGCTTTTCATTTCCGCATACGTTCGATACTTCCAGTGGTCATCCCAACACCTAATCACACCCTCATTATATAAATACACATTTACAGTAATTAACAGTTCCTTTAATAATAATAACAATAATAACAATAATAACAATAATAATAATAATAATAATAATAATAATAATAATATAATAGAGACAGATATGCATTTGAAGCTTCAGTCTTCTCTCCCCCTTTCTCTCTAGGGTTTCAAAAGCGCCGCTGTTGTTGCTGATCGGAGGGTGTTTGATACAATAATCATCAGGTGATTTACGTTATTATGTTGTTTAATCTGTTGATTTTTTTGTTTTTGCGTTGATTGATTAGTTACGGTTTGATTGTTGCGAAATTTGGGTTTCCGATCTGATTGAAGTATTGGTTTTGTAAGCTTGGTGTTTCGTTATGTGATCTGCGTCTGTGTTGTGAGCGATTGTTGGTGGTTGATTTTAGTGGTGAGGAGTTGGAAACTGTTTGAGTTACTGTAGATCGGGATTTTTTGTTGATTGTTGGTTTTGGTGAATTGGATTTGAGAATTTGTGGATGAATTTGAGTTAATTTGGTGGTTGAGAATCGATTTATTTGGAGTTGAAGTTTGTTTTGTTTTGTTTTGTTTTGTTTTGTTTTTTGTTGTGGTTGACCTGTTGGAAGTTTGGTGCGCATTTGCTGCTTGCGTAAGAAGTAGGTGTATCATGTATGATTGTATGCTTGTTTGATAGGATGATGAAATTATTTTGTTATTTATATCGATTTAAGCTAAACTGGTTTTGCTGATATGTGAGGGTAGATAGTTATTGTATTGTACTTTCACCTGTGTGTTATTAGAAACTTGTTGAATTAGTTAAACTGTGCTGGTTTTCTGGACTTGTTTTAAATGATGAAGCATGGAAAAAATGAAAAATCTGTTTCAAGCTGTAAAGTTGCTCTTTTTATCTGGTTTTTGTTGTTTCTGAAATGATTAACTTTCATACAAGTCAGTTTAGTTCTTTGTGGTTAGTTGGAATGTGGAATTATCGTTTTTGTTAACGTATTCTTCATGCTGTTTGTTTTAAAGTCATGTTAACCTGATGTTTATGGTGATGCAGTTCCCTCAAAACAGTGTTTGCCAAATAGTGATGGCATTGGAAGTTACTCAAATTTTGTTGAGTGCACAATCAGTTGATGGATCGGTTCGTAAACATGCTGAAGAAAGTTTAAAGCAATTTCAGGAGCAAAATCTATCTGGATTTCTGTTATCTCTATCTGGAGAACTTGCTAATGATGAGAAGCCTATTGAAAGTCGTAAATTAGCTGGTTTGATTCTGAAAAATGCATTGGACGCAAAAGAGCAACATAGAAGATATGAGCTAATTCAAAGATGGTTATCACTAGATGTTGGTGTTAAGACACAGATTAAGACATGCCTGTTGCAGACACTCACATCTTCTGTTCATGAGGCACGATCAACTGCGTCACAGGTGATTGCTAAGGTTGCTGGCATTGAACTGCCACAAAAACAATGGCCTGAGCTCATTGGTTCACTTCTATCAAATATTCATCAAGTTCCTGTTCATGTCAAGCAAGCTACTTTAGAAACACTTGGTTATTTGTGTGAAGAAGTTTCACCGGATGTTGTAGAACAAGATCAGGTGAATAAAATACTCACAGCTGTAGTTCAAGGTATGAATGCAAGCGAGGCTAGCAATGATGTGAGGCTTGCTGCAACAAGAGCTTTGTATAATGCTCTTGGTTTTGCTCAAGCAAATTTTACTAATGATATGGAGCGTGATTATATCATGAGGGTTGTTTGTGAAGCAACGCTTTCACAAGAAGTCAAAATTCGACAAGCTGCGTTTGAGTGTTTGGTTTCCATTTCATCAAGCTACTATGAGAAGTTGGGCGCTTATATGCAAGATATTTTCAACATTACTGCTAAAGCTGTAAAAGAAGATGTAGAGCCAGTAGCTTTACAAGCCATCGAATTCTGGAGCTCAATATGTGATGAGGAAATAGATATATCGGAAGAATATGGGAGTGATTTTGCTACTGCTGTTTCTGATATCCCTTGCTTTTACTTTATAAAACAAGCTCTTCCTGCACTTGTACCTATGCTATTAGAAACTTTGCTGAAGCAAGAAGAAGACCAGGATCAAGATGAGGGTGCATGGAATATAGCCATGGCTGGTGGAACATGTCTTGGGTTGGTGGCTCGAACTGTAGGAAATGATATTGTGCCACTTGTCATGCCTTTTATTGAAGAAAATATAACGAAACCTGATTGGCGGCAAAGAGAAGGTGCTACTTATGCATTTGGTTCAATACTAGAAGGCCCATCACCCAATCAGTTAGTTCCACTTGTAAATGTTGCTCTGAATTTCATGTTGACCGCGTTGACCAAAGATCCCAACAACCATGTAAAAGACACCACTGCTTGGACACTTGGAAGAATATTTGAGTTTCTTCATGGCTCGACTATGGAGACACCTATAATTACTGCAGCAAATTGCCAACAGATTATCACAGTTCTTTTACACAGCATGAAGGATGCACCAAATGTGGCTGAGAAAGCTTGTGGGGCCCTCTATTTTCTTGCTCAAGGCTTTGAGGACGTGGGCCCATCATCTCCTTTGACTCCATTTTTCCATGAGATCGTGCAATCTCTTTTGACAGTTACTCACAGAGAAGATGCTGGAGAATCTAGATTAAGGACTGCTGCATATGAAACATTAAATGAAGTTGTGAGGTGTTCTACTGATGAAACAGTTCCCATGGTGTTACAACTAGTACCCATTATCATGATGGAACTCCACAAAACACTTGAAGAACAAAAACTTTCTTCTGATGAAAGAGAAAAACAAAACGAGCTGCAAGGCTTGTTGTGTGGATGCTTGCAGGTGATCATTCAGAAACTTTCAGCATCAGATGCAACAAAATATGCTTTCATGCAATATGCAGATCAGATCATGAATCTATTTCTTAGGGTTTTTGCTTGTCGAAGTGCCACAGTTCATGAAGAAGCCATGCTTTCTATTGGAGCTCTTGCTTATGCAACTGGGCCAGATTTTGCAAAATACATGCCAGATTTCTACAAGTATTTGGAAATGGGACTCCAAAACTTTGATGAATATCAAGTGTGTGCAGTCACAGTAGGTGTGGTGGGTGACATTTGTAGGGCACTGGAAGAGAAAATCTTGCCATGGTGTGATGGGATCATGACCCAGCTTCTTAAAGATTTATCAAGCAATCAATTGCATCGATCTGTCAAGCCTCCAATATTTTCATGTTTTGGTGATATTTCACTAGCAATTGGTGAAAACTTTGAGAAGTATTTAATGTATGCCATGCCTATGCTTCAAAGTGCAGCCGAGCTGTCTTCACACACATCTGGTGCTGATGATGAAATGATAGAGTACACCAACCTCTTGAGAAATGGTATTTTGGAGGCTTATTCAGGAATATTTCAGGGTTTCAAGAACTCCCCTAAAACCCAGTTGCTGATACCATATGCTCCACATATTGTCCAGTTTCTTGATCTGATTTACATGGAGAAAGACATGTGAGTTTCTTCTTCTAATTTTTTTAATTGTTTAACTGGTGCATTTATATCCTTGATCTAATTTTGCAAGATTCACGGGTTGACTGGTTGGGTAATACATAAGTGCCGGATGAAACTGGCTGGGCCTGTGCGGGCTAACCCACAAACACATTATCATATTTTTTGATTTTTTAAGATAATTAATGCGATAGATATGGTTAAACAGATATATAATCTGAATATTTGGATAAAACGATTTAAGTAGGTTATGCAACATGTATGCATTAAAAGTAGACTATGGTGGACTTTCTGTATGTTCGACTCATGTGGGCCTATTTGACCTGCTATTACCATTTTGTCTTGATTTGCTTGAGATGAAAAAACCACCACCCCAAATTGACGCATTAATATGTAACTTGATCATCTGTTCATGTTTCAGGGATGAGGTGGTGATGAAAACTGCAATTTGTGTTCTTGGAGATCTAGCTGATACTCTTGGAAGTAATGCTGGGTCCTTAATTCAACAATCTCTTTCAAGCAAAGATTTTTTGAATGAGTGCTTAGCTTCAGATGATCATTTGATTAAGGAATCTGCTGAGTGGGCCAAGATGGCTATCAGTCGGATTTCTGTCTAAGGCTCAGCCGATTCGTACATACATTTTTTTCCTTTTCATTTAGGAGTCCCTGCATGCATATGGTCGAGTCGGGGTCAGGTTAAGTCCTGGATTGCATTCATTGGGTCGGGTCAGGTCAGGTCAGGCTGGTATGCACATGCTCCATGGGAGTTTTGGGTGCTTTGCTTCTCGTCACCAGGGGCAAAGTAGTAATATGATGGTTCTGCACAGTTGGGGCTGGAATCAAGGCTAATTCATCATCAGGTTCACATGAATAATTGTTACCCTGGTGGTGTTCACAGCAGCTTTGGTTGTCGGGTATAGGTCACAAAGAATGCATCATGCTTGCTATTTACAATTTTGCCATCACCGGTTCCCTTTCAAAGTTACCTTCTTCATATGGGTCGGGGGTCGGGGTGGGCCTAGCACACATATCAGGTACACATTGCATTCTGCATCATACATTTTTTTCTATTCATACCATGGTTCTAAGTTTTATTTTTTAGGGTGTCGGTTTTGAGTCTTGCATTAGTTGGTATTGCGTGTCACATACATTCAGGAAGTCGAAAAGAGGTTTTGCATCGTCCGTCCTTATCAGTAGGTTTTTCATTTGAAGTTATTGAAACACAGTGGATTCATGAAAGAAATCATCTTTTGTTTTGTACTTGCTTTGATGTGCTAGAAAAGGTTGAAGCATATATGTTTTGAAATGTGTAAATCCTATTTTGATTCCCAATTTGTAGAAACTGGCATTTTACATAGAAAATGTCACAACTTGTGATGAAAAGTGTGTGGGAATTTTGAGGATTTTGAATCTGGTATTTTATTTATTTTGCTACCAAATGAAAACATTACAAATAAATATGGATGTGTGAATGCCAAAGTGTATTTGTATTGCTCTCTTTCTTCATTTCACTGTATATAGAGGTGAATTGGTTAACCTGAAACACTTTTATGTAAATGTTTTATTAAATTTTTTTAGTGCTCTCTAA
Organism: Flaveria trinervia; assembly: GCA_025506515.1. NCBI lineage: Eukaryota > Viridiplantae > Streptophyta > Magnoliopsida > Asterales > Asteraceae > Flaveria > Flaveria trinervia. The sequence goes on from CM046452.1 coordinate 20,454,397, forward strand.
CTCTACTTTCTAATTACACCTTGTGCATTATACAACTCAGGACCTCCACCTAAGAGGTTTGCGCCTCTATCATGTGGGCTGGTCTCGCAATCTTTACTAATAACTAATGTGATATAAACCGAAAATGCTGTCTTGTACAGCTTCAGGGTGCCGCCCCTTAACCTGCTAGTAGGACTCCCACCAGGGGAGGTGCCCTTTGACTTCATTTCAGTACTAGTCGGTTTATTTACGGTTTGGTTTAAAACCTTCCTAGCCGTTTTGTCAGCTCCCGAACTGGTCTATCAGTTTGGTTTCTTGATCTCATATTCTCATATATAATTTAGTTGATTAACTTTGTAATTTTAAATCATAACGAATCGTTTGGTTTGATGTGATCTGACCTGTATCATATGGTAAAATCCTTAATTTATTGGTAATTTTTAATAACTTGTACCGAGCAAAATTAAGTAAAACCTGTTTAGCTGACCAATTGGGTATTTTTAAAAACCACCACTTATTTTTTAGAGTCAGATCTTAGATATTTTTGTTTGGGTATATTTAATACTTTGTATTAGAGTCGGGCAAATCGGGTTTTGGGCCATACCTGAAATTGAGTACAAATCAGGTTCGGCCCAACCGGGTATTTTTGTACCTTGGTTGAGGTGAAACCGGGTATAAACCCGGGTTGAATTCATCTACTTGAAAACCCTATCCGTTATACCCGGATAGGGTCAGGTCCAATACCTGGGTTATTTTCATTTTTCATGTGTGTGTGTCCAATACCAGGTTCAATCTGTATACATCTCACATCAGGTACTACCCGGTCAGGTCCAAACCTAGTTTTTATACCCGCCTCTAGTTTGTATTGAACACAATTTATATTGGGTTATGTTTTCATGTCAATCATGTCCGTAAGGCAATATTGACACTTTTACACCCCATAAAAGCCAACAAAATAACACACCAAGTTTGAGTTTTTAAAAGTTTACAACAGGCAGTAAATCTATTTTACAAAGCTCTTTAGAAAACACAAGATATTTCATAGAAACAAAGAGTACCCACAATCAAGTTCAACACATCCTTTCTCCTCCCCATGTGCTGCTTCTTTCTCCCTATGGACTTCCTCTTTCTCCTGCTTAGCATTCATCATCGGTTAAAGTTGAGACGCTTTTCGTCTACAAAACTAGGTTGCCAGTCTCTTTCCCTTGGCCTGCTTGGAACCTCGTCTGCTACGAACGTCTGTGGCCACGTTATAGATGGTCTAAGTGTGATGCATGTTCATAACTCATCGTTAACTTTACCAACTTCTAAGGACTTTGTTTTTTCATCTTGGCAAATTAGATTTTAATATTACAAACTATTACCTATTGACTATTAATAATTCATACTATTAATTTTGTAGGTAACAATCCCAACTTTTTACTTTTATTACCAACAACAGTTCAAATAATATATTTTCAATTTTTTACATTTAATTTGGACTTGATTCCAATCGTAATAATAATTATGAACAAAATAAAGAAACATACAAGTTAAATTGAGCATAAAATAAATACAAATTGAACGTGAAAATTTGAATATTATGTCACTGGTATTGTTGTTGGTAACAAAAGTAAAAGTTAAAAGTGTTGTTGTCCAAATTAATAGTATGAATTACTATCGGCCAACAAGTAATAATTTGGATTAATAAAATTAAAGTTGCATATTTTTCTTTATCTTTTCATCTATGAATACATGGTGTAGATGTACCATATCAACTAAAAAACCAAAATAAAATTTATATTTTTATGTCATTTTTAACAAACGATATAAATAACATGCATCACAAGCGTACCCTTGTTAATTCGATAATGACCAATAAGCAACTAAGCACTGTTAATTCGTTAATTTTGCAATCAGTTTTTATTTAATTGTTTGACAAATTTTACAACATAATATTATTTTCTGTGAAATATTCTAACAAATTATTGCGACCAATTTGTTACCATTGAAATTGATCATAAAATGATCAGCGAATAATCAACTGAGTCTTGTCTGCTCATTGACTGCGATTTGCGGACCATTCCTTGAATATCAAATTGTTGTAAATTTTACAGCCGATTTTATCTTTTTAATTGATAAGTTTTACAACTGATATTATTTTTCTTATAAGTTTTTGTGACTAATTTGTCACCATTGAAATTGATCGCAAAATTACTGGCCGGCAGATACTAAATATCGTTTGGTCATTTATTTTGTGACCAGTCTTATTGATAGCAAATCAATAAGTTTTTACATTTGATTCTACTTCTAACTTTTATATCTTTAAAAGTTACACCCGAATTGATCTCTTATTAATTAACTAAGTTAGGAACCGTGTATTACACGACTAACTAAAATAATATATTACAAGATTTCATATTTGAATTAAGATTGATTTTTTATGTTTACATTGTAAGATGTAAATGTATATTGGCTTCATAAATTACATATTGTTTGTGTAAGAAATTTTAAAAATACTATAATTATTATAATTAATTTGAGATTTGAAAACAAATCAATTCCATATTTTAAGAAATGGACGATTTAAAATAGATTGAAAGATAGTAAAGTCAAAACCTTATTTGAAGCCTATAAGGTTGATACTTTTTGTAATCGTTATTTCAAAATTCAAGCATAGTATATGTTCATTATCAAAATATTTAAATTTTAAACATTTTTTATTAAGCGAGAACTTATGAATAAAAAATATTTATTTTCAAGTAGTACGTTTTTAGATGTTATAAATTTTATGTTCCATATGCTTGGTTGTAATTGATATTTTGGAATTACATCAAAATTATTTAAATTACAAAGTTAAGTATTAAAATATTTATGAATTGATATAATAAATATATAAATTAAATTAAAATGTACATGTTCATCAATATATATATATTCCACAATATATATATATATTCCACATTCCTTGTGAACATTAATTTTTTTCAAAATTAATTATTATACTATAATTGTGCGTTCATATTTTTCATGTCAAGATCATTTTAAAAAGCAAAAGCTTTTAGTCCTATTTTTTGTGAAATAGTTTTATAAAACAATATGAGTAAACAAAAATAGTAATTTTATCTTTAAGTCCCTAACTCAAAATTTTAAATTATTCATTAAAAATACAAAGATGATTTGGATCATATTTATATCAATTTTTTTAATATTTTTTAAATATGAAAATTACTATAGCATCAACTTTTTAATATCTTTTGTTCATAGATCAAAGAATTTGGTTTCTAAACAATTTATCATTTTATGACATAAAGTGTCTATTAGAATGATAATTTATCATATAACTTTGATGATAAATTGTCTTTAACTTAAATATTAATATTATTTTTTGGTTTTAATTTAAATGAATGGCGGATTATTGTTTTTTTTATTACATTAGTGTGTTATTTTTGAAACAATTACTTCTTTTATATATATATATATATATAATATATATATATATATATATGAAAATTGTAAAGCCTGAAAAATTTAAAGAAAATAAGATAGAATGAAGTTCTCGCGCGAAAGGGACTTCCCGCGCAAGAAGCCTGGGCAAAAAGTTTGAGCTGGGTATAAAAGTTGAAGCACACCCATACCTGACTCATGACTCACGCGAAAATGCTGCTGCAGAGAGAGAAAACGACTATTTAGAGAGAGAAAGTGAAGAATCGAAGCGTTTGAGGTACGTAACTCGTATAGTAACTCATGTTATGTACTGAGAACGGATTATTGATGGGTTTAACGCGTGGCTATGTAGTTTATGCACGACTAAGGCTTCGCGAAGGTTGTCTTGCTGCTAGAACTTCAAGAATTGGGTTTCTAGTCCCCTTTTTACGAAAGTCTTATGTTTTTAAGGCTATTATGCATACCTACCTTCACGTTTATCTGCATGATTATGTTGTATATGGGGTTTAGTTCGTTAGAAGAGCTTCAGATGCCACAAGTTACCCTTGGGCGTTTAGCTCATAGTTTTTGCGCGAGTAGTCAGTGCACGGATTGAAATTTGAATATGGAGGATTCTCGCACGATACGTAGTTATCGCTCGAATGGCATCTTTTCGTGCGAATATATATTAAGCTGTATGATTTTGGACGATTGTACAGTTCTTGCGCGATAGGTAGTTTCCGCGCAAGATGTTAAGTTTTCGCGTGCTATGCTGTTGTATGCGTTGTTATCTTATGTTGTACTATTTTCAATGATTATAATAATGATTATGATTATGTTTTATGTCATGACTTTACTTGGTATGGTATGGATGATTATAAGTAAAGTATTATGTAACGAAAGCGGAAGATAATAATAACGAAAAATGGAACGTAAATAACAAATGAAAGTCTTGCAAGCAAAATGAAAGGAGATTCACAACTCATTGAGGGGTTGTGTAAGACCCGGTTATTTTAAAAAGGCAAGACATGAAGAATAAATGAAAGAAAAGCAATAAAGTCTAAGTGGAAGGACTAAAAGTGTCCAAAAAGACAAATCTTTGAAAAAGTTGGTGTTCAGGTGGGCATGGCCTCCCACCCTCCCTTCACATCATTCTTTCTTTCGGTTTTAGAGAGAGAGAGTAGAGGAACTCTCGGTTGAAGATAAGAGGAAGAAAAGGAATCGAATTCAAGGTAAGAATTCGTGGTTTTTAAATGTTTATGACGGGTTTTATCCCGGTTACATGCTTATGTGCTTATGTGGTTGTGTATGTGCTCGGGTGTGTGTGTTTGGTGTTGTTTTCAGGTGTTTGAACTCAGTTGCAAAGGGTTAGAAAGGAAGAAACACCCAAGTTGCCTCAGGTGAGTTCTAGACCCTAGTTTTTACTTGTTTTAAACTATCTTTGGTGCTGAAAATGTATTAAAATGATATTACAAAGTTTATGTATGTTTACCCGTATGTAGTGTGAATGATTAGATGTTGATTCTTGAATGTTTATAGGTTATTCATGTTTAGAATAACCATGTTAAGCTTAGAACAGATGGGTTTGATGATTGGGTCTGAAAACATATTAGAAATATGTTACACAGAGGGTCCATGTGCCTAGATAAGGCTCATGCGTCTGAAAACGCCTTAGAAGGATTTAAGTGTAATCCATGCGCTTGAACAGTAGCCCATGCGTCTAAGATTGCCTTAGAAATGTTTTAAGTATAGCCCATGCACCTGAACAGTGGTCCATGCGCCTAGAAATATTAGTCGGATGACTAAGTATAGGGCCACGCGCCCCAATAGTGCCCATGCGCCCAAGTGGCTCATGCGCCAAAGTGTCCATGCGTCCGAATAATCCATACGCCTAAGAGTTCATACACACAAATAGTGCCCATGCGCCTGAATAGTTCATGCACCTAAGTGATAAAATGATAAGTGTGGCTGATGCGCCTATATAGTGATGAAACGCCCAAACAGGGTTCATGCGCCCAAATAGTGCCAAAGCGCCTAAGCACTTCGAAATTTTTACAAAATTTTTTGGGGGTCTGTGCTTTTAGGGTTTGACTGAGGGTTGACTGGGGCTTATTTATGATGATGTTTCATGCATGGTTATGATTGTTCCTTAATGTTATTATTGCTAATATAATTATTACTTATAGTATGTGACTTTATGTGGTATGTTTATTATCGTAATGTAAAGTATAACGTAATAATATAAAGAAAGAGCAATAAAGAAAAGAAGAGGAACATTAATAAAAATGTTAACAAGTCTTGCAAGCTTACAGGAGGTACACGACCATGTTGTCGTTAACTCAACTGTGCTGCGGGTTAGCTACCCTATTATGCACACATGGCCAATCAATTGAGATTGGCAGGACCTTTGTAGCGTGTCCTGGGTGATTGGGTTGGTCTTGTATACAGTACACAGAACCCTTTCGAGGGATATAGTTGACCCCTTTTGAGGGATACAGTTGACCCTTTCGAAGGATATAGTTGACCCTTTCGAGGATATAGATGGCCCATCACCCGTTTTCCATCGCGCATACAGTTGGGGTATTGCTCATTGGTCCATACAGAAAGCAAAAGATAAAGATAAAAGTTTACAGACAAGACATACAGTAAAGAGAACGAACATTATCTGTTCATATAGTTAATGCGTGCTCGCATATACAGTACAGAGTTGTATTTGACAGAAAAGAGTATTTTCATATACAACATACAGAAAGTATTTTATTACTTTTAAAACTAGAACTCACTCAGCAACGCTGACTTTTATACATTTTCAGTTGGCAGGTAATTATGGCTGAGGATGGCACGAGGGTGAAGCCACTCGGTAAGAAAAGACTGACATTCATTCGTATTCTATGTCGTTGTTGTTTTATAATGCAGTAAAACAATTCTTTTGTAAAGAGTAAAATGATGATGTATTGCTTAACAATAGTGTTTTAAATGAAATGAATTGTTTTTGATAAATCATTTCTGCTGCTTAAGTTTGTATAATTATAATGTGTAGTGTTTTAACTGTTGTGATTGACCAACTGTGAGGTGCCCGGGAACGGAGCCTTACAAGTTGTTAGCTTAAATGTGTGTGGTTTAGCTAACCCATAAGGATGCACACATGGGTCTAATCCTTGTGATTGACCAAACGAATGGGAACTTTGTCGCTTGCCCCGATACCAGAGTCAACTTCGTGCACAATGTTAGGGGTCTATTTATAGACTTCGGCCCACTACCAGCTTCTTGCACAATCTTTAAGGTATAACATATGAAACTGATCTAGATGAAAGTGAAAGAAAATGATGAAAGTATGAAATGTGCATTATGTACGAAATGAACGATGATAAAAGGTAAGAATTATTATTATCTATATGTATATACGATGTATGATCACGTGCGAAAATAAAATAATGTTTTAAACGAAAGTAAAGTATTTTATTTACTAAAAGTATAACTCACTCAGCGTCGCTGACTTTTGTACGCACAATAGTTGGCAAGTAATTGATGTTGCTGAGGAGGTGCAAACATGGATGCATAAGCTACTAGGGATGATCCGAGATTGGCACCCTTGTTTTGTGAATGATTTTGTACTTAATACCATTTTTGAAATGTAAACAACGATATGTCAATTTGACACAATTTTTGGTATTAATGAAAAGTTATACATATCCGCTGTAAAATGTTATATTTTAAATGTTTTACGCTATGAATGACCAACCAGTAAACATATCAGGAACGATGCCTTACAAAAATTTAAGAAAATTTGAACATTAAAAAGTTCATGTATAATCAGTAGTTCTATACACTTTATTTGATATCAAATTTTAATAAGAAAACAATTTAAAACTTAAATTATATCGATTTATAATATGAAAACTATTTAAAACGTTAATTATGCTGACAGTAAATGATTAATAAATGCATGTTTAAATTAAATATCATAGCTTCCAAAATTGAATGAATCACAATTTAATAAATTTTAGGCGAAAAACTTAATTTAAGAGTCTTTTGTTGATTGACACATGTCTCTAGAAAACCTTGATTTATTAAAGGTAATAGATTTATGAAACTCTGCAATTGATTTACGATCATTGTTATTATTATTATTATTATTATTATTATTATATTATTATTATTATATTTTGTAAACACAAACAACGTTGGATAATCCAAGCTCATCAACCATCAATTCCAGGTAAAACCCACCATCTGAAGATCCTATGAAAAAATCCGGTCCACCAACAACATTTACAATCATTGTTATTTTCTAAAAAAATTACAACTGAATTTTTTAATAAAAATTAAACTTATTTTACAAAAAACTTGTGACCAAATTCTTTCACAATATGAGTGATGGAACCTGTTTGGTCGCTATCTTACCATCTAATTTTGTGACTATAATTCGAAACTAAAAGCCTTAGTAGCACTTAGACACTTATGTGGTTAAATACTTTATATATATCTTTATATCAGGGATGGTTAAATCTGTTGGAATTCTGGACACAAGATAATTATATTTATATATGTTTTATATAAATAGTTATTTATTTATTGGTTTAAGTTCTCGTTTTGTAACGAACTATATCGTGTCCAAACTAAAGCTATAATGAATTAGATATAGATACTAGAAGTTGAGTGGTCGGAATGAAAAAAGTAAAACTTGGGTGATTATTATAGAAAATTGTTGTAATTTCTTGCATAATGTTAATAAAACCATTTATTGATTAAAATGAATGTTTTATGTTGACTAAGTTTTTTAATAAATATTATGAATGTTTATTATGGATCATAATTTTTATTAAAATTGGTATTATAATTGTCATGAATAAAATGAAAGTTTTAATTTGGTCTCATAAAACATTTCATAAATCAAATAAAAGTTTTGATTGTGAATCATAAAACTTACATTAATATGAAGTTTTTAACATGAGTATATAAACAAATTAATAATAAGAAAGGAGAAGAGGAAATTTATTTTCTTTAGATTCAATAAGTTTTATAGAAATTTAGAGAGTAGCACTCTCTAAGTTGTTGTTCATACACCATCATCTTTAACACGGGTCCTTTATAACACATATTTTACCCGGTGATCTCTCGGGACGAGGTACTCTCTGGCAGTATATACTGCTTTGCCTATTGTACCCTGGAGATATACGTATTGTTTTGAGTAGAGACGCGAAATCAGTTTTAAAGGACCCGTGTCTAACACGATTCTCAGCCACAACCGTTAATATTTTGTTTGTTAATTGTTGCGGTTAAGGGGTATGGTTGAAGATTCGAACGCGATGAAAACTCGTGTCAAGAATACTATATGAAGACTTGTTGGAGTATATACTAAAGAAGAATGCTCGAATCAAGTTTGGTACATAAATATTATTTGTATTTATTTTTCTAGTCGCATTTATAAACAGTATTGTACTATAATATTTCTCATGACTAAGGAGAATATCGTTAGAATTATTATCTTTTAATATAAAAGTGAACCTATTTCCTACAAAATCCAAACCCAATGACGTTATCGTAAAACTAAAAATTCAGAAACGAGTATAACCTTTAGTTTTATAATTTTTCTTATGGATATAAGATAAAGTGATATTAAGTTTATACACCTAGAACATGTCGTATAATGCCTTTAACCGAACACCAAACAAAACACTAAACTTTTAGGGTACTTTCAATAGAGTTTTAGTTATTACTTTACTTCACTCTACACATTTTATATATATCTTTATACCAGGGATGGTTAAAACCCAAACTTAATGACGCCATCGTAAACCTGAAATATCAGGTACAACTATAACCATTAGTTTTATAATATTTCTTATAGATGTATGTTTAAGTGATATAAAGTTTACACACTTAAAACCCCATGTCGTATAATGCCTTTAACCGAACACCAAACAAAACACTAAAGTTTCTATCGAACTTTATGAAGAAAAACATATTTTATAAAAACATTATTGTTGTAAATGACATTAAATATACTTTAAAAACCACTCAACATAGCCTATGCGCATAGTACACGTTAATATGTAATGACAAACTGGTAATTTGTTTAAACTGTTAGGGTACTTTCAAATAGATTTTCAATTATTCTTTTTCTTCACCTCACCCATTTAGCTGTATTACACTTTATATTTTATATTTATATACTAACTTTACAAAACTCGTGTAATATATTATACAGGTTGAATAAATAAAGTAATAAAATAATATATTTATTAATTATAAAATGATATTTTAAAATATTATATGATTAAAAATATATATGAAAAAATAATATAAATAATAAAACAGTGGTATTAACTTTTTAAAATTTTGTTTTTAATTTTTTTTAAAAAAATAAACATTTTGTTTTAAAACAGTATAAAAATATCAATTTTAAAAGTTTTCTTATTACAACTCTCAAATTTGATTATTTTTTGTTTTTAAAAAAATTGACTTTTAAAAATATCAATTTATTTAAAAATTACCCTTAATAAATAAATTTATCTTTTAGTTTATTAAATATTAAAAAGTATTAAAATATTATTATTATTAATTAAGATAATTATTTAATAGGAGAGAGAAACGAGAAATTTTTTATGAGGATGATTGTAATGCTGACACGTGGTATCTCATTTATCATTTTATTAGAGTAGAAAGATTTGTTTTTTAGCACCCTCATATTTTTCTCCTATAACTCTAAAATTTAGTATTTTATAAAATCCTGAATATACTATTGTGAATCCAAGGATCGCGAACATGAATTATCAATGTCGGTCGATTGACAAGTCAATGTTTGCGGAATCAACGTTGATTTGGTTTAACTGTTTTGCAATAACTTTAAATATCAATGAATGTTCAAGAACACATGTAGCATAACACAATTAATGATTAATATGTATTTTATTAGAACATGTTAATGATTACAAATATAATGAATGAACGATATCAAAGTATGTTATGATGTGACGGCTGCTAGGGTTTGATTGAGAGACTTTGAAGTGATTGTTATAATGCTGTTGCTGTTGTCGCTCTATCAATCGTCTAAAACAACCCCCCGTAATCGAAACCTAGGATCCATATATATATAGACAATGATGTTTCTGTTATAGGAGACACCAGATCTCTTGGGATTTGATTTGTGTCAGTTAAGGAATCATCGGATTTCTTGGGATCCGCTTAACTACCTTGTTGACTTGTTGACTTGTAACACTTGCACTATACAAGTGTTTGGACTCCGTAGGAATATGTGTCTTCCGTAGGAGTTTGTTCTTCCGCAGAAGAATTGTTCTTCCGCAGAAGTCTTGTTCTTCCGAAGCAATCTTGTTCTTCACTTCTGGTTGTTCATCCGCAGAGGATCTTCAGATGACAAGTTACTTGTAAGAAATATATCTACGGAAGAACAAAATGTTCATCTGTTGGTCAATTTCATAAGTTGACCGAGTATAATGTTTGTACCTGTAACCATACATAAATCAACACACACAAAAATGGGTTAACCTATATATTTAATGCATACACAATAATGAATTACAAACATTCATTACAGATATTAATTCAAGTACTAAGCCTATACATAATGAACTAGATCTACTGAAACTAGACCTAACAATGCTCCCTCTTAGGCTTAGATACTTGCAATCAGTTCTTCAACACTGAAAGTTCCTTGACTCTGGCAATGATCTTATTGTAGAAGTAAGATACAACAGTCTTTTGATCATCATACTTGTAGTTGATCTTCATCTTGTTGAACTTCTTTAGAGTCTCAAAGCTAATTCCCAAGACATCTTCCTCCGTAGTAAGTGTGTCTAACACATTATTGTTATTCCTCACTTCTAACTCATCTTGCTCTGAAATTCTGAGTTCAGTTACTTCATCAAAAGTTGTTCCCTTTAGCAGTCCAGCATTGTATCTTCTTCTTTTGTAAGCTTTTGCATGTAATTTATCAATCACTTGGATCACATGGACATGCAGAAACAAATCATTCTGTGCTTTTTCATCGGTCAACTTAGGAAAGAATTTTTCATTGAGGTATGAGGTGTAGCTGGGATGAAGTAGTTTGATTTCCACAGGATCAAAGATCCTGATACGGTCAGCTTTCTTGTTTTTAGCATTTCTTAACAACACCAACTCCTTTGTTTTCTCAACATATCCCCATTCAGTTATAGGGTATGTGAATTGAGTTCCTTCAATACATTTGATTGCTGTTGTAGTTCTACTTTTGTATCCAACCCTCTTCAAGAATTCATCATCTACTGATTCTGTGGCATTGGACTTGTATCTTTTAAGCCCCATTGATTCTTTTCTGATACTCTGCATCTTCTCTTTTAGCTTCACTTAAGACATCATCTTTAAACTTAGTCTTGAGCTTTCCCACTAGAGTTGAGAAGTCTCTTCCTCTAGGGTGAATTGGATAATTGCAGATGATCAGGCTTTGACTTCTCCCAACTCAAGAACCCTTCTTATTGTCTGTTCATCTATTCTCAGTCGTCGATTCTTCACAGTAGCCACAATAGCTTCACCGTCTTCGTCTATGCGTGTAGAGTTCCAGAAATCAGTGATATGTGATTGATAAATCACAGGCTCTGCAAATAAGGCATAGAACAACCTTGATCTTCTTAGATATCTAATAAGTTCTTGACACCCTTCTGAGACAGGATCATCAGGGTTTAAGAAGGCACACATATTGTGTTCTTTCGCAAATCGATTATCCATCTGTTCATAAGAAGAAGACTTCGATAAAATCACATTATTGATATGAGAATACGAACAGTTGTGAGATAAAAAAGAATCAAATGGTTCATTTTTGAATATTACAACATGTTTTACCTTAATAACAGCGGATTAAGAACACAAATATATGTTTGTTTAATGTTTTGATATGGTGAAATTTGAATACTGAGAAAGTGGGAAAACGTTTGTTGAGAGTGGGTTTTCTAGGTCTGAAAAGTTATGTATATTATTAACACCTCCGTTGATGAGCTAGTTCTAGGCTACGTTTCGACATTTCCTTTTTTCATTATTTTAAGCCCCCACCGCAATGGGGTTTTTGGCTTATTTTATATTGTAACATTTTCCTATTTTGGAAAATAGAAACCCAAACCCGAATCCGTTTGGGTTAATTTTGGAAAATCAAATACATTAGTTAGCAATTTAATTTATTTTAATCCTTCAAAAACTATAATAATATTATTTATTCAACTTCTATTTATTAAATCAATTTATGGTAATTTTATGATTTATAGAATAAAATTTTATAAATTCATGAAGTTTAATTGTCATTTATGAGTTTTAATTATAAAACTAAAATCAAATATTAAAATACAGAGATCATTACTTTTATAAATATGTAAGGTCTATAAAAGGTTATTAATATTTATAAGATTTTAATTATTCAATTAAAATAAATAATCAAATTATAAGTTTTTATTAGATTTATAAAGTCTACAAAGATTTAATAGAAAATAAGTTGATTAAATTAAAATTAAAGTTTTAATAAATTAAAAGTTTAAATTGTAATTATTCTTTTATCTATTTATTTTATTTAATCTTATATTTATTTCAAAATCATAACCCCCTTTTAAAAGACTTATAACTCACCATTAACACCATTAACACAAATCTTTCATCATCCTTTGGTTATAATAAAATTTAAGAATTTTATTTTACAAGTAATTTCAAGAAGTTTCAAATTCTAAGATAACCTTATATTTCTTTTATATTATGCATTTATATATTGTTTAATCATCCTGACATTCAATTAATCTCATAATTTTATGTTCTTACTTTTATTCTTTCTTTTACTAAATCTCTTTTAATTTTAATTATTAACATTTGATCATTAACCTTCTAACATTCACTAACCATATAATAATCACTAACATTCCTAAATCAAGCTAACATAAACAAAGAATCCTATTTGCATATGGACGGCTATGTCGCCGCATTCGGTTATTCAACAAGATTATTTCCCTAAGTGATGGCTCTGCCGAAGTCTTGCAATATTTTTATATAACTCAAATGAAGTCTAATATATCATATATCGACATAATAAATTTGTTCTAACCCATTTCATGCTTTAACAATTTTAAAAGTGCACATAAATGTCTTACCATAATTTTGGCAGAATATAATCTGACTTCAACCGACCATAACTTGATCATAGCAAACTAAATTTGAGTAAAATAAGACTCCAATATCAAGTTCATTGAATTACCTATTTAACGGCAGTTTATACGTCTTCATTCGAGTACGACCAACTAAACCGACGAGGATTCGAATCAACGTTGGAAGACCACGCGTGTTTAGGTCTTTCAAATCGAGCGAGATTGACGACCGGCAATCACCATACGCCACTGACATCACCGTAGCTTACCCCTGTTCGTTATAGAACATCCTTGCGGACCCGTATTGCTCGACAAGTGAGGTAAAAATTTCTGCGCACTACACCTGTTCATGCTTTGGCACTTATATTCATCTAAACAAATGATGGGTTAGTCTCGTAGCTTTTGTTCAATGGCAACCTTTTATACACACATTACACCAAGATCTTGAGTACCCATGAACATAGTTACGTATTCCATAAGACTTTCATGAAAATTAATTTGAAATTAAGTTTTGTAAACCCGGAGAAGAACAAAATATTTCAACAGTGGGTTTTGCTTACACATATACATGCATATAAATATTTAATTATATGGAAAGGGAAGTTAATTAATACAATTGTTAAATGATCAAATTCTAAGGATTAAAGAATTAAACAAAAGGTACTGTTAAGTAAGATGGTCAAATTAAATATAATAAATATACAACAAAGAAACTTTTGATTAAGAGATTTATGTTGCTGGAACGCCGAATAACCAACCGTTCGTCTAATCAAACCTGTAGACTTTAGCCAAAAAGACAAACTTACCGAACATAATAGGTTCTCCTCAAACAAAATATCATGTAAATAATGGTGACAGAATATAATGAGTCGTATCAACTGTTATTCACACGCTTACATATTTACAACTTGTTAGGTTCGGTTCGCTGACAACATATGTTTTAACTTTCATTACACACTTTAAGGTGAGTCTTCACGACCCCTATTTTACGTTCTTTCCTTTTGGGGGAGAAAACATGCAAGTTTTACTTATCTATGGCTTTAGTATTATTGTTTATCGCCTGTAACGTTAGTGCAAACATATATGAAAGCCCTTACATTCTCGAACCGTTAGTATTGAGGTAGTGAGGTAATTTTGAGTAGTACTACTGGGTGCGACAAACCCCACCCACGTTATTCATGCTAACTCGACTGGAGGTCGAACGGGTGTTTAATTGACCTAACATTTGCCACTATCTGTGTTAGACGTGGTGGGAAGGCAAACAACTTACAAACAGTCAGCTTCGGTTTGAAACACTAAGTAACTTGATTATAGGCTAGCTACCTATCGATATGCTTTAATTACTTTACTATGTGAACATTTTCAAACATATTATCTGTTGTTAAATCTGTGAACTTACCAACTTTATGTTGACAGTATGCTTAAGGTTAGATTGCACGCCTAAGGGTTCACTCGGGACATGCATCACAAATTTATTTTCTTGCATTGAATAGTTTTATTTGGGCGTTGTGTTTTGCGCATCTTTTAGTATTGGTTTAAGATTTTATTTAATTGTTTCCGCACTGATTATTGTTTCAATTATGTTTTACTTTGATTTAAAATTCAAGCGTTTATTTAAGTTCATATAGTATCGTTTGATATGACCGTGCCTGAGATCCTGGTTTGTTACACGCCTCGCGGTAAAACCTCGCACGTGGAATTTGAGGGTGTGACATAGATCTATGGGCCTGACAACCTACTTTATTAATCCAAGTACACTTAGCTAATCGTTTAATCTTGTAATCTGTCAAGGTTTGATTGTAGCTATATGTGTTCTATAAACTTGTATAATTCATAACCATTAACATGAACTGCTACTTGTAAATCTTATATATATATATATATATATTATATATATATATATATTAATATTATGTTTAACCCATAGAAACTCACAAACTTTCAAAGTTGACCCTTTATTTTTAACATGTTTCAGGTTTGATACTTGAGGATCTTTTCGTGCTCATATAGGACTTGGACTTAGTTTAATTGAAAATCTTATGTTGTTTTTTATATCTTGTTTGTATTGTAATGATTTAATTGTCTTGTAATGTTCAATGAAAATGATATTTAATAATATTTCAACTTATTTTGTTCCATGTGCTTTGAATAATCGTTTCACATTCGTCCGCCTCGATAATTCCGCCGTCAGTCGGGGTGTGACAGGTTAGTATCAGAGCTATGGTTATAGAGAATTAGGTTATTAAAAATGGAATGACCTAAACTGTAACTAAGTACCCTTACATGTGAGTCCTCTCATGTATTTTATATGCTTAGATAGGATTTTATGTGCCTTATGTGTTTATACTTGATTATGTGATTATATGCCTTATGTGCTTGTTCTTATACTTTGAATCTTATTAATGTACACATGAACCTTAAATCATATTCTAAGGCATTATGTGCCTAAATAAAATGATTTTCAATATGAGCTTTGAATCATTATTTGTGGTTTTCAAGTCTTGTCAAAGTCTGTGTCCTATAACTTGAAACATGTAATGCTGGAAGAGCGTGATGTCTGTATCTCGAGGTGTTCTGTCTAGGCAAGGTATTCATATAAATCCAAATCAACTGATGGATCCATTTACCTTACTTGGGAACCCTTGGGGTGAGTGTCCGCTTATAGGTACACATGTCTTAATTAAGGTTGTAGTTGACCTAATACTTTGATAAGTCATTGTATTGCTTTGGTTTGTAAACCGAATGTTACACTTGAAACATTTTGTTATTTCGAATCGTCTTTTCATTGATCTTGTCTTCTTAGATCTTAAAACCCATTACCCAATTCTTATAACAACTTTTAATAATATTTCTGAATGTCTTTCTCCTAAAACCGCACTTATTCTAAAATGTCATTTCAATGATACTCTTATTCTAAACTGAACCATTAATCTGAACAAATACGATTTTGATACAACTTTAAACTAATGTAACTTTGAAACCTCAATGACATAGTAAACACGAATCGATCATCTAAGAACCATATCGAAGTTATTTTCTTTGAGTAGCTCCTATGAATTCATATCTCCTCGAAAAGTGTCTTTAAGAATATTTCTCGTGTTCGTCAAGTCGACTCTCGTATTGATTTATTACTTGGTGATTCACTCGTGACAAAACTTCCTTAGTCGTTACGTACCATCTAAAATGCAAAAGCTTGTCAACCAAAAGGTTTAAATAAATTGATGATCTATTCACCTTTTCAAGAAACATATGAAATCTCAACTTATGAAATTAAACAAACTTGCATAGTGAAATATCATAATTAAACTTATTGAAATTAAACATTCCTAAGACTTCCTTTGCATACACAAAATGAAATTTAAGTTTTCAAATAACCTTGAAATTAGTTTTCTCGTGATTAAATTTTAGGATGGAATTTTCTAAAGTAGAGAAGACTGTAACATCTGCCCATTTTGGAAAATAGAAACCCAAATCTGAATCCGTTTGAGTTAATTTTGGAAAATCAAATACATTAGTTAGCAATTTAATTTATTTTAATCATTCAAAAAAAATAATAATATTATTTATTCAACTTCCATTTATTAAATCAATTCATGGTAATTTCATGATTTATAGAATAAAATTTTATAAATTCATGAAGTTTATTTATCATTTATGAGTTTTAACTATTAAATTAAAATACAAAGATCATTATTTTTACAAATATGTAAGGTCTATAAAAGGTTATTAATATTTATAAGATTTTAAATATTCAATTAAAATAAATAATCAAATTACAAGTTCTTATTAGATTTATAAAGTCTACAAAGATTTAAGAGAAAATAAGTTAATTAAATTAAAATTAAAAGTTTAAATTGTAATTATTCTTTTATCTTTATTTTATTTAATCTTTTATTTATTTCAAAATCATAACCCCCTTTTAAAAGACTTATAACTCACCATTAACACCATTCATAATCTTCTCCTAACATCAACTATAAAAGCAAAGCTTAGGTCTCACTTTTTATTTGCTCATTCTCTAAAAATCTCTCACACAAACCTTTCACCATTCTTTGGTTATAATCAAATTTAAGAATTTTATTTTACAAGTAATTTCAAGAAGTTTTAAATACTAAGGTAACCTTATATTGCTTTTATATTATGCTTTTATATATTGTTTAATCGTCCTAACATCCAATTAATCTCATAACTTTATGTTCTTACTTTTATTATTTCTTCTACTAAATATCTTTTAATTTTAATCATTAATATTTGATCATTAACCTTATAACATTCACTAACCTTATAAAAATATTAGCGTTCCTAAATCAAGCTAACATAAACAAAGAATCATGTTTGCATATGGACGGCTATGCCAATGCATTCGGTTATTCCACGAGATTATTTTCCTAAGTGACGGCTATGCCGAAGTCTTGGAATATTTTTATATAACTCAAATGAAGTCTAATATATCATACATCGACATAATAAATTTGTTTTAATCCGTTTCATGCTTTAACAATTTTAAAAGTGCACATAAGTGTCTTACCATAATTTTGGTAGAATATAATCTGACTTCAACCGACCATAACTTGATCATAACAAACTAAATTTGAGTAAAATAAGACTCCAATATCAAGTTCATTGAATTACCTATTTAACAATAGCCTTCACAAGATAAGTGCGCATTTCAGCAGCTTCTGTCTTGTGCTACTGTTTTGACCTATTTATGGATCTTTTCATAAAAATATTTCTAAAAGAAAGTTGTCTGGGAAACTTTGAACTAGTCAAATGTAAATTTTTGTAATTTTATGAAATTGTTTTGCTATTTTAAAAACCTGTTCAAACATGTACCAAATATTCTGTCGAGTGTCTAAAATTGAGGCAATAATCATTTTTCAATCTACCTTTCGCTTTTTAGCATTCTCTAAACGTCCTAACTTCTTGTAATGAATTTCGATATCAAGTTATCGTTTTTTATCATTTAGTATACCACCTTTGACTATTGACATACAAGCTTTCTTATGTACTCTACAACCATACTATACTTATGAGTTCTCCATGCCCCCTTTTTACTTTATTTCATACCTTTTGGGGTGAATCATGCTAACCTTGTAAACTTATACTTGTAAACATCTTGATACTTGTAAATGCATATGCAATTCATCTTTACTTTTTGTCATGGTTATTGATATTAATGTGAGTGTTATATGAGATACATTATACGTTGACAATTATTAACTATTGTTAGCTTGGCGACGTCATAGATCTATGGGCCTGACAAGCCTACTTGATTAATCCAAGTACACTTAGCTAATCGTTTAATCTTGTAATATGTCAATGTTTGGTTGTAGTTATATATATATATATATATATATAGATATGCATATATGTTTAACCATGGAAGCTCACCAACGTTCAAAGTTGACCCTTTATTTTTAACATGTTTCAAGTTTGATACTTGAGGATCTTTTCATGCTCATATAGGACTTGGACTTAGTTTAATTGAAAATTTTATGTTGTTGTTTATATTTTGTTTGTATTGTAATGATTTAATTGTCTTGTAATGTTTAATGAAAATTATATTTAATAATATTTCAATTTATTTTGTTCCATGTGCTATGAAAAATCGTTTCACATTCGTCCGTCCCGATGATTCCGCCGTCTGGCGGGGTGTGACATATATGAAATAACAAATGTTATTACATCTCCTTGAATGTGTATTCACGGTAATGTCACGACGTTAGTTTTTCATGGCTTTATGTCCCGCCACAACGCGGGGCGTTTATAATATTTATAAGTTTTCTTTCTCTTAAAATGCAACATAAATTTGTTGTGTATTACTTTAGCCAACATTTGGTCTCCCCTTGGGTAGTTTATGAGTTAAAATATCTTAATTAACAATAATATTTCTGTAAAATTAGGGTTTAAATGTTCATAATATTTAAATAAAAGTGCTTGTGTTGTGCTTTCATCCTTTTCGTAGTGCTACTGCTTCCACTACTTGATGTGCTTTCCATCATTTACCAAAATCATTTTTTTCTTTTAAATTTAACAAATAAAAATCAAATTGACAAATGTTTAACTTGATGCAATGTCTTATGAAAACATTATCTATTTGAGCTTTTCTCAAGTTGAGAACCCGTTATGGGTACGCTCACATCGCTTGTTAATGCCTTGATAATGACAGAATCACGTAAATCGTAGCTTAAGCTGAGCAGATAACGTTTAAGAAGTTATGGAAGGTAACCTTGGAATTACGATTTTAACTTTAAACATCTACTAAAGAAGAATTAGGTGGTTGTCACCGCACCACCTATTGAAAATTATCTCATTTTTATTAGAAATATTTTTGAAAGTTTAAAATTCATCAGAAACAACTAAAAAGGAAAAAATAATACTTTATCTCATAATAACTTTTATGTTTTATTCGTGCTGCTATCAAAACTCGCACATCTGGACTGGAAGTATTCCTGGTGATCTTACAAAGCTTGTCCTTCCGAACTTGTTTTGTTGTTAAAAACACCACAAAGAATCACCAGATAACATGAAAACTCAAAAAACTATCATTTTGGGTTAAACGTAACAAATCATGTTAAGCCCACTTAAAATACATCAAACCGGGTCCAATATAAGCGTACCGTTTGCGTTCTACATTAAAACCTAACTCATAATACAACATATAGTACTATTAAGTACAATAAGAATCTACAATACATATAAAACAAAATAAACATAAAAAATAAGACGTATGAAGTCACATTAAACAGTAAGCAACACCTACAAAAAGGCCAACTTACCCTCACCACCAAAATGCAAAATGAAAAAGTCCAAAAGTCAATATCTGAGATGATGGAAAACTGAAACGTATTTTTTTAGAATCAAGTTGTGAGAAAGTCTTTATATCTAGAAAATTGATTGGGTATATACTTTAGTGTTACTCTCTTTTGTATTTTCATTCTTTTTAGTAGTAATGATATTAAACAACAATTAAATTGTAAAATGTATGTTTTCATTTTTGTTGCCAAGAAAAACTGAATTTTAATAATACAAATTTTAACGCACTAGTCGGTAAAATCTTTTCTGTTGTAAATGTCGCCACTCACAATTTGCCACAAAATTAGCGGTAGAATGCATTGGTCACCAAATCAAGTAGTAGAGAGACCATCATGATCTAGATATGGTGTCTTTGGTCGTTAATATCTGTTGAAAACTGATTCTCGTTGCACAAAGTTTTGGTGCTGGTTAGAGACTGTGTTGTGGATAGCTAATTTGTCGCAAATGATTATGGTCACAAAATGCCTCAAAACGGATTCGCGACAAGGCTATTGTGGAAGATTGTGGTTGCAAATTCATTGCAAACAGCAATTAGCAATGGCTTTGTGAAAATTTTGAACATCACATAGGTGTTTTCTATTAGTGCTAATCCCAATCTCATGTGAAACAAAGTAAAATATAAATAAATTTACAAAATAAACTCGCACATATTAAACTTAGAGCAAAAACAAAAGATTTTAGAGCTCTAAAACCTTTTGCTTCAGGCTCTAAGTTTAAGAACTTTGGTTTGTTACAGTGTTCGGCCCGTTAAAACCTTTCATAGTGAGCAAAATTTTTTAAAAATTGAATACTTTGATGAGTACCGAAGCTAGATGACCAAATGCAAGCTGGAGCATGAGCTCATAATGTGACCAAAAAGCAAGTTTTGACTTATAAAAAGGCAAAATATGAAAGGTATGCATAGGGACAAATAGTACCTTCTGATGTCCTTCCACATGAATGCAACATCTATAGTGTATTGTTGTTTATATAATGATGTAACATAAATTAATGAAGTTGACTTCACACTTGTGGCCTCATCTTTTATGTGTATGTCTATATATGCACATATATTTTTTTTTTGGTAATTGTAAGAACCCACTATCACTAAACTTATAATTAGTAGGATCAGGTAAATCATAGCTTACATTGTGCTAGTGAACTTTAATGGTGTTAAAAGATAGAAAATCAATGGATACTGGATTTCTCAAGGGTGTTAAAAGGTAGAAAATCAATGGATACTATATTTTTCAAGGGTGTTAAAAGGTAGAAAATCAATGAAAACTAGATTTGAACATGTAATATCTGTTGGAGAAAGAGTTAAATGCTTACCACTACGCAACACTTAAAAGCTTAAACTAATGAAGTTGACTTCACAATTGTGGCCTCATCTTTTATGTATTGCTACGTGCACTCATTACTCATCACCTTTGGGTTGGGATCATCTCATCAAAGTCACTATCTCTTCCCTATGGAGTCACAATATATATAACCATCCCCTCATATCCCTTTTCTTCCATCTTACATCAAGAACAAGTGTAGTGATGGCAATTTCTTCCAAAACCACCCTTCTCATTTCATTTCTAATCCTTATTTGCATATTTTCAACTCACAATGGCCTAGCTCGGCCCGTTTACTCTCTCCACAAGGTAATTCTATTAGACATATGTTGTCGGTTAAACTAGTATATCGACTGTTATAATGCAATAGTTTCATGTAGGTAACGCTTTAAGAACGGCTTATCCATATACTAATTTATAATTCAACCGGCTTCTAAACAGACACGATAAATCCATCAAAGTATGTTAAAAGATGTTTCTAAGTTTGATTTTAAAGAATGCAAGTCTTTCTTTACTCTTATGAGTGCATCCGGAGATTTTGATCTTAAACATTGTTAGCTAGCAGCACTATTTTTTACACACATATTTAAATTTAAATATTTACTTTATCTTTGTAATCTAGAGATTATCTACTTAATGAAAACGATTAATAGCTAGAAGTTTTTTTATGTACATGGAAGCCTCTCAATGTCATTAGGTTTAATTAAGGTATGCACAACTCTTTCAAAATGTAATGCATGTAAGTATTATCATTAAAATACATTTTTTTATTTTCTACTTTGATTCTGGTATAAATAACTATAAAAAAATTTGTTAATTGCAAATTGTAATATTATAAATCTGTCAAAAGGAGGTGAGTGGGGAGAAATCTAGGAGACCAACTGGTTGAAGATCAACAATGCAAAAGGATGCATGTTCAATATCTCTTTTAAATTATTTGGTTACAGTTGCATGTTTTCTATGTGTATTTATATACAAGGTATGTATTTAGGTTGGTTTGTCCATGCAAGATGGTTTCCCGTCAAATGCAAGAAAACTTTCGGTGCTTGATGCAATGTTGGACTACGACGATGCGGGAGCGAATACAAGGCATGATCCGAGGAGGGGGAGGGGCGGCAGAAACCTCTGAGCATGGAGTTTATAAGCTCAATCCCAAAGATGTCACAAAGAACATTTCGGTTCTAAAATCTGATCCAGAGACAAATATATATAAAATATATATCTGTTTGTTTATAACTTTATATATTTCTTAAGTACTAATATTTAGATGCCTTTGTGGGCATAGTTATCAAAAGGAGTTAAGAGGGTATGCATCTCTACAACCAGTTTATTAATGTATTATGGCTATAGTCATAAGAATAAATAAAATGCTTTTTATTAGTATACGAAGGCTAATGATACCTCGTCAAATGACTAGAAATACGTCACATCACATTAAATTTCCACCTATCCTTTAAAAACACATGTTCTCTCTCTAATGTTGCGTCCACTTTCAAACACTTTTTTTTCCTTTAAAAATGATTTATATACGTATTTTAAAAATAATGTTTTCAGAACCAGATCAGACGTCAAACTGGACGTTTTACTGGTTTGGCGATCGGAACTGTCGGGCCGGATTTAAAAATCGGATGACGTTATATTTATATATATAGTATATTATATATATAGTTATATATATAATTAAATATAAGTAATTTATATATGTATTTTATAGTTATATATAAAACTTAATTATATAGTATATTATTATATCCAACATATTAATTTATGATTCAACGCCCTGTTTTTACCCATTAAAATCAGAAAGAAAAAAAAACAAAATCCGGTTTCCCAGTTCGACTACTGATTCGGGACGAAATGGACGGTTGAACCGGCCTAAATATATCCGATGCGAACTGGACCGGCTAGATGGCCAATCCCCGGTCGGACCAGTTGGACCGGCCGGTCCGATCCGGTTCTAACAACCATGAGTGGATTTGTGTGATAGGGCTCACAATCCATCCATCTGCTTGTGTTTAGATTTCTAGACAACATCAACATCCACCTATGCATCCATTCCATACGAAAATTGTGGTTGGGATTGGAGGCACTCTAACTATTATTACAACTTTAAACACTAGAAACCCATATATTATATATAACTAATTGTGTTCATATAAAATCAGTGGCTGAGGATAGTGAGGGCCGAAGGGGGAGGGGGCGCCCCCCTCTTTTTTTCGCTGGTAGTGTTAATTTTTAGCGCGTTAGTGTAAATTTTTGACACGGTAGTGTAAATTTTTTTATAAATATCGAGTTCTGTTAAGACCTGGTATTTGAACGAAATACCTGGAGATTAGCGTGTAAACCAGATCAAATAGTGCGGAATCCTATTTGATTGGCGATCCAATTAGTGATAACACACGAAGAATCAATCAAGAATTGAAACTAACGTTAGAAATCGATTGGGAATCGATCTAATGTGTTCTATGAACTTGGAGAACGAATTGGGAGGTTTCTGGATGGCTAGGGTACGTCTAGAATCGTAATTAATCAAAAGCTTTTATTTTTCACGAATTGGGTTGTATTTATAGGTTGGTATTATTCAATCGTGCGACTGAACCATTAGTATGGTTCAGTCGTGCGATTGAACCATGCAGTTGATTCATCCGCACGACTGAGTGTTCAGTCGTGCGACTGAGCCAATCTTATGTTACAATCATACGACTGATCCAGTCTCCTGGTTCAGTCGTGCGACTGAGTCATTCGTATGAAGTTATTCATGCTTATGGTTCATTCGCATGAGCCATTCGCATGAGAACTTCATTAAGTTAAGTTTGAATGTATTAATTAATAAACATTATGTGTAACAATTCTAACAACCACAAACCTAATTAACCAATTTAATATCAACTCATTAATGAAATATTAGTCATTACAAATCACAAACAACCAATATCATCATATCAAATTACATATCAGAATCAGACAAACAAGATCTATTACATTTCATATCATGATATAGGGACATACATGTATCAACAAACTCCCCCTTGGACCTAGATCTCTCTAATCTCTTGTTTTGCATAACCTCCTTGTATTTCTTGTACTTTTCCTCTTTTGTGACTCCCGTGTGAATCTCAAACACGAAGCAGAGTCGTATAACATTCTGGAACTGGAGGGCTTGTACAATATCTTACGTATCATAGAGCAGTGGCCACTTGTATAGTGTATAGACATCACTTTTCGACAAGTTTGTAAGCCACATCGGGTCGAATACCCTGATAGTATCCATTTGTCCCTCTTTGCTTAAGACTATGACCGCTTCAGCTGTTCTCTAATCATAGTACCACCACTTAAAATGTGGAGTGAAATCCTGTGGCATTTCCCTGAGTGGATTCTTGACATTGTGCGCGGAGGATTCCACTTCAACACTATCTTAGGCTTGCCAGTAATGGCATCAACCTCAGACCTTCTGATATACCTAGTAGGCTGTTGGGGTCTGAAGTTAACCCATCTAGTGTGGTACTCCTTCTTTAGGGCAGCCTCAAACCAGCCTGACATCTTCCTCGGGTCAGCATACAAAAGCTTTAGTTTGGCCAGCTGGTTGAGCTCAAAACCTGGTAGAGTCTTCAGATCATGTGGGAATCTGAAGTACTCTATGCCCTGTTCTCTCTTAACTGCATATACGTTAAGATCCTCAAAATACGCCCATGCTATGATCCTTCCTGACACCTTGTGATGTTTCTTGACTCTATAGAGTTTAGTGTAGGAATCCTTCTTTGGTGCAGTACGTTGGACTCTAATTTCTTCAAAACATGCAGCCCACTCAGCCTTTCGAATGTCGATATCATCATTTGAGGCTTGGGCTGTGTCTTCTGCTTTCTCTGTTTCTTGCTCCATATAGTTTAACACCTATAGTATCGCTGACAAGGGATTCACCCAGATTGGGGACCACATTATCCTCATTGTCAGCGTACTGAGGGTACTCCTCGGCAGTGACATCTTCGATCTCTACATCATCAACATCGTTGAGCTCTTCGTCACTTGTTGAATCGCATGTCGGAGCATATTTTACTCTCTCATCTGGATTTAGCTCGAAAAGCTCTGCGAGTTGCTCATTTGATAGTTCATGAATTATTTCCCCTTCTTCAGGGGTATAATTCACACCTCCTGACAATCCCTTGCAGATCAAGAATCATTGTTAGCTGAGACTTCACCTGCTGAAGGGGAGCAACATCAAACTCATCTCTTTGGTAATTTTGATCTGTTTGATTTAAACATTCCACACATAAATAATTTAATAATCAAACAGAAATGCATTAAAGTATATAAACATTAATTACATTGTGTTCAATACAGGATTCAAATACAAAGAAGATAATACATAAACATCTAGTGTTTACTTTTATCTTGTATCATTGTTTCATCACTTGGAGGAGCAGGTAGAAGCTGATTGATCTTGTTTGTTCTTTGTCCTTTTCTCTTGACCTGTAGCAGTGGCCGATGCAGGTGCATCCCCTCCTTCTGCTTCTTCATCATCGTCCTCTCCTCTGTCCTACCTCTTTCTGTATCTTCATACTCCTCAGTATCACTCTCATCATCCTCATCATTATCTTCTCATCATCATCTCTGTCTCCTTCCTGATCTTCAATGGCTCCTCTTTAGATCCTTTCAGTTTAAACAGGATAATCTTCCTTGCCTTCTCCAGCTCCTCTATTTGCTTGTTGATATGACACTTTGAGCTTGGAGATGGTCCATCTTGGTGCTCTGAGCAGCCAACTGCTGGGCCTGCTCCTCAATTACTCGAGCCTGCTCTGCAATTTGGTGAGATTGTGCAGCAGTCAGGTTAGTAAGCTGGTGGATCTGAGCTGCCTTTTCCTCATCAGCAGCCAGTAAGCGCATCACGATCTGTTAAGCGCTGACAACTGTTCCTCTACCCCGATTGGAAGTAGAGGAGATCGATAAGTGTGTGAGGGATGGGCTGAGGGTATTGATTGGTGTGACGTGGTGGTGGAGGTGGCTGTAGTGAAGATAGGTCTGTATAATGGTGGAGGTGATGTGGGTTAAAGGATATGGTGGTGGAGGGAATCTGTGCTGTGGTGGGAGGTATGGTGGGGGCTGTGTAGATGTGGTGGATGTGGTGATGTGGTGGATGTGGTGGCTGTGGTGGATGTGGTGGATGTGGTGGATGTGGTGGTCTGTGGCGGATGTGGTAGGTGGTAGATGTGGTGGTGAGGAAGGTCACCCCTGCTTCTTCTTCTTCTGGCCATGGGGTTAGCCATTCTCTTCCTCCTTGTTCCAGTTGAGGTGGAAGATCCCCCTACAACCCTGCCTGTGGACCCCGGAGCATAGCTTGGGTCAGTATCAGTATCTCCGGAGTCTCTCGGGTGTTCACCAACCACCCTTAACCCATGTTCTGTGGAACAACTTTCCTTCCCACAGTTCGTGTAAGTGGCTCCTCATCCGATTCATCCTCCTCTCCGCGCCAAGAACAAAATCCTGATGAAATCGCGCTGACTCGGTTACTTCTCCAGCTGTGACGGACACTGGAGGTACAGAATCAGACACAGTGCCTCTGAGTGGAATAGGCAAATCGTCTCTAGCATCCCCACTGTCATCATCATCTGAATCATGAGTGGGTAGAGCTATCTGTTCCACATCAGAGTCACTATCCTCGTGACGCCACTTTCTCTTTGCGGGCACCACGTAGTCATCCCGGGCAAGATGACCAAACAACCTCCTGACAGGAGGCTTCACTTGCTTCCCCGGTACACTTTCATCCTTCCTAGGGTAGTGTCATCCATTACCTCCAAGACTACTGCATCCTCCTTTTCCTTGGCAGGGAGGGAAGCTTCTGATCTATGATCATCTGCATAAACTCGGGTACATACAGAAGGCTTCCTTCCCTTTCCCCTCGATGTTCTCCACCAGATAGGTGAAGATCATCTTGGAGAAGCTGAACGGATGGTTCAGCACCAACGCAACGTACGCGTTCTGCATCTGGTCAGACAGCTCATCAAAACCACCTTTTCTGGAAGCCATGCACTTGAGCAGCACGTGTGCAAGATATTTAAACTGGGGACAGAGGTTACTCTTGTTGAGTACCCCAGAATTGATGTCCCCAGAGTATTTGGCTCTAAGAAAGCATCCTCTGACTGTGAGGGGGTGTAATCGAGTCGGACAATCAGCGTCATCCCCCAATTGTAGTACGATCCTGATCCTCCTCTGAAATAGTAATAGCCTCTCCAAATATGGTACTTCTGATGCAATGAGGCTCAGACGATCTATCAACTGTAGCCCCTTCCCAGAAGGCTTGTTGACGGATCGATACGGAGTGCAAGGAGTAGATATGGCATGTGCAATCCTCGATCTCAGTAGGAATGTGATTATGCCAGAGAAATCAACAGCGTTTCTGGATGTTAATTCCAGATGAGCACATATATTGTGCTTTGTGCTCATAATCCATCTACTCGCCATCTGTTACACAAAGATAATAAACATTACCATTGACTAAGAAAGTCATGAAATCCTTAAGCTTGAAGAAAATCTTTCTGTCATGCGATTGACATTGTGCGACTGAGTTCAGGCGTGCGAATGAACAGTGCGAAAGGGGTTCAGTCGTGCAATTGAACCGTACGAATGGGACTCAGTCGTGCGACTGATTCCATACGTACCTCTGAGTGTGCGACTGGGCTCCTTCGTATATACCCTCATGCGGTTACACCAGTCGTGCGACTGAACTTTATACGCATGGTTCAGTCATGCGTTAAGCAGTTTGAGCCCTTCAGTTGTGCGACTGAAGTTCATCACTCTGTCCATTCGCATGAAGTACCAACTGTTCAATTCAAAATTACCTTTTTCACTATTTTTGAGTTTTAGACATCGTTTCTGTTCATTTGACTCGCAATACATTCTTAAACCACCTAACAACGTTACTTTCGTTTGTTTGAGTCATTTAGGTAGGTTATTTAGTACTTTAGTCTATTACTTTGCGAGTCCGTACTTTGTAGCCGAATGTATGTGTCATCAAATTTAAAGTTATGGGAGTGCATCTATATCGTAAATTACCTGTAGAGTCGATGTAGATGGTCAGTAATCAAGAACGGGGGTTTAGCGATCAATTGAAATTTTTGCAGAGTTGGGTTAATTCGTGCGATTCAGGTGATTTTGAAGGTGGTGAGTCTTTGCGACCGACTCCCCTTCTATTTATATTAACCCTAGATTCAATCGTGCGACTGAGCTCATACGCACCTTTCAGTCGTGCGAGTGGAACTCAGTCGTGCGATTGGTTCAATCGTCCTTCTTCAGTCGTCCGACTGAATCTCAGTCGTGCGACTGACTCATTCATTCGCCCTTACTCATCCGACTGGGCCAATCGTATGGGCCATTCGGTTGAATAGTCCATATTCATTGTCCATTCATACGAATAGCTTCCATTCGTATGATTGGTCCATATGGATGGTCCATTCGTGTGAATAGGTCATATTTATTCACTTTTCTGCCAATTTGAATATTTACCTTTTAAAATCCCTTTAGTTGTAGAAATTTACGTTATGAGCAGTTGATCATCTTAGACATGATCGTTTTGATTTGAAAACCCTTTTATCACCTCAGACGTGACTGATTTAACTTTTAATACATATGTGGTCATCTCAGATATGACCCTGTTAGTGAGTTGATCCCTTACTGATTTTCCTGATGTAATCCGACAAACAAACAAACTAAAACACTGAGTAAATTAGAAAATAAACTAAAAATAAAAATTTGTTTTTGCTTTTTGAGAGATAAGTCCTGAGATGGAAATCTACTGGATTTGGTTCCGGAATGGACAGCTTTAACTTAGATTGACCATACCTGGACCAATTCCATTTTGGAATCATACAGGCAGTTCAAATCAGTTTGGACTTGTTATCAAAATCTTTTGATGCTCAATTCTTGGTGTTCATCCAGAGTCATTTGCAACTTTAGGAAATCATACTAAAGCTCTTAGATTACACATTGAATCAAACTTTCAAGAATTGCAGTCACAATGATTGTCAATATGTTTGTCCACTTAAATCCATACATAGACTTTTGACCCAAACTGGTGATTGTTTTAGGTTTAATTATTTCAACTAACATTTGGGATCTCACACTTATATGGTAAGCAACATTCCTCAGGAGCTTTTGAGCGGTCTACGGGTATTATTACAAGGAGAGACTATTCTTAGAGCTGTCAAAGAGAAGCCAGTCCTCAGGTCAGTTCCATCGCACAGCAGAGGCGGCAAACAACAATGAATTCTAGAATATCTAGGTTATGCTTATCCTCAGGTCAGTGCCATCGCACAGTAGAGAGGCACACAACCTATCTCCTTGTTAGAACAGCTTAATTTTATGTTGCACCAAATGCACCAATAACATAAGTCATTAGCTTGATAGCATTTTTATTTCATTTTCCGTGCTTTGCTCTATTTATGGTCATCCGCACACATTTGTGGTTTACATGCTCATTTCCCCTTATTGGAATATAGTTGATTGTGTTAACCAGTGATAAGATGGGAGCCACAGTTAGTTGAACCACTTAGTTTGATCTTGAGATCACCAGTCAGGTCTAATCTTCTATTGTGTTGAATCTACCAACATATCAATTGTGGTCTAGCAACCTCTAGGTCTACTCTCATTGTGTTACCTCAAGAGTTACCAGTTTTTCTATCATCTTCCCTTTTATATTGCTTAGACAACACAGACTTATACTTTGAATTTTTGCACCTTTTCTAAATTAAAATTTCAAGGTCCCTCTTGATTTGTTCCTGTGTACTATCATATTCCAAAGGTTTGAATCGGTATCACAGATACGATCTCCTTATATCAGCTTTCCACTCTTTCTACCTTTTTTTTTTTTTTTAATGTTAACTTGCTGACTTATTCTCCCCCTAAAATGCTAAAATCATAACTGGTTTAATTATTTTAGGATTTTAATAACCAGCAAAATAACATGAGTTTAAATTAAACAGACTGAAATAAACCAATAAATAAAAGCAAAAAATTAACTAACCTACCTCGGACTACACATGATCATCATCAGGAATAACATCACTGTTCTTTTTAACGCCATTGACCTCTAGCAAATATTGAAAACGTGGTTTATCAAAGGCTTTAGTGTAGAGGTCAGCGCGTTGAAAATCAGTATTAATTTTTACCATATCAATTAAGTTCTTTTCAAATAGTCTCTTATGAAATGATATTTAATACCGATATGTTTGGTCTTAGGATGTTGGACCGGATTTTTAGTTACTGCAATTGCAGCAGAGTTATCAACACAAATAGGAGTAGAGGAGAACTTTAAACCGTAATCCCGCATTTGCTGTTGAATCCAGACGATTTGTGAACAGCAACTTGCAACAGCAACTTGCAGCAGCAACATATTCGGCTTCACAGGTGGACAATGCAACCGATGTCTGTTTCTTACACTGCCAAGTCACTAGTCTTCTCCCAAAGAATTGACACCCTGCGGATGTAGACTTGTAGTTCATCTTGCAGCCTCCGTAATCCGAGTCACTATACGCCATGAGCTCAAAATCATCATCATGAGGATACCACAACCCAAGTGTGGGTGTACCCTTTAGATAGCGAAAAATCCTTTTGACCCCGATCAGATGATTGACCTTAGGTTTTAGCCTGATATCTAGAACATAAACATGTAGCATACATGATATCAGGTCTTGAGGCAGTGAGATACATGAGGATCCAATCATTCCTCGTACATCATGGCATCTACAAGATCTCCATTTTCATCAGGTGCTATGTTGTGATTCGTAGCAAGTGGAGTACCAGCAGCAGATGCATTTTCCATGTCAAAGCGATTGAGAATGTCTCCTACGTACTTGGTCTGATGTAGAAAGATCCCATTTGGTGTTTGATCCACCTGTAGCCCGAGAAAGAACTTCATCTCCCCCATAGCACTCATCTCAAACTCTTTCTTCATAACTGCTTCAAACTCTTTGCATAACTCTTCGTTCTTTGAACCAAAAATTATGTCATCAACATAGATCTGTACGAGCAGTAGGTCGCCATATTTCTCTTTAATGAATAGCGTGCAGTCAATTACTCCCCTGCGAAAGCCGTGTTTCACAAGATGAGTAGAGAGTTTCTCATACCAAGCTCTTGGAGCTTGATGAAGCCCGTATTAAGCCTTGTCGAGCTTGAAGACTCTATCTCGATGATACGGATCTTCAAATCCCTCGGGTTGACTTACATAGACTGTTTCTCTGATTTCCCCGTGAAGGAATGCACTCTTCATATCTAATTGATAGACTTTAATCTTCATGTATGATGCATAGGCAAGGAATATACGAATGGCTTCCATCCGTGCCACGGGTGCAAACACCTCATTGTAATCAATTCCCTCGACTTGGCGGAAACCCTGAACCACCAGTCGAGCTTTGTTCCTGATAATGACCCCTTGGTCATCCTTCTTGCATTTCAAGACCCATTTGGTGCCATTACTTTAGCACCTTTAGGTCTATCAATCAAGTCCATACACCTTCTTGCATTGCACTCACCCACGCCTCATCATTTAGTGCTTCACTGACGTATTTTGGCTCAAATTGGGAGACAAAACACCGATAAGCACCATCATGAATATATCCCTTCTCCATAACTGAGGCGTAATCAGCTGAGTATAGCTGATTTCGGGTTGTACGCCTGATGTAACATCTCCAATGACATTGTCTAATGGATGATAGACGTTTAGTCGTGATCCTAGAGTAGTAGGAATAGCTACCTCAGAGCCAAGATTATGAACATTTGGTTCTGCATCTGAGGTAGTTGGAGTTTGAGGCTCTGAAGTCGAAGGTGCATCACTGGTAGATGCTTGTGGAGTTTCAGGAACTGGAACCTATTCCTTCTGACTGTTCTGGTTATCTTCTTCAGCTTCATCTTCAAAGGAGGAGTCACTGTCATCGACCACTTCCCCTAACTGAGTAGATGATTCTCCCTGTGAGCTAGATGTTGGTGTATTCAAGATATCATACATCATTCGTGTAGCTAACTCGTCATCCGAGGGAGAGAGAGGGATGTTGAAGGACTTGAAGAATCCATCATAGTCGAAAAAGTAGGCGGGTCCTTTGCCAGTAGGTGGTGTGGTATATCGCTGAACGTCAATATTACACCACACTTCTACTAGACCCGTTGAGTTGTTGTAAACTCGCTTGTTCAGTATGTTGTATCCTAGAAAGATGCCTTCATCTGCCTTCTCGCTGAATTTACTCTCTTGTGTCTTCTTCAGAAGTGTGCACGGCGCGCCAAGTGGTTCGAGATACTCCAAGTTCGGTTTGCGTCTTTGTAGTAGCTCGTAACATGTCTTTCCGTGGCGCTTGACTATCAGGACTCGATTCGTGTATAACATGCATTCGCCACTCCTCATTCCAGAATTGGATAGGCAGTTTCGAGTCTGCCAACATAGTCCGTGCTGTCTCTATCAAGCTTCTGTTCTTTCTCTCAGCAACGCCATTCATCTGAGGTGTGTAGGCAGAAGTGGATTGATGCACAGTTCCCTTTTCCTTGCAGTATGTCTCCATCCACTGGTTCTTGAATTCTGTTTCGTTGTCTGAGCGTACTTGTCTAACTTTCAGCTTGTAGAGAGATTCCAGTGTGGTTACCAACTCCTTGAATGACTCAAATGTTTCTGATTTGAATTTCACAAACATTACCCAAGTGAACCTTGAGTAGTCATCAGTGACCACAAAACAGTACAAGTCGCCTGCAATGCTCTTTGTACTGACTGGACCAAACAGATCCATGTGAAGAAGTTCAAGAGGTAGTTCTATTGAATGAACTTTCTTTTCCGTATGAGACTTCTTCGTCTGTTTGCCTTTCTTGCAAGTTACACAAAAGTCAGGAAGCTGGAAGTTCTTGACATTAACTCCTCTCACCAGATCCTTCTGAATCAAGTGATTCATCTTCCTTTGACTAATGTGTCCCATTCTCCTATGCCAGGAGATGGAATCTTTTCAGTAGCTTTAGATAGAAAACATTAAACCTCATGATCCATTGTAGAAGCTGTTGATAGATCCAAGACATAAAGATCTTTATATCTTGAAGCAGTCATCAAAACTTGGTCCTCTGGGATCACGTAGTCTTTCTTTAGTACGTAACACTTCTTGTTGTCGAAGATGACTTTAAATCCCTTATCACATATTTGGGAAACCGAGAGTAAGTTATTTTGTAGTTGTTGAACATAGTTCACTTTATCAAACTTAACTTTCTGATTCCCCACTTCTCCCTGTGCTGTGATATAGCCACCCTTGTTTCCAGCAAACGAAACATGCCCTCCTTTTATGTGCTTGACGTTTGATAAAAGAGCCCTGTTTCCTGTCATGTGCCTGGATGCTCTGCTGTCTACTATCCACGTGTTAGTTTCAGCACTGTATCGAACACCCTGCACATACAAAGTAAAGGATTAGTTTGGGTTAGGAACCCAAGCCTTTACTGGCTTGGGTTTCCCAGAGGCGTCACACATCATAAATTCTACCCATTGACCCTTAGAGGATGAGGGTAGCTCAGGTTCCTTCTTGTCATTATTATCAGACACTGAGGATGTCTTTTCCTTCCATAATCCAGATTTGTGCAATGCATGTTTGTGATAAACAGTCGACTGACTTACAGGTTGAATTTTAGGTTCACTCGTTCTTCTAGGTGGAGTCAGTGAGATCCTCTTAGAAGACCTAGGCTTTGAAACCTGAAGTTTAATCTTCTTACTGGGTGTCTGATAGAAGTGACAATAGGAAGCAATGTGTCCATACTCACCACAGTTGTAGCATGATCTGCTATTAAACTTTCTTTGTGGAGAAGTGTGTGACACTCTAGTAACATTACTCACCCTAGGTTTTGACTCTGGTTCTTTGGTTGTTTTCTCTGGTTTAACAAAGTTAATTGTTTTCACCTGTTTAACCTCCTTTTCTTTTTGGTTAATAGGTTTTTGACTTGAAGTATGTGAAAGATTAACCTTAGAAGTCCTTTTAGGTTCTGATTTGACTCTGTTTGATCCTGACTTTAAGTTAACCTTTTCAAATTCCTTTTCCAGATTAACACTAGACAATTTATCCTTTGCTTTTGAAGTGGAATCCTTTTGTTTGTTTCCAGAGTAAACATATGAACATAAGGAGTCTGGATCACTAACAAGAGGAGTAGACACCACATGATCCTTGATGGGATTACTATTTATTGGTCTAGTCTTAGTGTTCATAAAAGTCTAAGGTAGTGGTGGAACCACTTTATAACCCAATCCCTCCCCGTTGTTCCTTTATCTCACTAAGTGTTGGACTATGTGTGAAGAACTAGTCCAACTGTGCAGTTTCTATTTTAATGAATTTACTTCTACTTCTAGAACTGCCTTTTGCTTCTTAGTGTCTTCTAGGGAGTTTAGATAATACCTAATGTCATTAGCTTGGTTAAAGGCAACTACTTCGGTTTCCCTAAGCTGTTTAGTCAAAAGGTCTATCTTTTCTTTATAACTATGCACATTTTTTTTTAATACCCTATTAGCCTCAGGGCACAGTTGCAAATCTTTTACTAAGTTATCATTATGATCTAATAACCTAGCAAATTTTTCATCTATTCTATTCCTAAAAGTATCACAATCAGAACAAGCATGATTATTAAACATTTGGTCAGTAGTACTTACCTGAGTTGATTCAGTAGAGTTAGCCATCAACGCAGCATCAGATGTCTCTAGTTCTGGTGATTCTATCTTTTCTGTCTCTGACGTGGTAGTCTCCTCTTTAGGCTGGTAACTGACCTCGGTTGCAGTTGCTTCTTCACTATGTGACATTGCTATCTCAACTGCTAGATCTCCTTCACTAGCAGAATCACTGTCAATATCTTCTACACTTGCAATGTTTGATTCCCCTAGCGAGACAAACCTAAAGCTCCAATCCTGTCCTTCATCATCATGAGCAGTCAAGGCTTTTGGATCCTTGCTTGATGAAGTAGAACTGGTAGCTTGCTTGTCTTGACGAGTGAAGGACGAGAATGGGTTCCCGTACCCGTCTTCTTAGGCTTGACACATTCTCTTTGAAGTGCCCCTTCTCTCCACAGTTGAAGCAGGTCACTTTGCTCTTGTCAAAGCCAAATGTGGTATCCTTAGTAGCTATCAATTTCTGTCCGGTTTGTTTTACAAACTTCTTTGCCCTCCGGACAGCACTAGCTAAAGCCCACATTATATCCATCCTCTCAAGCTCCATTTCGTCCACCTGCTTGTAGTCCTCGTCTGCCAAATGGCAGTTTCCAATCTTCCCAACAACAAGTTCATCATAAGAATGGACCATTGCAGCCAAAAGATCCATGTGTTCTCGAGCTACTTCCACTGTCACATTTCCAAGATTCTCGGTCTTCAGTTTAGTAGCACTTGCTTCGGATCCAATATAGTGGGAACAAGAAAGTCCCGATGTGTTTGATCCTGAAGGAGATGCAAGTGAAGGACCTGATGAGCTAGACACAAATGCAGTCTGGAGAGGTGCTCTAGATGTCTTAGCTTGAGGCGTGGCATTGTATAAAGCTGGATTTTGATTATATGAAGACTTCTGAGCTCTGTACTTCATCCTAAGCGACTCTTCTCGCAACTTAAGAATAAAGTCATTAATATCCAGTTTTGCCAGCATTCCATTCTGTCTAAGATTAGACACGAATGAAGCCCACTTTTCAGGCAATCCGTCTGCAAAATTAGTAACTTTCTCTTCCATGGTAGTAGCCCCCCATGTGTATGCAGTTCACTCATCAGATGGTAGAATCTATCTATAACATCATCCAAACTCTCATTTCCCATCGATGAGAAGTTATCGAATTCCTTCTTTAACTCCTTAGCCTTGATCGCCTTCAACGAAGCATTCCGTCGTACCTCTTTTCTAGCTCATCCCAAAGTTTCTTGGACTGCTTATTTTCTGAGTACTGGTGGAATATGTCTTTAGGAATAGATTGTGTTATCAATGCATAAACTCTTTTTTCTGCATTGTATTTGACTTTCTGCATGTCCGTCATTCCTCCTAACGTTAGCTTAACTCCATCAGTTCCCACGGTGTACTATATCCAATCTCGATGGCTTCCCACAGATTCGGATCCACTCCGTTGAGGTAGATCTCAAAACGTTGTTTCCAGTGGGGAAACTCATCTAATGTCAAGAGCTTTGGTGGTTTATTATGATTACCCACCTCACTCTCAAGCAACAGCAGGTTCTGTATCCTAGAGTCCTTTCCAGCAGTAAAGGTTGACATTTGATCTTCCATTGCGAATAACTTTAAGTCTAGTAACTTTAAGTCTAATAAAGCAAATTGTCACTGGGGTGACTGAAAGGTGCGAATGGTCTAGTCGTGCGTATGAACTCTACGACTGGTTCAATCGTGCGGTTGAACTAAGCGATTAGCTCAGTCGTGCGAATGAATCTGATGCGTATGAACATTACGACCGAAAGGTTCAATCGTACGAATGGAGATGCGACTATGTCCAATCGTGCGTCTGAGCAATGCGAATGAGGTCCGGTCGTGCGAATGGCTCACTCGTGCAACTGAAGCTGCTGTTTTGTGAAAATTTCTAGGTTAAACGTGTTTTAGCCGTAAAAATTCGAAATTTCGCAAGGTCTAATCACCTAAGTCCGTAGAAACCAAACTTTGATGAGCAGGGAACGTCCAAGATCACTTTTGACACAAAAGATTGCATTTTTTAGTGCAAAAACACAAGCTTTTTATCAATATTGATTGAATCACACGTAATCAAGAGCCTATAGCTCTGATACCACTTGTTAGGACCTGGTATTTGAACGAAATACCTGGAGATTAGCGTGTAAACCAGATCAAATAGTGCGGAATCCTATTTGATTGGCGATCCAATCAGTGAGAACACACGAAGAATCAATCAAGAATTGAAACTAACGTTAGAAATCGATTGGGAATCGATCTAATGTGTTCTATGAACTTGGAGAACGTATTGGGAGGTTTCTGAACGGCTAGGGTACATCTGGAATCGTAATCAATCAAAAGCTTTTATTTTTCACGAATTGGGTTGTATTTATAGGTTGGTATTATTCAATCGTGCGACTGAACCATTAGTATGGTTCAGTCGTGCGATTGAACCATGCGGTTGATTCATCCGCACGACTGAGTGTTCAGTCGTGCGACTAAGCCAATCTTATGTTACAATCATACGACTGATCCAGTCTTTTGGTTCAGTCGTGCGATTGAGTCATTCATATGAAGTTATTCATGCTTATGGTTCATTCGCATGAGCCATTCGCATGAGAACTTCATTAAGTTAAGTTTGAATGTATTAATTAATAAACATTATGTGTAACAATTCTAACAACCACAAACCTAATTAACCAATTTAATATCAACTCATTAATGAAAATTAGTCATTACAAATCACAAACAATCAATATCATCATATCAAATTACATATCAGAGTCAGACAAACAAGATCTATTACATTTCATATCATGATCTAGGGACATACATGTATCAACAAGTTCGCACCCCCTAAAAATTTAATTTCGTCCCCGCCCTCACTACAGAGATGTTTAAGCTTCGTCACTGTATAAAATTATATGGTACCTAGATTTGTTGGATTGATTTCATTTTTCAAAAGTTAAAAGTTTAAGTTTTATAGTCGATAAGTGATATGTTGTATAGAGTATTTATAAATAGTCTATGAGTTCACTGTTCTAAATAGTGTTATGCCAATATAATTGAGCAATCTTTAAAACATTCAAAAGATAAATCCAATATGCCCAACTTATGTGCGCTAGGTGGGCGAGGGTGCCTTTGTGTTGCGCCCTTTTAGTTCCATAAGCAATCCACACGTATGATCCGATCTGCATGTTATCTTGAGTAAGCTCACCCGCATCATGATTTAATTTGTAACCACATATGATCATAACGCACAAGATGAACATTTGAAGTTGAAAACAAGAATTTGAGACCTGAATAATTATAGCATCAACTATTTAATTCATTGCTAAATGATGGGCTAAAAGGGGGAGACAACAATAGCATCCTATGAAGGGCTTTATGTCAACAAAATCATAATGTAACACAACATAATTATTAAAGGAAATTAGATTGTCAACCACATAATATTAAAATGTAATATGTTTAATTAGGAACCGAAGTTGTTTCATAGGCAGGAGTGAAGTTACTTAATTGCCCTTTTGTAATGCATATGATAGAGAAGAAAGTGATAGTGAAAAGCATGATAACGAAGTTTGAGTAAGGTTTAGTTTCGTTTAGAGCCAACCATGGGTAGCTGATAAGCTAACTAAATGGAACGTAAGATACAACCGAGTTACAAGTATTGATTGAAATAGGTCACAACCCTCATAATACATGAGTGAAATAAATTTAACTTGTTAAAATTATTAGTTTTTATAAGAATTATGTATGCTAGATGTTATCAACTATTGGTAAAATAATAAATAATAAATATTTAAGAATATATAAATGACCAATAATGAAGATTAAGAATTACAAAATTATACTTTAAGTATGATATAAATGAAATCTAATAAAATATATATTTTAAGATAATATATTTTAAATAGTAATAAATTAGTAGAATAAGAATATTCACAATTTTAAATATGTAGTTGTTTAATTTATTAATTAAAACTCTTATCATTTATATGAGATAGATGAGGAAAAAAAAGGCTTAAGTTGCACCAAAAAGCATCACTTATCATCTCTAAACCTTCATATATTATACTAGATTTAGTAACTCATGTATTACACAAGTTGAATAAATAAAATATTGAAAAATTATAAATTTATTATTATTAAACGATACTCTAAAATATTATATGATTGAAATTACATATGAGTAAGGCTTATAAGTACTAAAACGATTATATTAATTTTTTAAACTTTTGGTTTTAAATTATTTTCCAGAAAAAAATATATTTTAAACAAACCGTATAAAAATATCATTTTTAATTTTTTTATAACTCTTAGTTTTAATTATTTTTTGTATTTAAAAATTTACTTTGTAAAAACACCAATTTTAAGTTATTTTGTATTTTTAAAGAATTTTGATGTTTTAGGAAAAAAAGTATTAAATTTGTTTGTTTAAAAATAATATTAACAAAAAAATCTCTTTCTTAATAAATAAATATTTTTTATCTAAAAAGTGTTAAGTAATATTATTAATAATTTAAAAAATTATTTAATAAGAGAAAGAAGCAAAGAAAATTTAATAAGAAAGATTATGGTGTTGTCATATGTCTTCTCAAGCTACTTTTTTATTATAGTAGTAAGAAAGATAAGATAAGATACTATATATATATATAATATATATATATATATATATTATAGATAAGTATACATATATAAACTACACTAAAGACCGTGTAATACATAGGTTCAATGTGTAAAAATTGCTTTTGACTAAAAAGGTTCGTAAGTCTTAATATTATTCTTGATACTTTGTATATCGTTTTTATGTCTAACTTTTTAAATAATCTATATCTAATATTTAATTTTTTAAATAATCTATATCTAATATTAGTAGATTTTTTGTCAATGTTTATGAGTCTAAATAATATATAATATGAAATAAAATTAATTTATAAATAAGAATTTTAGGTAATAAACAAATTATATTAAACATGAGAACATCCATAAACATCTAAAAACTTCTTTGTATACAAAATTTGATGTTCTATTTGTAAACTTGTAACTTAAGATAATACAATATGCAGCTAACCATATGTGAACACTAGTTGTTTAAAAAGGAACAAAATGTCAGAATAGTAACAACGTTAGTCACTCATGCATATTTTTCTTAAATTAGACTAATGCCCATCAAATCGAGTAAGCATTGAATTTTCTTATGTCAAGTAAGTAACAAAGGAGAAAATGCGGGGGTTAGAATTTTTAATATATTATATTTATAAATTAAAAACCATGTTACTTATATTAAAAATAAAAGAAAATGTTTAAGAATTCTTGTCATCGTTTCATATAGGCATCAAAAAGAAGAAACAAATATTTTCGAACTAAAACAAAAAGAAAAACATGTCAAAAACATGTCAGGACTTATAAATATAATAGGAAAACTGACTAAGCTAATTAGAACACTTTTCAAATTTAAGTTATCTAATTGAGACACTTTTAAAAATTGATTATTATTTTATAAGTTACCCCTTAAAAACAAGCAAATTTTAGATAAAAATTTGTTACAAAATATCTCTTACAAAATTTATAAATTTAGGAGAAAACTAATTATAATTTAGAACAGTTTTTAACTAAATTTAATGAAACTATCAAAATAAGAATAAACAAAGTTAATTATTTAAATATACTTTGAGCTACACGACATGACAAATAATAGTATGTGATGAGGTGGGAAGAAAGTTTAGAATGCACAACAGAAGGTAATTTATCAATCTAATTAATCCTTTATTATATAGTATTGATATAAATATATAAACTTTCATTTATTCTTAGTTTATCTTTAATTGTTGTTGACTTTTATATGAATACATAAAAGACATAGGCAGAAACATCAGCGTTATGGTAAACAACATTTAAAATTCAAACCTAAATTTGAAAACATTGTATGAATCTAAAATCTAAAATTGTAACATTGAATTGTAAAATAAAGTAGGTTAAACATAGTTAAAAATATTAGAAATTGATGTCATATATATAACATAGCCATTGCATGATATTAGTTTTCTTTCTTCACTCAAAATATTATATAACACACTATATTAGTACAAACTAAGTGTAAAATAAGCTTTGGTAATTATGTATATATTGTAATCTGCAATCAAAGAGTATATTTATAATATATGAACACACCATCATAAATATTTTTTGTAATGAGTTTTTTTCAAAGTAAGGTTGGTAGAAATATAATTTAATAAAATGAGTGATTTCAAAAATATTTATAAAAATAGTTTTTAGTGGAAAGTTAATTTTTATCAAAATATTTTTGTTTTTACTAATGTTATTTAAGTAAAGTTAAAAGAATAAAGTTTTAATAAAATAAAAACCAAAATAGCGTCTGTCATGATTTTAAAAAGTGTTTTATATTTCTTTTTATGAAGATATTTTTAAAAACCTTTTCAATAATGTTTTCTCATACAAAAATATTAATATTCTTCCTTCAGTATTTTTAATGCCTCTTTATAAAATATGTGTTCTTGTAAGGATTACACTTAGAGGCGGATTGTAACACCCGGTTATTTTTAAAATCCAAGATAAAAAGAATAAAAGCAAGAAAGGTAATAAGGTTCAAGTGGAGGGACCAAAAGTGTCCAAAAGGATAAAACTTTAGAAAAGTTGGTGATAAAGGTGGCATGGCCGCCCATCATCTTTCTACACCCAATTTTCGGTCATCTTAGAGAGAGAAACAAGGGAAGAAGAGCAGAACTCGATTTT
Source organism: Flaveria trinervia (assembly GCA_025506515.1). NCBI lineage: Eukaryota > Viridiplantae > Streptophyta > Magnoliopsida > Asterales > Asteraceae > Flaveria > Flaveria trinervia. The sequence continues at coordinate 20,496,415 of CM046452.1, forward strand.
GAAGAAGAAGAAGAGAAATCGAATTCAAGGTTTTTATGCTTTTTGTCGGGTTTTATCCCGGTTATGTGCTTGTATGCTTATGGGTTGTGTGTGTTTTTGGTATTGTTACTAGGTGTTTTGAACTCTTTGCAAGCGGGTTAAAAGGAAGAACACCCAAGTTGCACTAGGTGAGTTCTAGACCCCGGTTTTTACATGTTTTAAGCTATCTTTGGGGCTGAAAATGTATTAAAATGATTTTACAAAGTTTATGTGATTACCCGTATGTAAAATGTGTATGTTGGATGTTAGTTCTGGATGGTTTATAGGCTACTCATGTTTAGAATAGCCACATTATGCTTAGAACCGATGGGTTTGATGATTAGGGTTGAAAATATCCTAGAAACATGTTTACAGAATGCTCATGCGCCTAGATAAGTGTTCATATGTCTGAAACTGCCTTAGAAAGAATTAAGTGTAAGTCATGCGCCTAAATAGTAACCCATGCGCCCAAAATTTACCTTAGAAATGTTTAAGTTCTGCTCATGCGCCTGAACAGTGGCCTATGCACCTAGAAATGTTAGTCGGATGACTAAGGGTAGGGTCATGCGCCCCAATAGTGCCCATGCGCCAAGTGGCCTATCCGCCCAAGTGTTCATGCGTCTGCATAGTACCCATGCGCCTAGATTGTGCTGGAATTACTAAGTGTTCAGACATCCAGAAGTCCCCATGCGCCTGAAAGTGGCCCATGCGCCTAAGTGTTCCCCATGCGCCTGAATAGTGTCCATGCGCCTGCATAGTGCCCATGCGCCTAGGACTTAGATTATTTTTCTGATTTTTGGGGAAAATGTGTAAAGTAGGCTTTGACTTGGGAAATTCCCGGGGGACTATAAATTGACTTTTGGGGTCAAAGATAGTATGATGGGCATGTTATGATGATGATGAGGTTGCATGATTATGCATGATGAATGTTATGTATGTATGATGCTCTGTGATGATGTATGTATGGTATGTCATGTTATGTTCCTATGATGATGAATGTTTATCTTTCCATGGCTTTACGTGTTATGTTAATGAATGAACTGAAAGTATTATGTAACGTAAAGTGAAAGATAATGAAAGAGGAACATGATGAATGAATGCATGCATTAACGAATGAATGAACGTAAAAAGTCTTGCAAGCAAACGTATGGAGGTTCACACCCAATGAAGGGTGTTAGCTCAACTGTGTGCGGGTTAGCTACCCCAGAAGGATGCACACTGGGGTCCAATCCTTGTGATTGACCACACGTCTGGGATCCTTGCCGCTTGCCCCAGGTACTGGAGTCAGCTTCGTGCACAATGTTCGGGGTCTATGAAAGACCTCAGGCCCAGTATCCAGCTTCGTGCACAATGTTCGGGTATAGCTTATGGCATTGATCCGAAATAAAACGAAAATATGAACGGTGAATGTACTTGCCTCAAAGTATTATGGCCAGAGTTCTTCTTCGAGGGAGAAGCAGAAGAACTCACCAAGGAGGAACAAGTTGTTCTCCTTGAGGCCTATGCTAGTGAGTCTTATAGACTCATTAATGGGAATTAGGTTTCATGGTTGGGACAAGACTCTATGTCCAGTTTCTCCAAGATAGAGTTCCCTTCCATACTTAGCCAATCAAAAGATTAGAAACCTTTTCCCGGCCTATGCTTAAATGATTACCTCTGAAGCTGATCAAGAGGGTGTTCTGCCAAGAATAAGTGGGATCATCAATAAGTTTAGAGGTTTTGGCTACATTGGTTTAGGGGGAGTTTGTTGGACCAAAAGAACCAATGAGCCTGATCAGAAAAACCTCTAAGTCCCACAGACATTACAACTGCTGAAGAAGATCTCAACAGCTGAAGAAGATCTCAACAGCTGAAGACATCAACTAATTACAAGGTCTGAAGACCAAGTCTGAAAGTAAAGTACTGAAGACAAAGTCTGAAAGTAAAGTACTGAAGACAAAGTCTGAAGCTATCAGCTGAAGACAAAGTCTGAAAGTAAAAAATCTAAAGAACAAAGACTGAAGACAAAGACTGAAGACCAAAGACTGAAGACAAAGACTGAAGACCAAAGTGATCAGTAGTTGTCACAACAACTGAAGTTATTAACTTCAGTAGTTGTCACAACAGCTGAAGTTATTAACTTCAGTAGTTGTGATGGTTTCCTTTCAGTACTTGTAATTTACTTTTCAGTAGTTATAGTTTCAGTTGTTGTAGTTCAGTAGTTTTATGTTTTTGTACTTAAACATTCTCTGAGATGTAATCAGTAGTTGAGAACATTCTCAGTAGTTTGCATAGCTTCAGTAGTTTGAATAATTCTGTTAGATGTCACTATCAAGTGACATCAGCAGACGTCACATTTCCTATATAAGGAATGTTGACCTAGTTGTAACGTGTGACATTGAGCCACCACGAAAGCATATGAATGAAATATTTCAGTTGCAGAATTCTCTCTTTCTATAACCGTTTACTGTTACATTGAATATCAATTGTGTTCTTGTGAATTGTTTAATTCATTGTTTGAATTCTGCTGCAATACTCTCTAATTAATCAAACTTAGATCACTGATCCTAACAGGTACCGGAGTCAGCTTCATGCACAATGTTCGGGGTCTATGATAGACCTCAGGCTCAGTAACCAGCTTCGTGCATAATGTTCGGGGTAATATACATGTCACAAGATGTAATGAATGAACGAAGGTTAACGAACGTAATGTAAGATAATAATGATGTTATTTGTATGTACGTATGATGTATGATCACGAACGAATGAAACGTATAGTATGGGCTTTGAAAAGAAATAAATAACGATTTTATGTATGTTTTATTATAAAACTAGAACTCACTCAGCAACGCTGACTTTTATACGTTTTCAGTTGGCAGGTAAACGTTGCTGAAGATGGCACGAGGCGACTACTCATCTCTTTTGGATGGCATCTATTTAACTAAGGCTTTTGTGATGTAATACAACGATATAATTTTGTAACCGACAAATGATGCATTATTTTGCAAAAGCTTTTTTAGAATCAAATGAAATGCCATTTGTTTTATGTTTTCCACTGCGATGTTTTGATGAGTAAATGTAATGTATATGTTTTATGTGCGATGAATCACCAGTTGTAAGCGTCCCGGGAACGGGGCCTTACACGGATGCAACCAAAGAGCTTTCAGCATGCACATGTGAAATACATGAATTTACTTTGGAAGATTTGATATAACTCAATGAATTATGCTAAGTATCAAATCTTCCGTATCCAAAAGACCAACTCTTCCGAAGTCAAAGATAAAGTCTTTCGAAACTTTAATACCAAAGTCTTCCGAAGCCAAGACTGATTTCTTCTAAAGACAAAGAAGACATGTCTTCTCTTACATGCTTTTGACAAAAGCTTAAACACTTTTCTGTTACAATCTCTGAAGAATCACATACTTGCATGAATTAGGGAAAAATCCATGCTTTTGTTAACTGTAGATTAAGGTGTTGAGTGTGTAATTTTCTGACTTTGTACTTTTATCAATTTTAAAAGGGAAAATGTCATAGAATAGTAATCAAGTTTCAAAAGTGTTCTAATTTAGTCACTCATACATATTTTTCTCAAATTGGACCATCAAACGATCAAATCGAGTCATTACCAAACTTTTATTAGGACAAGAAAGTAATGATGGAAAAAACGAGGGAGTCAGAATTTTCAATATATAAAATTTTATTAAAAAAATAAAAAAAACATGTTAATTATGAAAAAAATAAAAAAAAGTGCCTAAAATTTACGTCAACGTTCTATATCAGTATCAAAAGATAGAAAAAAATATTTTATAACTGAATTCAAAAGTATAACATGCTAAAAAATATGTTATGACTTTTAATTTGTATAAAATATAAAAACCAAGTGATCTAATTGAAACACATTTAAAAATTGAGTTACCTAATTGGAACACTTTTGGAAGTTGGTTACTATTTTATAAAGTTACCCCTTTTTATAATAGATAAAGATGTGAGCTATGGCATGTCATAGTCACTAGTTAAAAGATAATCCGTCTTTTGGCTCTATATTGATCTTGTTGTTTAGATTAGTATTTTTGGCTATCCTTTAAAATATGGTTGCCTGTAGGATGTAGTATAATGTAACATCTTGTATGTTTGGTCATCTAATAGTTAACCTCGTTTATTTTTGTAAGGACTATTATGCTTTTCATGAAACCTGTGGGCTATTTGTGCTTATCTCTTAGTTATTCTTTAATTCTTTAATGTAAAAAGATTATAGTTTATCTATTAAATTGAACATAATAACATTTCTAATAGATTATAAAATAAATAACAATCATAATAACTATGATAATAATAATATAATAATATAATAATAATAATAATAATAATAATATTTTTTGTAGTAATAATAATTATGTTATTAATAATAATAATATAATAATAATAATATAATATAATAATAATAATAGAAATAATAATTAATAAATTTATATAAGTAATAAGTTGTAAATGAATTAAACATAAATTAAGGAAGTTAAGGGGGATGTTTTATCAATTTAATAAACTTTAAATGAAATTTTGTGCATAAATTAATAAAAACAAAACTAAAGGGGCTAAATGTGTAATTTTTAAATCCCAAACCCCCACCCCCATTTCCTTTCACGTTTTTCCGACCACAAGATCCGGCCAACCTCCGGCTGAGCTCCGGCGAGGGCAAAACGCCCAATAAACGGTTAGTTCGACCGAATTAAAGCTAATACTTCGAACGTGGGCACTAATCGAATACGTAATGTAAGGCCCCGTTCCCGAGACGCTTACAGTTGGGTTCTTATTGCACATAAAACCTATAATTACATTTGTGTTTCATAAGATCGCAGCAGAAAACTAAACAATCTTTCATTTCCATGTAAATGCTTTTGCAAATTAATACAACATTCATTACAAAATAGCTTGTTCGCATTACAATGCAAAAACACTAATCAAAAGAATGCCATCCCAAAAGAGCTGAGTAGTCGCCCATGCCATCCTCATCAATCATTACCTGCCAACTGGAAACACATTAAAGTCAGCGTTGCTGAGTGAGTTCTAGTTTTATAAATAAAACATACTTTACTTTACATTTGTTCACGATCATACATCATACGTACATACAGATACTATTAGTATTATCTTCATCATTCCTTTCATTAACTTTGCTCATTCACGTGTTACATTATCGTTCATTTCTCTATCTAGATCCGGTCAGACTTTACCCTCTTCGTGGCACCCGGCCACGATTGCTGAGGTCGAATGACAAGGATCCTGCTCTGTACGTTATTCCAATAATTCATTCATGTTCATTCATACTTCGTTCTTTCATACAAAATCTTTCGTTCATTTATACTTTCGTTCCTTCATACAAAATCTTTCGTTCATTTATACTTTCGTTCCTTCGAGTCTGTTGCGACAACAGGGTCGCTCACCTCATTAACAATCCCAACGACTTCGCGCCATTCGAGTCTGTTGCAACCATAGAGTTGCTCACCCCACTTGCCAATCTCAACAATAGCATGCTATCCGAGTCTCTTGCAACCATAGGGTGGCTCACCTCATGGCAACTACACAATAACTTTGTCCGAGTCTGTTGCAACCGTAGGGGTGCTCACCTCATAGCAATCTCAAGGATTGCATACCATCCGAGTCTGTTGCAACAACAGGGTTGCTCACCTCATTGCCATTCTCATCGATGGCACACTATCCGAGTCTCTTGCAACCATCGAGTTGCTCACCTCATATATGTGCTTGCAAGCCTTTCCTTCGTTCGTTCATCATTCAATAATGCATGCATTCTTACTTTATGTTCCCCTTCATTATCTTTCACTTTACGTTACATAATACTTCATTCATTCATTAACATGACACATAAGGCCACAAGAAAGATAACATACATCATATTAAGGAACATCATACACATTCATCATCATCATACAGGGCAACATCATGCATACATAACAAGCCCTAACATGGAACATCATCATCGTCATGCCCAACATGCTCTCTAAGGCCCCAATCGTCATCTTACATGCTCTTACAGGAACCTTTACATCAAAACTTACATCTGCACTTTTCCCCGAAGTCAGAAGTCAAACTACACTTTCCTCGGTGTGACAGCCCTACTCGGGCGTATGGACACCCTTCAGTCGCATGGCCTCCATGCGACTGAACATCATGCGAATGTACTAATACGGATGAACACCTATGGGAATGAACATCCAGTCATGCGAATGGACAATGCGGATGGACCTCATGCGAATAGGATTAATGCGGATGAGCACTTATGCGACTGGACCTTCAGTCGCATGACCCCATGCGACTGGCCCTTCAATCGTGCCAATGGACATTCAATCGTACGCATGGACCCCAACCGCACCCTAATCGGCCGTATGGCCTCCATTCGGCCTCCAGTCGGTCGCCTAGCCCTAACTGATGCAGAATGCAGTTCATCCCGACTGCAGTTCATCCCGACTGCAGCCGAGGGTTTTCGGCCTCCAAACTCCTCTAAACCCATTTTAAGCCCAAATCGACCATCCTAAACCTTAGGGATGCATACCATGACACCATTCAAGCACACACAAGTTCACAATCAAGCCACAAACGCATCATACATACACATACACAAACGGGTCAACATACACATACTCAAAAACCCGATTTTAGATGTTTTCCAGCCCCAAAATCGTTTGAAAGCAAGTAAAAGTGGGGTTCTAGAACTCACATAAACGAGCACAACGACAAGAGCTTCGATTTGGCTTGCTGCACGATGATTTTGGCGACCCGAACTAACTCGAACCAACTTTTTCTCCTTTCTCTCTTCTTCTCTCTATGAAATCTGAAATGTGGGGTGTGTGTGGGGAGAGTGGGCTGCCCTCTCCCTACTAATATCACCACATTTCCCAACTTTTCTTCGTTGGCGAGTTTGGTCCCTCGACTTTGAACTTTATTTTCTTTTCTTTCTTCACCGGCTTCAAAATAATAAATATCCGGGTGTTACAAGTCCACCCCCCTTAAATAGGTTTCGTCCCCGAAACCTGTTATTCGTCGAACAAACGTGGCTAATGCTGTCTCATTTCTTCCTCAGTCTCCCACGTTGACTCGGATCCCTTCCTGTGCTTCCACTGTACACGCACAAGAGGAACCACTTTATTCCTTAGCCTTTTCTCCTTTCGGTCGATGATTGCCACTGGTTGCTCCACATAATTGAGCCGTTCATCTACTTCGATATCTTCCAATAGGACAATCGTATCTTCATCTGCTAGGCACTTCCTTAGATGAGATACATGGAATGTCGGGTGAATTCCATTTAACTCATCCGGTAACTCCAGTCTATAGGCCACCTCTCCTACTCGAGCAATGATTCGGAAAGGGCCTATATAACTTGGGCTCAACTTGCCTCGCTTTCTGAATCGGATAATACCCTTCCAAGGTGAGACCTTCAGCATAACCCGGTCACCCACCTGAAACTCAATCGGCCTACGCCGTTTATCAGCATACGACTTCTGTCTGTCTTTGGCTGCCTTCATATAGGCTTTGATCTTTTCAAGCTTCTTAGTCGTAGCCTCGATTACCTCGACGCTCCCCAATTCCTTCTGACCAATATCACCCCAACAAACGGGTGTCCTGCATCTCCTACCGTATAGCATCTCATATGGCGGCATACCAATGCTGGCATGATAGCTGTTGTTGTAGGAGAATTCAGCTAACGGTAGGTGGTCATCCCAACTCCCACAAAAATCAATCACACATGCTCGAAGCATGTCTTCCAATGTCTGAATGGTCCTTTCTGACTGACCATCGGTTTGGGGATGATAAGCCGTGCTAATATGTAACCTTGTCCCCATAGCGTCGTGGAATTTCTTCCAAAATTTTGATGTAAACGGAGTGTCGCGATCAGATACAATAGACACCGGCACATCATGACGAGTTACAATTTCCTTGATGAACAGATCGGCCAACCTCTTAGATGAATACGTCTCGCGGATCGGTAGAAAGTGAGCACTCTTCGTCAAACGATCAACTATCACCCATATGGCATCGTACCCTTTCGGAGTACGTGGAAGCTTCGTAATGAAGTCCATGGTGATGTGCTCCCACTTCCATTCCGGTATATCCAAAGGTTGGATCTTTCCATACGGCTTTTGATGCTCTGCCTTCACCTGTAAGCAAGTAAGGCACTTACTCACATACTCCACCACGTCACGCTTCACACCCGGCCACCAATAATCTTTCTTCATGTCATGGTACATTTTCGTGGCACCAGGATGAATGGAGTATCGAGTCTTGTGAGCTTCATCCATTATCTTCATCCGTAGATCCCCAAAACGAGGAATCCACACACGACCGAATCGAGTTCTAACACCGAGTGTGTTTTCACCCAATTCCCCAACCAGACCTCTCATTCTTTCCGAGTTAAGGTGATATTCTTTCAATGCCTCATCTTGAAACTCCTTGATTTGCTTCATCACATTAGAGGTCATGATTAGTTGATAAGCTTTCACCCGAATCGGTTCGGGCCTTTCCTTTCGGCTAAGGGCATCCGCCACCACATTAGCTTTGCCCGATGGTAATGGATCTCGCAATCATAATCCTTTATAAGCTCCAACCATCGCCTCTGCCTCATGTTCAGGTCTTTTTGCTCGAAGAAGTACTTCAGACTCTTGTGGTCAGTGAATATGGTGCACTTCGTCCCGTAGAGATAGTGCCTCCAAATCTTTAACGCAAAGACCACGACTGCTAGCTCCAAGTCATGAGTGGGATAATTAACCTCATGAACTTTCAACTGTCGGGATGCGTAGGCTATAACCTTCCCTCTCTGCATTAACACACACCCCAACCCTGAGTAGGAAGCATCAGAATAAACCACCAGATCTTCGCTTCCATCGGGTAATGACAGAACAGGAGCTTGATTCAGTCTTGCCTTCAGCTCTTCGAACGCCTTCTCTTGAGCTTCACCCCATACAAACTTCTCATCCTTTCGGGTCAACTTAGTTAGTGGAGAAGCAATCTTAGAGAAGTCTTGGATGAATCTTTTATAGTAGCCCGCCAAGCACAAGAAACTACGGATCTCGGATGGCGTCTTTGGTGACCTCCATTGCATAACCGCCTCCACCTTCGCCGGGTCCACCATTATCCCGTCAGGATTCACCACATGACCCAAAAACTGAACTTCGCGCAACCAAAACACGCACTTGGAGAATTTAGAATACAATTTCTCCCTTCTCAACGTCTCTAGAACCTCCCGAATGTGACCGGCATGCTCTACTTCGCTCCTCGAGTAAATCAGGATATCATCAATAAACACAATCACTGATTTATCCAGCATCGGCCAACACACACGATTCATCAAATCCATAAAAGCAGCTGGCGCGTTGGTCAAGCCAAAGGACATGACAAGAAACTCGTAATGACCATAGCGCGTGTGGAAAGCTGTTTTAGGGATATCTTGTTCCTTCACCTTCAACTGATGATAGCCAGATCGAAGATCTATTCTTGAAAACCAACTGGCACCCTGAAGCTGATCGAACAAATCATCTATTCTCGGTAAGGGGTATCGGTTCTTCACTGTCAACTTGTTCAGCTCGCGGTAGTCAATGCACATCCTCATACTACCATCCTTCTTCTTTACAAACAGGACCGGAGCACCCCAAGGAGAGATACTCGGTCTAATGAACCCCTTATCAAGCAACTCTTGCAACTGTTCCATCAACTCTTTCATCTCCGTTGGAGCTAACCGATATGGTGCCTTGGCAACAGGTTGGGCACCCGGTATCAGATCAATCTGAAATTCAATTTCTCTGTCAGGTGGTACCCCTAGTAAATCTTCTGGGAACACGTCTGGAAAGTCACACACAACCGGTACATCAGGCAGTTGTG
>CM046452.1:20513799-20635230 GCA_025506515.1 Flaveria trinervia
CCTCCAATGCTTAAACATAAATCTGAGTTTAAACAGTGGAAGATCAGATTTAGGAATTACATCACAGGTGTAGATCCTGATTTCTGGATATCAATATGCAAGGGGCCACACATACCTGTTACTCTGTCTGCAGATCAAGCGCAATATACATAACTGCTAGAATACCCATTGAAGATCTGACCTTAGATGAAGAAGACTACAAGAAAATCAAGATAGACCTCAAAGCCTACTCAATTCTGACTCAAGCACTCAAGATGGATGTGCTGAAAAGACTGGAGAAGTATGGAACTGCAAAAGCTGTGTGGGATGCACTCAAAATCATGTGTGAAGGAAGCAGTGAAGTGGCTGAAATCAACAAAGACAAGCTTGTTAATCAGTATGAAACATTTCACCACACCAAGGGAGAATCAATCTCTAAGCAACCGCATAGATTTGTACAGTTAGTAAATGACTTGGAAATCATGGGTGTCACTTACAAAATTAAAGAATTGAACAAAAAGATGCTTCATAGTCTCACTGAAAGATGGAAACAGAATGTAACCATGCTGAAAAATACTCTTGATCTTGAGAGTACTACTCTAGACATCATGATAGCCAAAATTAAAGCTTTAGAACTTGATGAAAGAAGCAGAAATCTTGGTGGACCTAGAGTAATTGAAGCTTACAAATTTCCATCAGAATCTCATTCTGTGGAAAATGCATTAATCACTGAGGAGGATGATTTTATCTCATCTAGAGATCAAATGAACAATACTGGGTTCATTGCAACTCCACCAATCAATCATCCTTCAACCTCATCTCAACCTCCTAGAGTCACTGCTGCTCCTCAAACTCCCAGAGTCAATACTGTTCCTCAAACCAATCCTGAAGACTGAAGATCAGAAGAACAAAAGGCAACTTACAATGCTTTTGTTGCAAGCTTTGAAGCCTACTTGGGAGGAAGACTCACTTCTGCTCATCTCATTCAAGAAGATCTGGAAGAAATGGATTCCAGATGATGTGGAAGAAATGGATCTATAATGGCAAATGGCCATGATTGCAATGAGAGCTAAGAAATTCTTCAAAAAAGGAAGAAAGCTGATCCTGAATAAGAATACAAAACTTGGATATGATAAATCCAAGGTGAAATGCTTTAACTGTGGCATGGCTGGCCATTTCTCAAGAGATTGCAATGCCCCCAAGAGAAACAACTATCAAAGGAACTCTCCAGTCCAATCATCCTCACAGCCTAACTCAAGCTTCCACTCCAACAACCAACAACAGCAGTATCATCAACACCAATCATATCAGAATCCACCCCAACTGACAAATCAAGCTCATGGAAGTAGTCAGTCTTCAGCCAGTGCTCTTGTAATAAAGCAAAAATGGAGTATATGACTGGAGTGTGTATGCAAAGGAAGTCAAGCCTCAATTTCAAAATCATGCTCTTATGGCTCACATCAATGATGGACCATCTCCAATGCATACTAAGGTAAAATCTAACCTTTGTAGTGAAAAATGCATTAATGAATTGCAAGGGTATAGAGAGCATAATCTCAAACTGGCTGATAAAATCAAAAAAGAAAAGGTGAAATCAGAGATGATGAAGAGAGAAATAAAAAACTTTAAAATCAAAATTAAATCTCTCGTCTCTGATATAGAAGAGCTGCATGGTGAGAAGTATACTCTTGCAGCTGAGAATGAGGTACTTACTGAAAAGTTAGCTCAATCTAAAGCTCAACAATCTATGACTAAAGTGAAACTTGAAAAGTTTCAAATGTCTTTAGTCAAGCTGCAAGAGATGCTTGATTCCCAAAAGAATCCAAAGGACATGACAGGGATTAGGTATAATTCATGTCCTCCACCATACAATGACAACTACACTGTCATGCCTGACTCTCTCTCACTCTCGAAGCAATTGAACTTAAAACTATGCAACCTAAATCTGTAGTGAAACAGGTGACAAATCCTCAAAACAAACCTGATGTTTATATTGAATCTAATGAGGATAAAATCAAGTTAGGTCACCCAATCAAAATCAAAGAGTGTTCAGACAAGACAATGAGTGTCATGAAACCATCAAGCCCTATAAAAGCAATTGTACCTTTTATAAAATTCATACCATCTGTTTTACAAGGCAAAAAGAAATATGTCAAGACAGTGAAACCCACTACTGAGAGTAGTTCTGATAATGAGATTATATCTCCACAAAATTCAAGCAAATCAGAAAAGGTTTCACTGCAAAAGAAACAAATTGTAACACTAAGTTCAACACATAAAACATCATCAGACCCTCAGTCTTCAACATTAAGGCAGGGAGTTGGGTTTGATATCTGTAACAAGGAACATGTTGACCAGTTTGAGAAAGAAGTGAGAAATAGGTTGAAGAAACAGAAACAGCCCAGACAATTGAACAAAATGTAAGGCCCCGTTCCCGGAGACCTCACAGTTGGTCAATCACAGAGCTAAAACATTAAACATTATAATTATACAAACTTAAGCAACGGAAATAATTTATCAAAAACATTCATTTCATTTAAAACACTGTTGTTAAGCAATACATCATTGTTTAACTGTTTACAAAAGAATTTTTTGGTTGCATTACAAAACAACAGCAACATAAAATACGAATGGATGTCAGTCTTTTCCTGCCGAGTAGCTTCACCCTCGTGCCATCCTCAACAATAATTACCTGCTAACTAAAAATGTATAAAAGTCAGCATTGCTGAGTGAGTTCTAGTTTTAAAGTAATAAAATACTTTCTATATGTTGTATATGAAAATACTCTTTTCTGTAAAATACAACTCTGTACTGTATATGCGAGCACGCATTAACTATATGAACAGATAATGTTCATTCTCTTTACTGTATGCCTTGTATGTTCTGTAAACTTTTATCTTTATCTTTCACTTTCTGTATGGACCAATGAGCAATACCCCAACTATATGTGCGATGGGAAAATGGGTGATGGGCCATCTATATCCCTCGAAAGGGTCAACTATATCCCTCGAAAGGGTCAAACTATATCCCTCGAAAGGGTCAACTATATTTTGTTTGAAAGGGTCAATTGTATCTCTCGAAAGGGTCAACGGTATCCCTCGAAAGGGCCAACTATATTCCTCGAAAGGGTCAACTATATCCCCCGAAAGGGTCAACCGTATCCCTCGAATGGGTCAACTATATACTGTGTACAAGGCCGACCCAATCACCCAGGACACGCTACAAAGGTCCTGCCAATCTCAATTGATTGGCCCTGTGTGCATAATCGGGTAGTTAACCCGCAGCTCAACTGAGCTAACGACAACATGGTCGTGTACCTCCTGTAAGCTTGCAAGACTTGTTAACATTTTCATTAATGTTCCTCGTCTTTTCTTTATTGCTCTTTCTCTTTATTATTACGATATACTTTACGTTACGATAATAAACATACCACGTAAAGTCACATACTATAAATAATAATAATAATAGCAATAATAATAATAAGGAACAATCCTAACCATGCATCAAACATCATCATAAATAAGCCCTACTCAACTCAGTCAAAACCCTAAAAGCACGGACTCCCAAAAAATTCTGTAAATTTTTTTAAGTGCTTAGGCACTTTGGCACTATTTGGGCGCATGAGCCTTGTTTGGGCGCTTCATCACTATGTAGGCGCATCAGCCAACACTTAATCATTTTATCACTTAGGCGCATGAACTATTCAAGCGCATGGGCACTATTCGTGCGTATGAACACTTAGGCGCATGAGTTATTCGGACGCATGGACACTTAGGCGCATGAGCCAGTTGGGCGCATGGCCCTACACTTAGTCGTCTGACTAATATTTCTAGGCACATGGACCACTGTTCAGGTGCATGGGCTGTACTTAAACATTTATAAGGCAATCTTAGGCGCATGGGCTACTGTTCAGGCGCATGGATTACACTTAAATCTTTCTAAGGCATTTTCAGGCGCATGAGCCTTATCTAGGCGCATGGACCCTCTGTGTAACATGATTCTAGTCTGTTTTCAAACCCAATCATCAACCCATCTGTTCTAGCTTAATATGGCTATTCTAAGTAGGAATAACCTATATGCATTCAAGAATCAACATCCAACTTGCACAATACATACGGGTAAACATACATAAGCTTTGAATATCGTTTTAATACATTTTCAGCCACAAAGATAGTTTAAAACAAGTAAAAACCGGGGTCTAGAACTCACCTGATGCAACTTGGCTGTTTCTTTCTTTCTAACCCGCTTCCAATTGAGTTCAAACACCTAAAAACAACACCAAACACCCACACCCGAGCACATACATAAACACATAAGCACATAAGCATATAACCGGGATAAAACCCGTCATAAACATTTAAAAACCATGAATTCTTACCTCGAATTGGACTTCTCTTCTTCTTCTTTTTCTTCAGCCGAGAGTTCCTCTTCTCTCTCTCTCTAAAACCGAAGAAAATGGTGATGTGAAGTGAGGGTGGGCGGCTATGCCCACCTTTACACCAACTTTTGAAAGTTTTGTCCTTTTGGACACTTTTAGTCCTTCCACTTGGACTTTATTGCTTTTCTTTCATTTATTCTTCATGTCTTTCTTTTTAAAATAACCAGGTGTTACACAAAAGTAGTGTTGTGAAGCAAACTACTAAAAGGGCTGATTCTGATTCATCACCTAAAGAAAAGAAAGTGACTCATCATAAGAAAATATAAGGTGAGTCACACAAGGAAAAATTTGATTCAAGAAACAAACAAATGTATTGTGATATTTGTGAGATGTTCAATCACAAGACAGATAAATGCTTCTTCAATCAATATTGTTCTATCTGTGATATGAATAATCACTCTATTAAAAATTGCTATTTCAACAAGTATTGTTCAATCTGTGACATGAACAATCATAATACATCTGATTGTTACTTTAATCAGAAGGGGTTGAGAATTCCCCAACACAAGCCCATCTCAAAAACATCCACTGTGATGCACTCTGGCAGACCTCATTTCATAATAATCAATCTAGGACACCTAGATCACCAAATGACAGAAACAACTTGAAGGAATTAAGGAAGGGTCAAAGAAATCATCTCATAATGAAACATAAACTTGACCTTCCTAAGCAAAAACCAACATTTGATAATGAAACTCGGGCTAGATTTTTACAAAGAAATAGAGACCAATGATTTCATTATTCATCTGAATCCTCAGTAGATGTGATGAGATGACTCAATCAATTCATCATCTAAAATCTCCTAGAACACCTCCATCCAAATCACAATTTAGAGGGAAATACCATGAGGTCACTATCATGAATAGGAACGGGAAACCCAGACCATCATGGCTTGGGTTCCTTATTCTAATTAGTTCTTTTTGCTTGTAGGTTCATACACACAGGTCTAATAGCCTATGGTACGTAGACAGTGGATGCTCCTGACACATGACTGGAGATCGTTCCTTCCTTCATGACTTCAAGTACATACAGGAACTACTGTGGCATTCGGTGGAGATTCAGAAGGTGGTAGAATTACAGGAGAAGGATCTGTGACAAACGAGATGCTGAGCTTTGACAGAGTGAATTACCGTGAACAACTGAATTTCAATCTGTAAGCATGTCTCAGATCTGCAACAAAAAATATTCCACTCACTTTACAGACACTCACTGCTACATTCTGAAACCTGGATTTCAGATCCCTGAAGAATGGGTTGTCTTAAAGACTCCAAGGAAGAATAATACATATGTCTTAAACTTGTGTTCTGCATCACCTAAGGAAGAAACATGTATTTTGTCTAAAGCATCATTTGATGAGTCACAGCTGTGGCATAGATGTTTGGGGCGCACTAACTTTAAAAATATGAACAAGTTAGTCAAAGGAAACCATGTCATTGGTCTTTCTAAAAAAGAATTCAATTTTATTGATCAATGTTTAGCGTGCCTCAAAGGAAAACAACACAAATCGTCTCACAAAACCAAGCTGGTGAACACTAACAATACTCCATTGAAGTTACTTCACATGGATCTATTTGGACCAACTCATGTAATGAGTATGGGAAAGAAATAGTATTGTTTAGTGATCATTGATGACTTTTCTCGATTCGCAGGGGTGTTTTTTTTCTACTTCATAAAAACGAAGCATCCCAAATCATTCAGAATTTATCACCAAAATTGAAAATCAACTTGATCTTAAGGTCAAAATAATAAGAAGTGATAATGGAACTGAGTTCAAAAATGAAAATATGAGTTCCTTTTGTGCAACCAAGGTATTGCTCATCAATTCAGTGCAGCACGAACTCCTCAACAAAATGGGGTACTGAAAGGCGAAATAGAACACTGATTGAAGCAGCAAGAATGATGCTAGCCGATGCTAAACTGCTAATCACCTTATGGGCAGAAGCAGTTAACATATTGTGCTTTGTGCAAAATCAAACTCTAATTGTTAAAGAAAGTAACATGACACTTATGAACTGATCTTCCATAGGAAACCATTTATGGATTCCTCAAATCATTTGATTGTCCAGTCTCAATATTAAACACCCATGATCATTTGGGAAAATTTTCATCCAAGTCTGATGAAGGATTCTTTGTAGGTTATTCTTCTGTCTCAAAGGCTTATAGAGTGTTCAATCCTAGATTGAACATTATTGATGAATCTACAAATGTTCAATTCAAGGAACATTCATTTCCCAAATTTACAAATGATCCTGACTGGTTGTTTGATATTAACACATTTACAAAATCATTTGACTAATTTCACTTGTCTGATGCAGGAAATATACATTCAGGTGATACTTCATTAACTGTAGAAAGAAGAGATAATTATCCATTGATTCCACTTACATTTGATGAACATATGCATGAAGATGTTCCTCTTCAAGCTGATCCCATCAGACAACTATCACAAAACCTTAGTGTTTCTTCTGAAGAAGGTCCCAGCCTGGTACCATCTCACTCAGATGACTTGTCAAATGAGTTCAGAAATCAAAAACAAGCTTCTCATCTAGTAGAAACACAAGGTACATCAAATGATGCAAGCAACTCAGTGCTGTTGAAGATGTAGCAGTTACTGAAACAAAAGTTGACAATCTTCATAATTCAACAATAATACAAGATGAATGTGCCTCTAATCATAATGAACTGAATGTCTCCAATCTTAATCTAACCATTGCTAGTGACACCATTCCAACCACAAGAATAGACAAGAATCATCCAGTTGAAACCATTATTGGTGATCTTAATGAGAGGGTGACAAGAAGCAAGTCCAGTATTGCAAACATCTGTTTGTTCTCATGCTTTCTATGTCAAACATTACCTAAAAACATCAAAGAGGCACTTCAAGACAATAGTTGGATTGAAGCAATGTAGGAAGAATTGCTCCAATTCAAGAAGCAAGAAGTATGGCAGCTGGTAGATCTTCCCGAAGGACAATACCCTATTAGTACCAGATGGCTATACAGGAACAAGACTGATGATAGAGGGATCGTTATCAGAAATAAAGCAAGACTAGTGGCACATGGATACACTTAGGAAGAAGGAATCGACTATGACGAAGTGTTTGTTCCTGTTGCCAGACTAGATCTTTCTTGCATATTCTGCATCCATGAAATTTACTGTTTATCAAATGGATGTAAAGTGTGCCTTCATGTATGGAAAGATTGCTGAAGAAGTCTATGTGAGTCAACCACCTGGCTTTGAAGATCCAGATTTCCCTCACAGAGTTTACAAGCTTGACAAAGCTCTATATCGTCTTCATCAAGCACCAAGAAAGTGATATGAGACTCTATTATCCTTTCTTCTTGAACATGGGTATGAAAGAGGAAAGATTGATCAGACTCTCTTCAGAAGAAAAAGAGGAAAAGACATGTTGTTAGTCCAGATCTACGTGGATGACATTATATTTAGCTCGACAAACAAGCAACTCTGCAAAGAATTTGAAGACCTTATGCATTCAAAGTTCCAAATGAGTGCTATGGGGGAACTTACCTTCTTTCTAGGAGTGCAAGTCCAACAAATAGCAGATGGAATCTTCATCAACCAATCAAAATATGTAGAAACCATGTTGAAAAAATTTCACTTTGCTGACTGTCAGTCTATCAGAACTCCTGTGGATACCAAAGTGAAGATTGGACCTGACCCTGAAGGAAAATCAGTAGATCAGACTCACTATCAATCAATGATAGGTTCATTTATGTATCTAACAGCCAGTAGGCCTGACATTATGTTTGGTGTTTATGTGTGTGCCAGATATCAAGCTGATCTAAAAGAATCACATGTGAACGCAGTCAAGAGGATATTCAGATATCTGAAGGGCAAGCCAGCTCTTGGGTTATGGTATCCAAAAGAAGGAGAATTTAATCTCTATGCCTACACAGACAGTGATTATGGAGGATGCAACTTCGACAGAAAATCCACTTCTGGCGGTTGTCAATTTCTTGGTCCCAGACTAGTGTCCTGGCAATGCAAGAAGCAGATAAATGTGTCTGTGTCCACAGCAGAAGCTGAGTATATTATGCATTAGCATGTTGCTCTCAAGTTCTCTAGATTCAAAACCAGATGCTTGATTATGGTTTTAACTTCTTGCACACACCAATTTCTATTGACAACACTGCGCTGTCTTTATAACTAATAATCCAGTTCAGCACTCAAAAACAAAACATATTGAGATTAGATATCATTTTTGGAGAGACTGTGCTGAAAAAGGTTTAATCAAATTGATTCAAGTACCAACTGAAAATCAATTAGCTGATTTGTTTACCAAGGCATTTGAACCTAGTAGGTTTGAATTTCTGGTTCAGTCAATTGGCATGATTAACCTTGAGTGAAAACCATGAAAAACATCAAAAAAAATTAAAACATCAAAAAACCACAAAAAGAAATCAAGTTTGATGAAGAAAAGATTTCTTTGGAAAATGATATAATTATAGTCGTTATATCATTCACTGTGCTTAATTTCAAAATGTAAAAGACTGAAATGACTTACCAGATATGTTGGTAGGCTCAACTTGGAAGAAAAGATACATGCAGTGATAAATTAAAGACATATTCAATTGTGAAACACTCATCACAAAGTACAGATATGTATTGGCTTATCTGAATGCATGTGTGTGTAGTCGCCTAAACACACTAGGTAATGATACTTTATGAATCTCTTTCACCACATCATGTTTCATCTTTGTTTTGCTGAGCAAAGACCTGATGAAACTTGCACATAATGCAATGTTATGATCCAAAAGATTCCAATGTGGAACACATCTAAAATTGGATGAATCAACAAAGTAATACATTCTAAGTGAATGAACAAAAGAATCCTATCATGGATCACCTTCCAAAATGAAGTGAAAAGAATCCCAATGTGGATCAACATGAAAAAGGATCAAATTAAAAGAATCCTAATGAGGATCAGTGAAAATGAGATTTCATGACTTAAGTAACCTGGTAAGAAAAGTTGTGAAAAAGTTCTACCATGCATTGTATAAGGAGTGTTGATCATTTCATGCTTATGTGTGTGAGGTACACATTGAATAATTAATCAACCAAAACATGATAAAAGTCATTTGCATCAAAATATCAACCAGGTATGGTTTAAGAGGACAAACATACCTTCAATCTTCAAGTTCATGATCATGTCCATTTAATCATAAAGGATGCACAAGTGTAATGTAAGACTGATATGATCCCAACAAAGAGATTTTTCTCTTCATTATTAATATTAATCAAAATAATATTCAAAAGGTTTTAAATCTTTAAAGTTTCTCTCCAAATATGGACATAAACTTTAGGGGGAGTAATTTAAAATTTTTGAGTAAGTCCAAATTTTTGTTTATTAACTTAATCTTGAAAAACAAAACAAAAAGAATTTTAGTTGGTGTTGTTGCAATAAGTCTTACCATTATATCTCAGCTTATGCAGATTCTTAGAAGCATGATAAGTCCAAGATCTGTCAAAATTGGTAAACTTCTATCAATTGTGATATACAAGTCAATCCAAGCAAGAATTAACAACTTCAACAGCCAACTTCATAAGAAAAATCAATCAAGGACACCTCTTCATAAGATGAATAATCAATTCAATCACATTAACTTTTGATTAAGTTCAAAAGCTAATGCAGTTAAGTGCATTAGTTAATGCGGGTGAAGGTAACCCATGCATGTAACTAATGCGGGTAACAATATATTTTCAAGTGCAACTAATGCGGACAATGATTTTACTCTACCGCATTAGTGTGTGAAGTAGATGTGGAATTTACTCTACCGCATTTGCTACAGTTAACAAATGCAGATGAACAGGTCTCTCTCGCATTTGCTATAGTGCAATGTTGACCAAGTGTTGTCAACCGCATTTGGTATAGTCACACAAATGCTGATTGACTTTGTTCTATCACATTTGCCACTATGTACAAATACGGATAGGATAAAACAAGTAACTCTACCGCATTTGTTACAGTGAATGCTGATGAACACAATCACAAGTTATTCTTCCGCATTTACTACAACACAAATGCGGATAGTCAAAGGTTTCAAGTTATAACTTCCGCATTTGCAACAGTACACAAATGCGGAAAGAATAAAAATAAGAAACAAAACTTCCGCATTTACAACAGTAGCCAAATGCGGACCGTCAATGTCAAAAGTTTGTCTTCCGCATTTGCTACAGTTAACAAATGCGGATGACCAAAAGTCAAACAAATTAACCTTCAGCATTTGCTACAGTGGTGACTGTATCTGCTTTTAAACTTGTAAAATTTTTCAAAATATATTATTTGAAATTTAAAGGAATTCAAACGGGTCATTTAATACTTTTCAAATTTGAGAGACTTTATAGTGAGACGAGCGCAAACGTACAGTACACCATCTTTAATCATCATCATCATAAACATTCAAAAGATTTTCGTGTGAATCTACTCAATCGACTTCTGTTATCGATTCTGAAACAACATTCGTATTGGAAATAAGGTGAAACTTTCATAAAAATTTTAATCAAGACCTAAGTTTTAGAATGTTAAACCTAAATCAGTCAATGAACCAACTGATAAGGAAGAACACAAAAACATGTTTCGTTGATGTAACATAATACACCTTTTCGACTTCAATGAGCATGAAAACCAATAGAAAGTCTTATCATCATGAAAATCTTGATATTCATGTTTGTTGTAAGAATAGAGCATGTTAAAATTGAAACATTTGAAACAAATCAATGAAACAATAGCTCATTAATGGTTCAAACATAGAAAATGTGATTGTTAAATGACAAACTCACCATTTGCCATGACAACAATGCAACAGAAATGACAAGCAGTCTTCCTTGTCAATTTAAAGTCAAACTGATAACTAACACACATGTCTCTTGTGCAGATTACATGGCAAATCTTACATGGAGCAAGCTCCATAACATCAGCGGTTATTTAAACCCTGATGTGCCTGAAGCCGAAGGACTTAGAGATATGATAAGATTCTTATTTACCACAAGGGTAGCATATGCCATGACTGTGAGACCAACAATCTATGAGAATCTCATCAGGTCCTTCTAGGACTCAGCCAAGGTAATTGAAGCTGATGGTGTGAGAACATTAACTGGGAGAATCAACAATGAGCTCACTCTGAGGATCACAGAAGAGTCTGTTAGAAGATGTCTATAATTTGCTGATAATGCTAATGATCTCTAGAACTAGATGATGAAGAAATAACCACATTTTTCACTGAAATTGGTTATGAAGGAGGTTATGAAGCAAAACAGATAATTAAAGGATTAGTGGATCTGCCTTGGAGGTTCCTAATTCATATGTTCCAATATTGTCTGTCAAAAAGGAAAACAGGATGGAATGACATTCCAGTCCTCATATCTTCTGCAATATGTGCTCTCTGCATCAATAGGCTGTTTAATATGTCTGCATATGTGTTCAATAGCCTAATTTCTAACATTCAAGAAGGAATAAGATACAAGTTTCTGATGTATCCCAGATTCATTCAATGTCTAATCAATGAATCATTCCATGACATTGTTAATGAAGGACGTGTGCTTAACATCCCTCACTATGATGCAAGATCCTATAAATACATCAAGAAGAAGGACCCAAGGAACTTTTACAGTGGTGCCCACTCACCCCTTCTTCCTTGGATGATTCAGCAATTAAATCAAGCAGGTCAAGCCCAACCACCACCACAACCAATACCTTAACCTTCACCACAACTATCTCCACAAACATTACCACAAGCTTCACCATAACCATCACCACAACCATCATCACAACCATCTCCACAACCATCACCACAACCATCTCCACAACCATCACCATAACCATCTCCACAAACATCACCACAACCATCACCACAACCACAACAATCACCACAACTAACACCACACACAACCCCTCAACCTACACCTATATCACCTCATCATCAATCTCCAATATCACCACCACATCAATCACCTATGTCACCTTACCACCTTTACCATCATCCCATGATCACCCTGTTGAAATTGAAGGATCAACAAGTGCATCCAAATCATCTTCTGATGAGGAGGTTCATCATGATCAAATCCCTGCTATGAAAGCACCTTCCGAGGCTGCTCCTTCAGAGAACTATGCTGAATCTAACATCAACAGGCCTGATGAAAAGGATGAACTAATATTTGAGCTCTTACTGAAAGTGGAAAGGATGGAAAGAACTTTAAATAGGAGAGCTGGAATCATCAAAGACAAAATTTTAGACCTGGATGAGAAAGAAAATGAATTGAAAGAACTAAAAGAGAAATATGAAGCTGAAAGAAAAGAAAAAGACTAGGAGATTGAGTACTTAAAAGCTGCACTAAACCATTCCAGAGAAGAAATCAGTGGTCATGTGGACACTCTTGCTATTCAGACTATAGCAATGGAGGAACAAGAAAATATCATTGAGGAACAAGCAGAAATCATTTCTAGTCTTAAAAAAGAGCTTCAAAGACAAAACAGAAGAATCTCTGAACTAGAACTGATAATTGAAAGTCAAAGAAGTAAAGTGGATGATGAAAAGAAAGATGAAGAACAAGAAAAGGAAGATATGGATGATATAAGTATGTTTCTGAAAATGAAGAAAAAGAATGTGATGCAAGTCAAACAAAGTTTAAAGATCAAAGTCTAGATATGGTGGTATACTCTGGAAACATAGATGACTCTCACTATGAGAAAGCTGAATTTGAAGAACTCTTCATTGCATTAGATAGGTTTTCATCTGAAAAATTCAGCATAGATGATGACTTTTGGGAATTTGTAAACAATCAAAGGGCTGATTCAGAGCCTATTGTATTCATCCCTAAGTCACCAGTGCCTTTGGAGAAGGAGTTGACTATGCAAATTGTCCCTGCTATCTCTTTATCTAAAGAACAAAAAGAAAAAATAAAAGAAATGTATGAAAAAGAAAAGAAAGAGGAAAATGAAAAAGAAAAGAAAGAAGAAAAAGAAACAGAAAAGAAAGAGGAGGAGAAAAGTAAATTGAATGATCAAGAGCCAAGCATACCTGAAAAGGTACCTGAAGCAGTAGAACAAGCTGAAACTTCTAGCCTCAACTTCAAACTTACTCACGAAAAAGGAAATATTTAGCTGAAAAGGCTAAGGGTAAGAGACCAATAGTTGAAGAAGAAATAGTTAAGAAACAAAAAGATGACCCCAGAAGCCTAGCAACAATTGCTAAATTTTTGGAAGAGCATGAGCAGGCTGAAGCTCAACTGAAGAAATTGGCTGGTGCACTTGATTTAGAAGAAGGTGAGATTGCTGGTGGATATGAAGCTGAAAAGGATGTTCATATGGACAGTCCCATGAAAACAGAACAGGCAGTAGAAGACATGGTGTCCAAAGCCCAAACTGATGACTTGATGATTAAAGCTATGTTTCTGATCAATCAAGGATATGATCCAGATGAAGTATTTGGAATGACATATGAAGGAATGCAAGAAGAAGAAGATAAAGTGAAAAGGCTGCTTGATCAAAACATTTAAACAAAATATGAAAAAGCAATCACCAAGAATACTCCAAAGCATAAAGAATCCTCTATGAAGAAATCAATCGGGTATGAAAGACCATTGCTAAGAAGGGCTCTATACACAAGCTGTCTTCAATGAGGAAATCATCCCCAACTCATGAACCAATATTTCCTGATCCTTATAATATGTCTGATAAGGAAATGAAGGACTATCTCTTAAGTCAGAGTACTCAGCTCTTGTAAATGCCCTGGTGATTCATGATTTGAAGGAACTAGCTCAACTTGAATTGATCAATCATGCAGCTATGTTCAGGGGATATGAATTTGAGAACATACTTAAGATGTTCAGAAGAACAAACAACTTCAATTCATTAAAGACAATATGCATGAGAAAAGATAAAACATTTGTCAATCCCCTTGAGAAGAAGAAAAAGATGCAAGCAGAAGAAATTGTATTCCCTAAGCTGAAGGTGAAGCCTATAGAATCATTAAAAGGAAAATGGTGTCTGGTACTCATTCCTCCACACCCATCTCAAATGTGTACTATGATGAGAAAACTTATGATATGGTAATTGAAAAGAAGTGGGGAGGAAAGGAGGGAGCTAAAATCAGATTATTCAGTGGATATGAGGTTAGATTGCTTGATGAATCATATATCCATTACATATACACCAGACATTTCAGGGAATTGAATAATAAAGTAGGAGAGTTGGATATGCACTTCTTTCTAAAGTGCATCAAGCTGTTGAAGCTGGCATATGATCAGATAAGAATCAAAAGAGAGAAAAGAAAGAAGAAGAAGACACCATTGCAGCTTGGCAACATTGTAAAACTTGAGGTTGATGTCGGGGGGAGGTTACTGATACATAGAGATGGACTTTCTACAATTTCTATATGGGAGCCAATTTCACTAAAGAAGCTGCCAATGGAAGCCAAACATGAGCAAGATGAAGATTCATGTGTTAAGCAGAGAGAGGATGTCAGAAGCAACAGATTTCATGAAGATGATCAAAGCTATACTGGATCCTACCAAAGTTGCATTCATCTTACCCTAGAAGACCCAGCAGAACCTTCATAACACTAATCACCTCCCAAACATTGAGGAAAACCTGGTTGTATAATCCTTAGGGGGAGTATTATTGGACCCTTAAAACGATCATACATGCCAACTCAATGGGTGATTTGATGATTGTTCTGCTGAAATCCCTTAAGTCTAAGAAGAAATACGGATGAAGAATCTGCTAAGAAGAATAAAGTATTGTCTCCCGCATTTGTCAAATACGGTAGGCATAGAACAAATACGGACAAGTATTTGATCTTCCACATTGACAAATGCGGAAGACCAAGAATGGATGCGAACAAGTACTTACTCTTCCGCATTGACAAATGCGGAAGACAAAGTAAATGCGGACAAGACTTTGCTCATCCGCATTGACAAATGCGGATGACCGAACAAATGTGCACAAGTATTTGTTCACCCACATTAACCAATGCGGATGACCAAAATACTAATGTGGTTGATCAAGTGAAGAAATGCTCATCAAGTTAACTCATCCATATTTATCAATGCGGATGAACAAGCAAAGTTGCAGATGAAAACTTAGACTAGTTCTAATGTAATAGGTCAGGGGTAGTTTAGTCATTTTGTAAAAGGCATCTTGTCTGCCTATATATAGAATAGATACCTCGTACATGAGGTGACGGCTGATAGATAGAGAACTTTTGTTGTAATTATTCTCTGTAATTTAGCAACTTTCATATATCAATACAAAAGCATTTATGAGTATTTTTCTTGCATTGAATATTCTTTGATTGTTTGTTTCCGTCACTCAATCAGTGACTTGGTTACCATATTCGATTCACAGTAAGAATCACTCTTACTCACCCCAGTCATGTATGTATGTATGTATGTATGTATGTATGTATGTATGTATGTATGTATGTATGTATGTATGTATGTATGTATGTATGAATGTATGTATGTATGTATGTATGTCTGTATGTATGTGTATGTATGTATGTATGTATGTATGTATGTATGTATGTATGTATGTATGTATGTATGTATGTATGTATGTATGTATGTATGTATTTATGTATGTATGTATGTATGTATGTATGTATGTATGTATGTATGTATGTATGTAGGTATGTATGTATGTATGTATGTATGTATGTATGTGTATGTATGTATGTATGTATGTATGTATGTATGTATGTATGTATTTATGTATGTATGTATGTATGTATGTATGTATGTATGTATGTATGTATGTATGTATGTATGTATGTATGTATGTATGCATGTATGCATGTATGCATGTATGTATGTGTATGTATGTATGTATGTAAGTATGTATGTATGTATTTATTTATGTCTGTATGTCTGTATGTGTGTATGTATGTGTGTATGTGTGTATGTGTGTATGTCTATATGTACGTATGTATGTATGTATGTATGTATGTATGTCTGTATGTATGTATGTATGTATGTATGCATGCATGTATGTATGTATGTATGTATGCATGTATGATGTATGCATGTATGTATGTATGTATGTATGTATGTTGTAACATCCGTAATTTTTCAAGACTTAAACCCAAACCCGAATACTTTTGAGTCTATTTCAAAAATCTAATTCATTAGTTAGCAATTTAATTTATTTATATCTTTCAAATACAATAATTATATCATTTATTCAAAATCTATTTATTTAATTTATTTAGCATTTTGTAAAAAACTTTGTGATTTTAAAATCAATATAAAATTATAAAGGTTGTTTGTTATTTATGACTTTTAACTATAATATAAAATTAAACTGTAATGTTTTTATAAATATTAGAAGGTTCATAAAGATTTTTCTAAGTACCTCTACACATGAGTCCCCTCATGTACCTTATATGCTTATATAGGATCTTATGTGCTTATATGTTTATACTTGATTATGTGCCTATATGTCTTATGTGTTTCTTCTTATACCTTGAATCTTATCAATGCACACACGAATCTTGAATCATATTTTAAGGCATTATATGCCTAAATCAAACGGTTTTCAAAATGAGCCTTGAATCGTTATTCGTGGTTTTCAAGTCTCGTTAAAGTTTATGTCCTATAACTTGAAACATGTAATGCTGGAAGAGTGGGATGCCTGTATCTCCAGGTGTTCTGTCTAGGCAAGGTATTCTTATAAATCCAAATCAACCGATGGATCCGTTTACCTTACCTGGGAACCCTTGGGGTGAGTATCCGCTTATAGGTACGCATGTCTTCATTAAAGTTGTAGTTGACTTAATACTTTGATAAGTCACGTAATGTTTTGGTTTGTAAACCAAACGTTACACTCGAAAAATCTTGTTATTTTGAATTGTTGCATCTTTGATTTTGTCCTCCTGAATCTTAAAACTCATTATTTCATTTCTGTTAATGACCTTAATAATCTTTCTAAACGTCTTCCCTCAAAACCACACTTATCCTAAAAACCTATTACAATGATGTCCCCATTATGAATTGAATCTCTAATCTTAAAAAACACGATCCTCGTATCAACGTTGCACTAATAAAACTTTGAAACCCTAATGACATTAGTAAACAAAAATCGAGCATCCAGAAACCTCGTAAAAGTTGTTTCCTTGGGAAGTTCTTATGAATTCCTTATTCCATTTAAAAACATCTTGAACTTATCTCCGAGTCTCGTGTCACACTAACACTTAGTGCTTCCCTCGTGACAAAACCTTCCCAATTGTTTTGAATCGTTTAAAATACAAACGTTTACCAATTAAAAATTGTAGATTAATAATCTTGTAACCTTTGTCAACAAACATATGAAATCATGAATGATGAAACTTAACAAACTTAAGTACATCAAAACGTCATAATATTCTTGTTGAGTTTAAACGCTGTCCAGAGTTCACTAGAAAATATGAAATGATAATCGAGTCTCCTCCTATCCTTGAAATTAGTCTACTTATGATTAAATTTCGGGACGAAATTTCTTAAAGTAGGGGAGACTGTAACATCCGTAATTTTTCAAGACTTAAACCCAAACCCAAATACTTTTGAGTCTATTTCAAAAATCAAATTCATTAGTTAGCAATTTAATTTATTTATATCTTTCAAATACAATAATTATAACATTTATTCAAAATCTATTTATTTAATTATTTAGCATTTTGTAAAAAACTTTGTGATTTTAAAATCAATATAAAATTATAAAGGTTGTTTGTTATTTATGACTTCTAACTATAATATAAAATTAAACTGTAAAGTTTTTATAAATATTAGAAGGTTCATAAAGATTTTTCTAAAAATAAAATTTATTAGTTAACTAAATATGATTTTACAAACTTTTGGGTTTGAATTGCATATCTTAAAACTCAAATTAAAGAGTTTTTACATAAAAACAATGGGTTAAAGATCAAGGACTAAATTGTAATTTATTTAAAACACCCAAACCCACCCCCTTGATCCCCGTCGACCACCTCCGGCCAAACTCTGGCAACTCCGGCGACTTTAAACCTCCAAAACCCATAGAATCTTGAACCCAAATCATTCCTAACCGCTTCAGGAACAAGAATCGAGCATGTTCATACACTTTATTCGATTTAAGAGGCGTTATGGGCATACCAACTCGAAACTGAAACTCGTCTTTAACCATAAGGCCGTTTTAGAATTTAATCCCAATTATAATTCAATTAAACTAACATAAACAATCATCTGATTACCATTAGTCGAATACAACCCCCAATTCGTCTAAAACTCACCCGAGCATCGCGTTCGACTACCATGTTCAACTTCGACCTGCAACACTGTCGTTATCCATGTTCGGAGCTCTATTAAGCCGAATTGACAGAAGGTATTTGATTAACTTCGACCTTAAATGCTATCTGCAAGGGTAATTTGATTAACATCACATTGTGTATCAAATCGACTTCAACATTGTCACGGCTTTCTCATTCTTGTTCTAATCGTTTTGGAATTATCCAGGTAATTAAAACCATGTCTATGTTCGGTTTCATTCTGGGATCAAAAGCCCCATGAATGATTTCGGTAACAACATTGTTTGGATGGTCAATTGGATCATAATCGAATTAGGGTTCATGAAGATTTGGGGGAAATAAGTAATTAATGTTTAAAAGAATTTAAAGAGGAATTTGACCACACTTGGCTTTAGCCCGGTTGGTAATGAGCGGTCATCAAAGGCATGAGGTCCCGGGTTCGAACCGGCCTCTGCCAAATTTTTTTTATTTGATTTTTTTGCTATTCTTCTAATTAAAAAAATTAATATTATATTAATAAATTAAAATAAAAATTAATTTGTTAACTAAAATATTTCAGAATTTATTTTAAAGGTTTTAAAAAAACTTATGATTTTAAATTTAACTACTTATTTATGGATAACAAGGATTATAAAAAAACATTATTAATTATTATAAATCTATTATGGTCAAATGTAAATTATTTTAAACATTACAAGTCTACATGTTTTAAATGAATAATTATTGAAATGGTTATTTTAATAGTTATTTAAATAATTAATTATTTATTTATACATTTAACATGTTATATAATTAGTTAATAATGTTATTCCTTAAAATTTTATTTGAGTTCTTTTTAAACTTATAAAACAATATCACTTTCTATATATGCTATTTTAAAGGCTTGATAATAAATCATATAACGGCTTGATATTAAATATTAAACTTTACTTTTATTTTAGACTTTTAATAAATCATTTAAAAAGTTTAAAACTTTATAAAATGATTTTAATAATTTCAACATCATTTAAATATGTAATATCTTTATCAAGTTTTTAAATATTAACTATTAAATTAATTATTTCTTTACACATATTATACTTAATTTCTATTAAATCAATAACTTAAATTGTTGAGATATTTTTTTAATTGATTTATATTGTCTTTATTAAACCAAAACATAAACAAGTCATTATTTTACTTAATTATTTAAACCCCCAAATTCCAATTGAAACCCTAGTTCATGTCTTATTGTTAATCCTATTATTGAATTTAATCTTGGAACATATACATTTAGGCATCTTGTAAGAGAGATCATTGGAGCCTCGTTTGTTTTTCTTATCATCATCTTATATATATAATGTGAGTTTTCCTTGCCCCTTTTTACTTTATTTTACACTATTTTGGGTGAAACATGATACTTATACAACATATACTTATAAACGTTTGAGACTTGTAAAGCACTTGCAATTCATCTTTATATTTTGTCATGGTTATTTGTGTGTTGTAAGTGATTATATGAGATACATAGTTTGTTTACAATCATTAACTATTGCTAGCCTGGCGACGTCTTAGATCTTTGGGCCTGACAAGCCTATTTGGTGCTAAAGTCGATGTATTGCCGACTCCTGATGACGTATGCTTGTTCATCATGGGAACAAAATACACTTAGCCAATCTTATATACTTGTAATCAAGTCGAGGTTTGGTTGTAACGATATGTGTTCTATAACCTTACTTACTTATAACCTATGACATGAATTGCTACTTGTAACCTTGTTATATTATGTATGAAAACCTTGGAAACTCACCAACTATTTCTAGTTGACTCTTTTATTTTCATCATGTTTCAGGTTTGATGCTTGAAGACCTTCTTGTGCTCATATAGGACTTGGACCTAGACTAATTGAAAGACATATGTTTTTGGTTGTATTTTGATTGTTATCTTCTTATTTTATTTGTCTTGTAATGTTTATTGAATAATGATATTTAATAATATTTCAACTTAATTAGTTCCATGTGCTATGAGCAATCGTCTCCCATTCGTCCGCCCTGATGTATGGATGGATGTATGGATGTATGTATGGATGTATGGATGGATGTATGGATGTAGGTATGTATGTATGTATGTATGTATGTATGTATGTATGGACGAATGTATGCATGGATGTATGCATGTATGTACGCATGTATGTATGGATGTATGGATGGATGTATGGATGTATGGATGTATTTATGGATGTATGTGTGGATGTATGGATGTATGTATGGATGTATGTATGGATGTATGGATGTATCTATGGATGTATATATGTATCTACGTACGTACGTACGTACGTACGCAGGTACGTACGCAGGTACGTACGCAGGTACGTACGCAGTTACGTACGCAGTTACGTACGCAGGACGTACGCAGGTACGTACGCAGGTACGTACGCAGGTACGTACGCAGGTACGTACGCAGGTACGTACGCAGGGACGTACGCAGGGACGTACGCGTGGACGTACGCGTGGACGTACGCGTGGACGTACGCGGGACGTACGC
The DNA here is from genome assembly GCA_025506515.1 of Flaveria trinervia. Classification (NCBI taxonomy): domain Eukaryota; kingdom Viridiplantae; phylum Streptophyta; class Magnoliopsida; order Asterales; family Asteraceae; genus Flaveria; species Flaveria trinervia. Next base: position 20,535,016 of record CM046452.1, read on the forward strand.
GTGGACGTACGCATGTACTTACGCATGTACGTACACATGTACGTATGTATGTATGTTGTTGGATCTGTACAAGATAGTCAATATTATCAACATAGTCAATGTCAACAAAAGTCAACGTCTGAGTCAAGGTCAACAGTAAAGTCAAACGATGTGTTCGAGACGAAGAATCAAGTGAAGATATTGAAGATATATTGTGTTTTGAGATTTTATTATATTAAATATATTTTGTGTGAACAAAATATATTTTACGATGTTTTATTCTTGTTTTAGTGTAGTTTTATAGTTTAGGGGGTTTAATGTAAATAGTAAAAATTAGTCTAGACTATAAATAGCCTAATTGTAATTAGGAGTGGTTAATGATTGCATGACCAATTGATTGAGGGATTACTTGTAAACAATATCATTAGCAATCAAGTTAGATCAAATATGGTTTTCTTTGTGTTTATCTTAGTTTGATGAAGAAATCTTCATGTTATTTGATTTAAGTGTTCAACCTGGGTTAACAATTTGGTATAGAGCCTTATTGGATCAAATTCATTGAAGTTTTGAAGATTTTTTAAAGTGTTCTTTAGATTTTCAGAGAGAGAAAGTGAGGGTTTAGTGAGAGAAAGTATATCTGAGTTCTAATTTATTCAAATCTTGTATCAACAACACTAGTTCTATCACTATTTACAACATATATTGATCTACATCAACTTTTATACAAGAAAAAAAATTCAGATTTGAGATTTTCTTTCCCACACACTAGTACACTAATGTGTGTGTTCTTGGTGTTCTTGAGTCTTCATATCTTTATCCTGCGAAATTAACACCCAACTGAATGAAAGTTAACATTTTCAAGCGAAAATGCAACCACGTCATCAGCCAAACTAAGAACCAATTTGTGAATTTAATAAAAAATTTCAGCGAAATTATAAAAAAACAAAAAAAAATTCATGCGAAACTAAACTTCATTCTGCGAAATTAAAAAAAAAACTACAAAAATAAACTTTAGATCCAGAACCCTAATCTGGCAAAACTACACTAATTTTTCCTGAACCCTAATCCACGTCTACAACTCATCAACAAACAACAACCACAACCAACATTCACCACCACAACTAGGGGTGTTCATTTTTGGATATCCAAAAATTTCGGATAGGGGATTTCACTATCCGAATCCGAATCCGAAATTTCGGATATCCGAAATTTCGGATTCGGATTCGGATATCCGTTCGGATATCCGAATTTCAAAAAAAATTGTATTATTTGATAAATTTTATAAAAATATAATAAAATTTATTAAAATTTATTTCATATATCCAAAGTATTTATTAAAATATCTGAAATATCTTAAAATATCTAAAATATGTAGTTAATATTTAATATTTTTAAAATTTTATAAAAATATTTTGGATATTTCGGATATCCGAAATATTCGAAAATTCTCAAAATCACTATCCGAATCCGAATCCGAAATTTCGGATTTTCGGATGTTTCGGATTTGGTTTCGGATTTGGTTTCGGATTCGGATATTTTTGAACACCCCTAATCACAACCAAATACTTACCACAACCGCCGGCAGCTCTGGTGACCGCCACAGCCGCAACACCATCCAACAACCATACCCAACACCAACAGCCGCAACTAATAACCATCACCACCTCAACCAACATCCATCGACTGCCACAACTCTCGACTGCCCATTGGAATCTTAGCGAAGAAACTCTGGTTGCTACCAACTTCAACTTAAGATATCTCATACACCACTTCATATCTTAGCGAACCAACACCACCATTGGAAGTAGGGTGACGAGGGGAAGAAGTTAATGTCTAACACGCACCATGACTCGCCGGAATCCTAGTCACCGCAATCTTCTCATCTTTATCTCCTTAGTTACTGACTTTCAAAGAAAAGCAAGGTCACCGTTGGATTCTGAAGGTTGATTTTAATGGGGGTAGGGGTTGTTCTGGTCAATGCTCGGCGGGTTTTTTTTTCCGGCCACCGCACGCCGCCGGAGGCTCGTTGGAAAGGCGGTTGTTCGTCACCAGAACCCTAGGGTTATGTGTGTGTTTTGGTTGGTGTGATTATCAGTCATATTGCTTGTTTGTATGTGTAGATGAAATATGTGTTAGGGTTTGACTATGCTAAATGGACTTTGGGCTTCTTTTATAAAAAAAAACTTCATGTAGACTAGTTAAAAGATTAAAAATTAGGCTTACAATTAGGTTGGGTTTTAAAATCTTTGTGTGGACTAACAAATAACAATTGGTATATGGACTAATTTTAATTTCGCTGGGTTTAAAGTGTTGTGCTTGATTAATGGTAATTTTATTGGGTTGGGTATTTCAAAGGTATTGTGTGGGCTTATTAAAAATTTAAAAAAATGGGCCTCAAGTTGTGTAGGCTTTTTGGGTCATTAAAACAAAATTAATTTATAATTGTATAATATTTTTGTCATTTTGGGTGATAAAGTGAAATTAATATTTTGTTTGAAAATGTCTTTCTTTGACGATCTCGAATCTGACAATGCCACTATGGCATAAATTTGGTTTGATTGTTTTGTAGGTATAAAGAAAGAAAAATTGTCAGATTTGATTAATCGATTCTTAAAGGTGACATATAATCTAAAGAAGCATGTTCCAAATCTTAGTAATCATGAACAAATTCAAAAGTTTCTTGACTCTCTTCCATCTGAATGGAATCATCAAGTTAAAATGTTGAAGCAAGGAAGAGGTTATGTTGACACAAAACTTATGAATATGATCAACAAGCTAAAATCTCTCGAGCTGATATCAAAAGAGAAGAATTTCAGTAAGTCGTGTTCCCTCATCAAACCAACATGCTTAATACTGATCTTATTTCTTCTGTACTAGCATACTTGATATAAAAGTCGAGCTGATTGAAAAGATTAAATTATTGAAAACTGATTTGGATTCAAATGTTAAAATCAGAGAAAATTATGAAGCTCTAAGAGTTGTTAATGACAGTACACCTAAATTGAGAGAAATGAGGATAATGAAGATAAGAAAGATGATAATGGAAAGAAAGAATCTGAGGAAAAAGATATGCTAAAAGTCATGGCAGAGGAACAACAAAGACTCACAAAGGTTTGTAACTGTGAACAGAGTTTAGTTGCAGAAAGAATTATCATGGGTCTTCCTTATGTGACTGTTTAGGATATGTGTTCTTCTTCTTGTAAAATTCGGTTATTTGGGATTTATAAGGCAAACAGATTGTAATTGAAAAATGAAAAAGAATTAAAAATAATTAATCAGGAATTAAAGAAAAATGAAATTGCTTTTTCAAGGAAACTTAGCGAAGCATTGGCTGAAAATGATCTTTAAGAATAACCATTTTGAAGCGTAACGTTGAAATTAATATTATAAGAGAAAGGGTTGTTTTAGCTCAATTTGAAACGACACAGCTTCAAACAAAGAAACGACACAACTTCAAACAAAGAAACGACATAGCTTCAAACAAAAATTGATAACTGGACCCTTTAACACATGAAAAAGGATGAGTTTATTGTTAAACAACAAGGAGCACGGGTAAAATATGGGATTGGATATCATTCAGATGGTGAGACAATATTTAATTCGGTTCTACCTCCATCTACTTTATGTTATTCTCTTATTCCCAAACTTCGTCCAAGCATGATTTAATTGAGAAGGATACTAATAGTTTCCACGCAGGTTTAGAAGGAGTGAATATTCAAGAGGTACGCGATGATTATGATTCCAAAACTGGTATGGGATACAATAAACCAAATGTTGACAGTCAATAATGATGTTCAGTCCCGGTTTGTAACATCTTGTAATTTTGTTAATTAGAAGTTAACTTCGTTAAATTTTTGTAAGGATCAAGGCTGTCATTATAAAACTTATGGGTTACTTATGTTTACTTCTTAGTTTGTCTCTTTAATTTGAAAGTTAATAATTTGATTATTAAATTGAACATAATAATAATAATAATATTAATAATATTATTATTAATAATAACTACAATAATAATAATAATAATAGAAGTAATAATTTGTAAAACTTTAATAATTGATAAGTTATAAAAGTAATTAATCTTAAAGTTTAAAAAGGTTGAGGGGGTCATTGTGTCAAGTTTAAAACTTAAATAAAAGGTTATGGGCATAAAATAATAAAGGTGTGAAACAATAGGGACCATTTGTATAATTATCTAAAAAATCAAATCAGATTCCCTTTTCCCACCCGCAAATCCGGCCAAGTTTTTCGGCCACCTCCGTCGAGCTCCGGCGAGCCTCATAAACCACGAAAATAATCGATTCTTAATCCAGAAACCGTTCCAAATCTTTCTAGAACATGCCTCGAACTTGAATGCACTCATTTATCACAATTAATCATCCACTACTAGACTAAACGAATACATAACCGAAACGCTTTCAATTCTATAGCCGTTCGAGCATTAAATCTTAATGATAATCTAATTAAACGAACATAAACAATCATCTAACTAATCCTAAGCGTTTACAACTCTCAATTGCACCTGAAAACATACAAACAAAGCAATTTGATTAACAACTTCGTCACAACCTGCAACATACTCAAGTACCATCATCTGGGCATCAAGACTCGAAATTTATAGAGGGGTTACAATCAACGAGTCCATTAGGGTATTTCTGGGCAACGAATTTGGATATCATCCACGTTTGCATCACGAACAAAACACCACTTGGGTCGTGACTGTTCTTCGATCTGTGTCATCGAGATTCAATCATTACCAAGCAATTAAGCACACCTAAACATTCGGGACACCTTGGGGATCAAAAGCCCTATGGTGATTACTGGAAAGTGATTGAATTCAGGTTCGAATTTGGATCAAAATGAATCTAGGGTTTATGTGATTGGGGGTTGTCTTTTTTTTATTTAAGGTTTTAAAACCCAGTTAAACCACGGCCACGACCCTTGGTTCACTAACACACGAGACTTCTAAACAAGAGGTCCCCGGTTTGAATCCGAGGAACCTCATGTTTTATTTTTAGGGCTTTTTGGGCCTTCAACACTAATTCTAAAATTTTTAAAAATTATAAAAAGCCATTTTATAAAAGCTAATTATTTTAAAATACTTTTAATTATTTTCTGTAAATTAGCTTTATAAGGCCCTGTTCCCGGGAAGCTTTAATCATAGCATAAAATCATTTTAATACAAACCAACGCAGTGGAAATAATTAGACATTCATTTAAAACTTGAAAATCATATTGTACTCATACATTTGTCCTTCATTTGTAAATAAAACATAGTACTTTGTCTTAAATTACAATAAAGATTTCCTAAACAGGAATACCATCCATTGTTCTCCAAGTAGCTCCCTGGTGCCATCCTCAACGTCAGTATTTACCTACCAAGTTTTGGGGAAACGCCCCTAGCTGGGTCGTGCTGCCAAGTTAGCGCGAATTTTTTTTAAACATTTATATAGCACATTTCCTTATAGAAAAATCGATCTTCCTGTTAAAACCTCATAAAATCTCGATCATTTAAAAACGTATATTTAGTATGCATAATAACCCCAAAACATTGAAAAACTTACAAATAAGAGGATCTAGAACTCACCTGAATACCGTGAGTAACCTCTAAACTAAGCCTTCTAGGCTATGATCACACTACACAGGCTGCAGATAAGTTAACACTTAAAGGGGTTAATTTCTGCCTAAATTCGCAACTAATTTCGCTGCCAGTTTCGCTGCCGGTTTCGCTGCCGGTTTCGCTGCCGGTTTCGCTGCCGGTTTCGCTGCCGGTTTCGCTGCCGGTTTCGCTGCCGGTTTCGCTGCCGGTTTCGCTGCCGGTTTCGCTGCCGGTTCGCTGCCGGTTTCGCTGCCGGTTTCGCTGCCGGTTTCGCTGCCGGTTTCGCTGCCAGTTTTGCTGCCAGGTTCGCATGGCAGTTTCGCCCAACTTTCGTTGGAATTCCATGGATGTGAAACTATAGTTTCGCAGAAAACCCACAGTTTCGCAGCTTGAATATGCAATTTCGCTGGATGCACAAACATTTTCGCAGATCGCATAAAAATTACGAACCTGCCCGTTTTAACCTAAAATCGCAACTTTTACGTCCAATCTCTTAGTTTATCATCCATGAGGCTATATTTAAGCTTTTTACATGTTTTCATATGTAAAATATGACCTTTATGCGATTCTTTGCAACTTTTCAAAACCCAAAACCCTTGAATTTGGGTTTGATCTACAGAAGGGTTTAAAGGCTGATTCTTACCTGGATTTGTTGCTCCTTTCTTATGGTTTGATGCTCCAACATCCAGATCTTCAATCTCTTAACCTTTGAGCTCCAAATCTTGAGTTTTCTTTACTTTCTCTCTCTACTTTCTTTCTCTACTTTCTCTCTCTATGAACTTTTGTGGCTAGGGTTCAAATGAGGAAGATGATGGCTGATTAGATGGGCTAAAGAGATGATTATAGCCCTAAATCACCTAGGCTCTTGCCCATAAGTCTAATATCATCGATGACTCGTTTTGACTTTTCGAGGTGTTACAAGTTTCTTAAAAAAGAAATACTTTTATACTTTTATCAAATATTCTAAAAATGATATAATAGTTTATTTTTATAAAACTAATACTTTAAATATACTTTATTCCACAAATATGATTATTTCAAACATTGCCTTTAAATTATTGCTTAATTGTGTTTATTAGACTTTATTTAATCTTTATATATATACAAAATTATTATAATGTTATATTTTTTATATACATAACTTTATATAAAATATACAAATTTCTTTGATTTTAATAAATATAATTGGTTCTATTTTGTCAAAAATAATAATTTCACAAGCCCTAAATACCAAATTGAAGCCCTAGATCTCGTAAATTCATTAAGCTAACTATTGGACGTTAAATCTTGTAAATACACATATTTAGGTGCCTTGTGAAGGATTACGTTGGAACATTGCTTATTATTTTTATTAATCTCTGTTATATACGTATTGATCACGTGAGTTTTCTTGCCCCATTTTATATTATTTCACACCATTATGGGGTAAACATGTTACAATATTTAACTTACACTTGTAAACGTTTTATTCTTGTAAAGCACTTGCAATTCATACTTTTATTTTGTCATGGTTATTTATGTTAATATAAGTCTTATATGAGATACATATTATGTTGACAATCATTAACTATTGCTAGTCTGACGACGTCATAGATCTATGGGTCTAACAAGCCTATTTGGTGCTAAGCCGATGTATTGCCGACTCTTGATGACGTATGACTTGTTCAACATGGGAATCAAGTACACTTAGCCAATCGTTATAAACTTGTAATCTTAGTCGAGGTTTGATTGTAGCTGTATGTGTTCTATAAACTTGCATAACTCATAACCTTTGACCATGAATTGCTACTTGTAATCTTTTGATATATTATGTATATTAAACCCTTGAAAACTCAAAAATTTCATAGTTGACCTTTAATTTTAACATGTTTCAGGAAACGCGCAAGTTTGAAGTCATCTTTTGAAGTTTGCATAAAACTAGGATTTTGACCTAGATTAAAGATTAAAAGCTTGGATTATTTTGTGTTACGTTTTGATTTATTTCATGATGAGAGTTATGGTTGTATTTACATTTAAAACTTATTATAATATATTACATTTAAAGATAACGTTATGTGGTTGTGAACAATCTTAACCCTCACACCTCGACGATTTCCCTGTCAAGGTTGGGGTGTGACACAGTTGTTTGTCATTTTGTATTTACTGTTTCTTCTAACTTCTTTGATAAGTTTAAATGTCACACACCGACCGATGGCGGAATTATATTACAAGTATAAGTTTAATAATAAGATTAACGATTTAACGTGAACTAGGGTATTAGAATTTTGGGGGTTTTATAAACAAAATTAGTGAAATCTTGTTTATGATTTGTTCGATAAAAAAAATACTATTTATCAGATTTTAAAGGAATTAAATCCTTTGTAAATAACTTGCGTAATTAGTTACAAAAAAATATATTTGAATTCAATAATTATCATTATAAATCTCTAATCAAGGAAAACACAAGGTCTAATAATAATTTAATAATTTGAATTATCATACAAATCTATTTTTATAAAGATATTTAGTTAAAACATTTGTAAATAATTTTTATAATAAAATTTTAAAAATGTTTTTCAAGAAATAATTTACAGAAAAGGTTTAGATGATTTTAAAAATATTAAGAGTTTGTGAAAGTTATTTTTATATTTAATATAACTTTTTTATAATTAATTTAAGGCTAAAAAGCCTTTATTTTAAAACAGAGGGTGCCCGAGTTCAAACCCGGGACCTCTAGGTTGGGATGGGGATGGGTAACCAGTGAACTAAGGCTCTCATCCACGATATGAAGCCGTTTTTAAATCTTAAAACAAACAACAACTATAAATCCCCAATTCCACATAAACCCTAAACCGATTCAATCCCAATTGACCATGGATTCGATTATGTTCATTGTATTATCATAGGGCTTTTGTTCCCCAAAGAAAACCAAGTATATGTGTGTGATTAATTACCCATATAATGTTCGAATTGATGATGCTCCCAACAAAGAACAGGTCGCGGCCGTGGGTGATGCAAACCAGATGTAAACGCTGATGATAATCCAATTAACTCTGTGGATAGCTTCGTGTGATGTCCTTGATGAAAAGCCCCTTGTAAATTTCAGAAGTTGAAGCCCTGATGATGGTGTTCGAGTATGGTGCAAGTTGCGACAGAAGATGATGATGGAATTTGATGTATGCGTTCGTTTTAGGTGCAATTGAAGAGTGTAATCGATTGCAGATAGATAGATGATTGTTTGTGTTAAGTTAATTTGACTATTATTGTGTTTTAATGACCGAATGGTCATGAATTAAAAGAGTTTCGGTTATACGACGGATACACTTGGTAACCGATGTATAACTCAATTATTAGATGCATTCAAGTTCGAATTACGTTTACAAAACGATTTTGGGTTACAAAATCGAATGGTTTTTGGTGTTCTAGACCCGGCGGACTTCGGCCGGAGGGTGGCCGGAGTCCCGGCCGGAATTACGGGGGTGGGCGCGGGGTTTGGGTTGAAACTTTGAAATTTTACACATTGGCCCCTTGTAGTTTAATAGTTGACATTTTATGCTTAAAAGTTTTATTTTAAGTTTCCAAATTGACAAATAAACCCCCTTTATTAACTTAAGTTTAACATTAAACTAACTTTTTAACTTTTATAACTTGTCATTTATATTATTATTATTATTGTTGTTGTTGTTGTTGTTGTTATTATTATTATTATTATCATTATAGTTATTATTATTATAACTTGTATTATTATTACTACTATATTATCTAATATTTTTATTTTTAACATTCATACATTATAACCTAAAGATACTTAAAAGAATAAACACAAATAACACTTGAATTTCATAATTGCCAATAATGAACCATGTGAGAATAAACGAAGTTAACAATCTATTAACCAAAAATACAAGATGTTACAGTCTCCCCAACTTAAAAGAATTTCATCCCGAAATTAAGAAAAATGAAACTATCTAAATAAGAAAGGGTGTCTCTTCTTCATGTGCTCCTCGTGTTCCCAAGTAAATTCAGCGCCACATTTATTCTCCCAACGAACCTTGACGATTGGGGTTGTTGTGGTTCTAGTCTTATTCATTATGCGGTCCATGATCTCAACAGGTTTCTCGACAAAATGCAATGACTAGTCAATCTGGATGTCTTCCAACGGAACATGCAGACTTTCTTCGGCCAAGCATTCCTCAAGTTTGAAACGTGGAACACAGGATGAACTCTACTAAGGTCGGAAGGTAGTTCCAGTTTATAAGCCACTTTCCTATCCTTTTCAGGATTTTAAAAGGTCCTACAAATCTTAGAGCCAGTTTATCCTTCTTTCCAAAGCGAACCACACCCTTCCACGGTGACACCTTAAGAAGAACCATCTCCCCAACTTGGAATTCCAATGGCTTACGTCGCTTGTCAGCATAGCTCTTTTAGCGACTTCTCTCCACTTCAAGGTTCTTACGGATGATAGAAACTTTAGCGGTCGTCTCTTGTATAAGTTCAGGACCAGTGATGAAGTTTTCGCCAATGTCAGTCCAGCAGATCAGTGAACGACATTTACGACCATAAAGTGCTTCAAACGGTGCCATCTTGATACTCGAGTGATAACTATTGTTATACGAAAATTCCGTGAGCGGTAGATACGTATCCCAATCACCACCAAAGTCAAGGACACACAGGCGTAGCAAATTCTCTAAGGTTTGGATCATTCGCTCGGTTTGACCATCAGTTTGAGGATGATAAGTCGTGCTTAGATCTAGTTGTGTACCCAAGAGTTCTTGCATAGACGACCAAGAATGCGAAGTGAAACGAGCGTCTCGGTCGGATATGATATGCAAAGGTACCCCATGATGACTTACAATTTCATCAACATATATAAGAGCCAACCTTGATGTCTTGTGAGTGTCGCGTATGGGTATGAAATGTGCCGATTTGGTCAATCGGTCAACGATCACCCATATGCTATCATGTCCACGAGAGGTTCGGGGTAGCTTGGTTATGAAGTCCATGGATATGTGTTCCCACTTCCACATAGGAATCTCGGGTTGCTCAAGTAATCCACTTGGACGTTGATGTTCGGCTTTAACCTTCGTACACGTGAGGCACTTAGCTACATAAGTCTCTATATCTTTCTTCATTCCAGGCCACCAATATTGACCACGCAGGTTCATGTACATCTTATCGGAACCAGGATGAATAGAATAACGAGTTTGATGACCTTCGTTCATGATAAAGGTTCGAAATTATCACGATTTGGAACCCAAATTCGATTTGAAAAGTACATCAACCCATGGGTTTCGTTTCCAATCGATTAATATATTATGCTCCAGCTCATCCTTCATTCTTCTTCTTGTTGCAGCATTTGTTGAGCCTCCATAATACTAGACTCGATGTTACTATCTATTCTTAAGTTTGCAACAGTACAGTAGTTTCGTTGACATCTAGTCGAATCTTAGTATCAAACTCACCCAAAGTGTCAAACCATTATCGTCGATCGTGAATTTCTTGGAATGAGATCATCTTGTTGTGATCTTTTGGCTTAGTGCTCGGCTACAACATTTGCTTTACCAGATGGTACGAATGTCGCAATCGTAATCACTAATCAACTCCACCCAACGACGTTTTCTCATATTGAGATCTTTTTGATTAAAAACGTGTTGAAGGCTTTGTGATCCGGTGTAGACAATGCATGCGTACCATACAAGTAGTGTCTCCAAATCTTCAAGGCAAAAACAACAGCACCAAGCTCGAGATCATTGTTTGTGTAATTCACCTCGTGAACCTTCAATTGTCTTGATGCATATGACCTTTCCTCGTTGCATGAGAACACTGACGGATCAGTGATCACAAGTTTGATGTATCAGAATATAGCAGCGGAATACAAACACGGAATTAGACAAATGGTAGCAAGCAATCGATATTTGTAAGCATTAAGACCGCATACGGTTATAGGGAGAGAATATGTATTTCTGATTTCTAGGAATGTTTATAGATGTAGAATATTTCTAATCAAATCAATCATTCATTCCATTCAATACTCATTTCCCTCTCTGATTACAATAGGTTGTCACTCCTTATATAGATTGCAACAATCACTGTTGTTGTCACGGAAAGTGACAACTGGCAGCCAATACAAAATAACTAATTCTTAACAAACTACTGAAATGTTCACAACTACTGAGAACATATCAGCAAGTTAAGTACAAAATATAAAACTACTGAAACTACAACGACTGAAGAACAAGCTCTTCATCGTTTTTACAAACTACAACATAGAAAATAAAACTACTGATATCACAACTACTGAAGAAGACTCTTCAGCATTTGTGACAAACTACTGAGGCTTCAGTACTGATCTTCAGACTTTGACCTTCAGGTGTTCATCAGCTGATGACTTCAGTAGATATCATCAGCTGATGTCTTCAGTCTTTGTCTTCAGACTTTGTACATCAGTTGTTGATCTTCAGTACTTGTGAACTCTTCAGCTGTTGCACTTCATACTTTGGTCTTTCAGCTTCAGCACTTGTGTTCTTCAGCGTTGTACTTCAGCACTTTGTTCTTCAGCTTTAAGGTCTTCAGCACTTGATCTTCAGCTGTTGAAGTCTTCAGCACTTGTCAAACTACTGATGAGGCTTTCAGCAGTTGTTGTGTACCGTGTGGACTTAGAGGTTTTCTGATCTTGGCTCATTGGTTCTTTTTGGTCAACAAACTCCCCCTGAACCAATGCAGCCAAAACCTCTAACTTTTTATACTCCCACTTATTGTGGCAAATGTTGGTCTTTTTCCTTCTGATCAGTAGAGAAGATGACCCATGTAAGCTCCGGCCTGGGAAGAAATCTCAAATATTTGTTTGGCAGAGTATGAATGGGAACTCTGTTTTGGGGAACTGGACACAGAGTTGTTATCCCATTCATGAGATTACTTCCCCATAATGAGTCTGTATGACTCACGAACATAGGCCTCAAGGAAACACTTTGTTCCTCCTGAGAGGTTCTTCTGCTCCTCCTTCGAAAGAACTCTGGACCATAGTACTCTGATAAGTACTTCATGGTCCTGCCATTTTTCAGCTCCACGTAGTTACCTCCCTATATACAAATTCATCATCAGATGGTTGCCTTCAGGAGTAACTGAGCTCATTCTTTTGGATGTCTTCAAGCTTTTTATATAACAACCCCTTCTTAATCATCTTGTTTTCTAGTAAGGCTTGAGGTGTCTTCTTTGCTGGTGAGCTTTCTGAATTCATCAATGATTTCCCAAGGTGAGACTACAACGGCCAACATGATGGTAGATTCTATTGTTTTTCGTACCTGCCGTTGTATCTGTGTGGATAGTTCTTTTATGGATTCTAGAACTCACCCTGGGGTCTGGCCATACTCTCACTCTCTCCTTCTGATACTGAAGGTGTGCCTGAGAGTGTACAGCCTTTGAGCATGCCCTTTCATGGCTTGAAGAGATGATGACTGAGGAAATTCCTTGTCACCATCTTCAACAGTTGCTCATCGTGCTGTTTCTGCTGTTCTTCTTCTTCTATTTGACTCTGACCATTTCCCTTTGAGAGTCAGGTGTGATCATGGGTTGACTTCGGGTTTTGGTAGCTTCGAACAGCAGAGAGTGGCAGACTATCATCTTCATCCTCTTCTTCTTCTTCTTCTTCCATCCTCAGCACCCTTCTCCTCCTTCTGGGTACATCACTGGATGATGGTTGGGTTGGTGAAGGGATTGTTTTTAAGAAAGAGGATGTTTGGATTTTGGCTTAGAGGTCGTTTGGGAGATTTGAGGGATAGGATCTGTTTGAGTGGGTGGAAGGGAAGGTTGATCTAGCATCCTTGTAGTTAATTTCGCCTTTGTGAGTTTAGCCATCTCTAACCTTTGCCAGCCCCAGCCTCATCAAGGGCTTCCACAATAATCCCTTTGTTAAATTGCTCAGACAGACAGATTCTGGTGGCTATAGCCAGAATGCTGTCCCTGGTCCATGCGCGGATCTCCATTAATGATCTTCCAAGTATTTTGCAATAAAGCGGATCATTATTTCCAGCCTCTCTTTCTCAAGAGCATCATACCCTGCCCATCGGGTTTGTATCTCTGTACTTCTAACCTTCTATCTCACTATCCAGTGTGGCTGTGTCAAACCCCTGCCTGAAGAGTTGTTCAATTATTTTATCCATGGAGCGGCTGTGTGTGGTGTCACTTCTTTCTTGACCAGCTCCTCCAAGGATTTGTCTTCAGCAGTGTGATCATCAGCACTTCTCTTTCGCTTGTAAGTGAGCAGAGGTTGCTTTTCTTTTTTTCCTCCTCTTGGACTTGCTTCTCTTCCTTTTCCTCAGATCTTTCCTCTTCCTTTCTTTCACTGCAGTACTCTCCCCCTTTTTGGTTGCATTAGAGGAAGGGGTTTGTACCGCAGAAAGAGTCTTTTGGACAGCAGCATCAACCAAGGGCTGTAATGTTAAGGAAAGCTCTCATCAAGGGCTTGATCACTATATCAGTGATTATTGGGGTGATGAGAGGGAGGGAATTTTGGAGTACAGCACCTATTTGCTCAGGAGGGTTCTGTTCCTGAGAAGTAGGGCCTGAAGCAGAGCAGGTGGTGGATTTTGGGGGTTGCTCTGTGTTTGGGAAACCTTCAAGGGAAGGTGCCATCTGTGGGTGTATGATGGTGGCAGATGGACTTGCATCCTGAGACATCTTAGCCAGCAGCTCTTTGAGTCTGCTAACCTCATCCTCTAGAATAGTGTTTTGAGCAACTACATCATAGAAGAAGCTCAGGTCTCATCAGTTGATACTGAATCACCTGACCTCCTGCTTAGAGCAGATTTACATGCACTGGGTGTAGACCAGTTGGTGCATGTGCCCCTTGTGCTCGGTACTGGGGACTTCCAGCCTCAGGACAATGTCCATCATCAGCTTGTTGCCTCTAGGGAGGTCTTAGCAATGTTACCAGCCTCACTCTGGTCATGTGCTGAGACAGAGGAGGTGGCAGCCTCACTAGAGATTCTAGCTCCCTGTCTACACCAGGAGATAGAATTGGGAACCCCTGTGTTGTGGGTCTCAGGTGCACTGTGTTCCTCCCCCTCAATTGTAGAGGTATTCCCAGTAGTAAGTGGTTTCTGGGGAGGGGGTGAGGAGTGCAATTGAGTCAGCACTTGTGCAACTATTAAAGTGGGCTGTGAGGGGCGGTTTTTTGGGGTGAGGGGATAGAAGCAGTGTGCACCTGGGGTGGATGGTGCTCTTCAATGGCAATCTCCTCAAGTGAGGAAGATCCCAGATAAATAGGTGCCCCTTGGGAAGTTGCTGCAGGTTCCTGTTGAGAGGAAGCCTGAGCGGCTGGGCTGGAAGAGTCATTGTATCCACTAGGGGGTTTGGACTAGTGGATATATCCTGCGTTTGTGGTGCAGGAGCATCCTCAGGGGACTCAATTCCCTGAGTAGCCATTTTGGGTTTCTTTTTGGTGGGTTTGGTGGGGACATTGGATTTGGAGGTGGTGGCTGTGGGTTCCAGCTGCGTGGGTTTTCGCAGCTTGGCAGCCAGTTTGAGTGGGTCCGTCAGAGTTGTGCCGGGAGTATACTTCTGGCAGAACAGCCGTAGCAGGGACTCCCAAGCCAACAAGTCCCTCAGCATTAAGCTGGTCTATAAATGGCCATTATGAACCGTGGATAGAGTATCCAACGGTTGGCAGTTAGTTTTTGAGCCATATCTTTGAGCTCTGAAAATATTAATTCTGAAAAGTTTAGTGGTTGTTGCTCAAGGATAGAATACATTACCTGCTGCCATTTGGTGGACATTTGATCCCAAGACGATGTCTTAGGGGCCAAACATACATTTACCATGTGAAAAATCAGGCGCTCAGCGTCATTAAAGTGTTTCTTCATGATGGTGGTGGCACTGAGATCACCTTGATATCCATGCTGAGCAAATGATAGATCTATGGTGCCCTTCGGATATCCAGAGGAGAGTAGCATCACTCAGTTGAAGAATTTTACGGATTGTTGCAGGAGTAATGACTACTTCTTTGTTGTTGACGACTGACCGGAGGGATCGTGTGTTGCTCTCCTCATTTGTAACAGTAACATTCATCAAAATTGGTTCAAGGTTTCAAGGATTCGGCATGTAGACGGGGTTCAGAAGGAATGCCTTGTTGTATTGGACTGAACCATAAGATCGATAGCAGTATCGAACTTAGTCCAGATCGGCGATTTTGTGAGGTAGGCAACACAGTTGTGTCGTGGTTTAATTGCATAGACGCCATGGAGAAGAAGGAAGTTTTGGAGGGAACGTTAGGTTTGAAGAAGATGAAGCATGGAGAGCTCAGGTTAGGGGTATTTATAGGGTACGGGTGAGGAAACGACTGAAGGATGTGGTGTTAGTCATCAGTAGTTTTAAACGACCGTTGACATGGTATTATCCTTTCAGACGTTGAAACAGCTGAAGTCGTGGGTTTAGGCATCAGTAGTTTAGAAAACGACTGAAGACCGTGGTTTTGACTTCAGATGATTGAAACAACTGAGGACATGGTGTTTGTCATCAGTATTATGAAACTACTGAAGACAGTGTGTTTTGTCATCAGGTGTTGTAACAACTGAAGACTTGGTATTAGTCATCAGTAGTATAAAACTACTGAAGACGTGGTTTTGCTTCAGTTGTT
This sequence comes from Flaveria trinervia, assembly GCA_025506515.1. Taxonomy (NCBI): domain Eukaryota; kingdom Viridiplantae; phylum Streptophyta; class Magnoliopsida; order Asterales; family Asteraceae; genus Flaveria; species Flaveria trinervia. Next base: position 20,551,203 of record CM046452.1, read on the forward strand.
TAAAATGAAACAGCAGTTGTACAAACGACTGAAGAGAAAGTTCTCTTCAGCTGTTTTCGTCAATTCTTAGCTTTTCAGCTGTTTCAAACTGTCCTCAACACATTCATCAGTCTTTTTTTGCTGATTTCAGTTGTTTCATAGGACATCAGTACTTATCTGTTTTTACTGATTGCAGTAGTTATGACTGCATCAGTAACTACATCAGTAGTTTAGAGCAGATGAAGTACTTCAGTACTTGTGAGACATTTAGCCTTCAGTAGTTATAAAAACTACTGAGGTTAAAGAGCTCATCATACTTATATGTGACATAAGTACTCATGATCATCAGTATGAATTACTGAGATCATCAGTAGTTGTCACCTATTCTAGCTGCAGCATACCAAGCCTTAACACCAGGTTTTGGAAAGTTGAACTATCCAAAGGCTTAGTAAAAATGTCTGCAAGCTCATCAGCACTAGGCACAAACTTAGGATCAATCAGACCTTTTTCAAAACATCCCTATAAAGATGTCTGATCTCTATATGTTTGGTCCTAGAGTGCTGGACTGGATTTTTGACAATGCAAAGAGCTGAAGCACTATCCATTAACAATGGAGTCTTAGTCTCAGTAATGCCATAATCCAAAAGTTGGTTTGAAGCCAGAGTACCTGAGATGTACAGCTTGCAGCAGCAAGTACTCTGCTTCAGCAGTGGATGTAGCAACTGAGGTCTGTTTCTTGCTCTGCCAAGAAATCAAGCAGTTGCCTAGGAATTGACATCCACCAGAAGTTGATTTCCTGGTCAACTTACACACCCTGCATAGTCACTGTCAGAAAAAGCAACTAATTTACCAGAATGTCCGTAGAATACCATAAACCTAGAGATGGAGTGTCTTGCAGATATCTAAAGATCCTCTTGACTGCAATCAGATGAGACTCTTTAGGTGCAGCCTGAAATCTAGCACAAACACATGTAGCAAACATAATATCTGGTCTAGAAGCTGTTAAATACATCAAGGACCCAATCATACATCTGTAAAGTGTTTCATCAACCTTTACCTTTCTGATCTGAGTCCAGTTGTGTGGTGCTACTCATGGGAGTAGACAGGGCTTCAGTTTTGTAAATCAAACTTTTGCAAAAGATCTTTTGTATATTTGATTGATGAAAAAAATTCCATCAGCCTTTTGTTTGATTTGCAACCCCAGAAAGAACTGTAATTCTCCCATGGCACTCATTTCAAACTTCTGTTGCATCAACTTTGTAAAGGCATCACACAACTTTGGATCAGAGGATGCAAAAATGATATCATCTACATAAATTTGAACAAGTAGATTATGCCCCCCGCTTTCTTAATGAATAAAGTCTTGTCTATGGAGCCTCTAGTGAAATTGTTTTCCAGAAGAAAGTTTGATAGTCTCATACCAGGCTCTGGGAGCTTGTTTTAACCCATAAAGCTTTATCAAGCTTATACACCCAATTAGGATGTTTATTGTCCTCAAAGCCTGGAGGTTGACATACATAAACCTCTTCTTTAACTTTCCATACAAAAATGCACTTTTGACATCCATTTGAAAGACTTTAAGGTTTTGATAAGCAGCATAAGCTAAAAACAATCGAATTGCTTCCAGTCTGGCTACAGGGGCAAAGGTTTCATCATAATCAATACCTTCTTCTTGTGCAAACCCCTGAACAACCAGTCTAGCCTTGTTCTTAACAATCCCATTTTCATCAGTTTTGTTCCTAAACACCCATTTAGTGCCTATTGCACACTTACCTGGAGGTAGAGGAACCAGTTCCCACACTTGCTGTTTCTTGAACTGAAGACGCTCAAGCTGCATGGCATCAACCCATCCATTGTCCTTAAAGCAATGTGATAATTCTTTGGCTCTTGCTGACTGATGAAGAGAGCATAGAAGCAGAAATTTGACAATTGACTTCTTGTTGATACTCCAGCAGTGATATCACCATGATTTGAGACATAGGGTGATTCTTCAGATCTTGATACACAATGAGATCTGTGCAAGTGTTTGTAGCCGGTTCAGCAGCAACAGATGGTGATGGTGAATCATTTCCTTGAAACCAATCAGATGGTAATTCAAAGGAAGTTGAATTCGAAGAAACTCATCAGCATTTGTTGTGGATGGTGCTACTGGCGCTACAGGAACATCAGGTCTAGTTGAGGGCAGGCCTGATCACTAAACCTGAAGAGGTGAGTACTACAATCATCATCATCATCAGCAGTACCACCAGGTGGTGAACTGTTGACAGGAGCAACAGCAGGAGTTGATAAGGAACATATTGCAGTATGTCCAAATCAAATAACTCCACAGGACTTTGTGGAATCTTGTCCTTTGGAGATTCATTAACTTAACATGTAGAGTTTCTTCAACCATCTTTGTTCTGCAGTTGAAGACTCTGTATGCCTTGCAAGTAGATGAATAACAACAAAGTATCCTGCATCCACCTAGGATCAAATTTGGGAGTTGATCCTTTGTGTTGAGAATAAAACAGGGACACCCAAATGCTTGAAAAAATGAAATCAGAGGAGCCAAATGATGGAGAACTTCATATGGAGTCTTCATCAACCTCTGATTTACTAAAACTCTATTTTGCACATAACAAGCTGTGTTGACAGCTTCGGCCCAAAGGTCAATGACAAACCTGAGTCAGCCAGCATGGACCTTGCAGCTTCATGAGGGTCCTGTTCTTTCTCTCCACTACTCCATTTGGTCTGGAGTCCTTGGAATGCTGAACTGCCTTTTGATTCCCTTTGAAAGATAGAAGTCATCAAGTGCATGATTTCTGAACTCAATTCCATTATCACTCCTAATACACTTGACTGGAAGGGAATACTGCTTCTCAATGTACAGCACAAAGTGGATAATCTTCTGAGCAGCCTCATCCTTTGAATGTAGAAAGAAAGTCCATACAAATCTGGAGTAATCATCCACAATTACCAGACAGTATTTCTTCTTTGCCATGCTCATTACTCTCACAGGACCAAATAGATCCATATGCAGTAATTGCAAGCAGGCAGTGGACTTGGACACTTCAATAGGAGGGAATGAGACCTTGTGTTGTTTTCCTTTAAACAAGCAGTGCAGGTTTCATCACAGTGGAACTCCTTTATTGGTAAGCCTCTGACTAAACTCTTGTGGCTAAGCTGATTCATGTTTTTGAGATTAACATGACCAAGCCTCCTGTGCCACGTTTAGATTCTTGAGAAGAGGCTTTGGAAAATAGGCAAGGATTGCCTTTGAGATCTATCTTCTTAGAGAGATCTAAGGCATACACTCTTCCTGTCCTGTTGGCTTTCAGGAGAGTGTGATCATCCAACACCTTGTCAATCAAGTGCAAAACTTGGATGACAGAATCCTACAGTTTTGACTTGTGAAAAGGGCAACATGGCCTTTATCACACATTTGACTGACACTCAAGAGGTTGTACTTGAGATTTTCCACATGATTAACATCATCAAATTTGATTTCCCCATTGGAGACAAAGCCCTTACCGATGATGTAACCCCTAGCATCATTGCCAAAAGAGACAAATCCCTTCTTTCCTTGAGAGTAGTCATGAAGAAGAAAGATGTTCCCAGTCATGTGCATAGATCCCCCACTGTCTACATACCAGAGCTTTGGCATGTTGAAGAACCCTGCAATAATAAACAATCAGTTAGTTTTAGAGACCCAAACCTTTTTGTTTTTGGGCCTGGTCTCATCAATAGATGGTAAGCTAACATGTTTATTTGTAACAACAGCCTGAGAAGAAGAAGATGGTGTAGAAGAGGAGTCCTTTGGCTTAGACCTCCTTTTCTGTGGTTTCAACATAGGAGAATCTAGTTGGTTAACTCTACCCAACAGATGTTGTACCATCATCACCAGCTGTGTCTGATTTTGTGATAAAGTTTCAGCTCATCAGACACATTGCTAGTGGAGTTAGATAAGGTCCTATGTTGCACCTTCTTCTTTTGAGCACCCTCAGCTGTCACCTGTTTAACTCCTTCCTTTTTGGATTGCTTTAAGGACTTAAGGGTTACAGGATTTGATGTTGCTGATACAAATGTGGTCTCAAACTCAGTTTTCATTTTTACCATTTTCTCATTAATTTCTTCTTTTTGTTTGAGTTTGGAACCTCTTTTGTACCAACAATCATCTGTAAGATGATTGAACAAACCACATACTTCACATGGTTTCTTCTTCATCTTAGGTTGATCATCAACTAAAGATGGTGAAGCAACAGAAGACTTGTTCTTCAATGCTTTGGAAGCATTGGTTGCTTTCTTGACAGCCTCTTTAGTAGCCTTCAAACTCTTTCTACTGCCAGTTTTCTTCTCTTCAGTGCTGACAGCAGTTGAAGTTTGAACTTCAGGTGTTAAATCCTGCTCTCCAGTCCTTTCAGGACCTTCAGGATTGACTCCTGAGTTGATCAACCTATTGATCATGTGAATGTCAGCATTTGGACCATCAACATCAGCTGATAGGTTCAAAGAGGACTTGATGCTGACTGCTACTTCTGATTGTGCTGTATCAGAAGTAGATCACATGATGTGATGGATTGGTTATCACTCTCACCATCAGATTCTACCTCTGCTCTTGGGGTAAAATCTGTAGGTGGAGCAGTGTGATTGTAGCCAATTCCAAACTTCACATTGAAGCAGATTGCTTACTAAGAAGCATTTCAAACCTTTGCATGATTGTACCCATCTATCACACTCGACCTGGGTAACTGCAAGGGTTTCTTTGAGATCTTTGTACTTCTCTAGAAGTACATCTTCTCTAGCCTTATCATCAATATTTGGCAATTCAGTTTATAAACTCATCATTTTTATCTTTGAGCACAAACTCAAACTCAGCTTTGTTTTTGGAAATTATTTGTTCTAGCTCAATGTTCTTATTAATTAAAGCTACATTTGCTTCTCTAATGGAAGCAAATGCTGCTATGCATGGTTCAGAACATAATTTGGCTTTTGCCTCAGAGGATACCTGTGATACCTGAGGTGTAGAGGCATTGGAAGATGAAGTATCAGCAGACTCCAAAGCCATAAGAGCTAGATTCCCAAAGGGACTGTCACCACCATGTTGACCAGCACCTGAAACAGTTGATCATGACCAGACAAGTCATCTGGTAAACTGCTCCAGTCAACAACTCCTGGGGTGAAGAAGCTGTGTTGATGAGATGAAGGTTGTTGATGAGATAGGAAGGCTGAGGTTCTGGTATGCATGAGGTTGTGGTGTCATAGGAACTTGAACTTGATTTGACTGGCATGTAATAACAAGGGTACTGATATGGCATTTGACCCTGAGGAACAAAATATGCCGGAGATTGTTGTTGAGGATGATGACTAGATGTGACAGGATGTTGCCCTCTGTTGTTGTTGACTATTGCCAGGAAAAGTCACAAAGGGTGCAGTAGAGTTAGATCTAGTGATCTACACTCTCTTGCAAAGTGTCCAAGCCGTTGGCATTTGTGACACCTCAACTTGCTCTTGTCAAAACCAACTTTGGTTTTGCCAGAGAGTCCTGGGAATTTTCTTCCAGTTCTTTTGTAGAACTTCTGAGATCTGATATTTATCAAGGCCATTTGGCTCAAAATATCCACTCTTCTAAGTCATCATCAGAATCCCCTTGAGATCATCATAATGAAACATAGATTGTCATTATTACACCCAGTGAACTGACCATCAACACTTACAAATGCAGAATCAGAAGTGCTCGAAGAGAAATTAATATGCTCATCATACTGGCATTCAGATGAAGCATATTCTGACTCATGACCCACCAAGGCAGTGTTGCCTTGTGTAAAGTCTTCAGTGAGCTTTCCAGATGAAGACAGCTTTCTCTTCTGTTCTATCTCTCTCTCTCAAAAGTGAGCAATTTCCATGGAGTTGGGTGAGAGATAGTTTGTCCAAACTTGCACTGGAGCGTAGGACAATAGTATATGTGTCCCATCTCTCAGGCAGTGATCTGAGAAATCTGTTATTCATCTGAATATTGGTGTATTCAAGTTTGACCATTTTTAGTTCAGATATCAACAAGAAACCGCTCATATTGTTGAGTCAGTGTCTCACCCTTTCTATGAGAGAATGTCTCATATTGTTGGGCAAGAATTTCTCTATTATTTGCCAAGACCTCATCTGTTCCTCCAAATTGTTCTTTCAAAGCAATCCAGAGGTCATGGGCAGTTTCATGATGCATTAGCCCAGAATAGATTTCATTGGGCAAAGCCATGGCCAGAATTCCATGGGCTTTTGCATCAATCTCAAGCAACTTCTTATCCTCATCTGAGTATTGCTCCCTCCTCTTCGGAACCATTTGATTGGTTTCCGGTTATTCACCATAGGCTGTGTGGACCATGTACCACTGATGTCCAACACCCTACGCTGTTAACAGACAGGTGATGGAGCATACGTCTTTGCCATATGTTATACTCATTCCTAACCGCATAGGAGGCTTGGTTGAGGAACCAGTATTGTGAGGATCATTGGAGGGAGTGGTGTCATTTTCAGTTCAAAAACAGTTTAGTTCAAGTTTTAAAAGTTTTAGACAAACCACAACAAACTCAATGAGAACCAAGAAAAAGATCTCAGGATGAATGAGCAGAAATACAGAAAATTCAATCTCTATAACCGTTTCTTTCCAAAAACAAAAGCTAATTCAATCAAACTTGGATCTTGAATAGCAGTTTCAATGATCAAGTATTAGATCGATCAATGATTAACCTGCTCTGATACCATTTGACAGGATCAGTGATCACAAGTTTGATGTATCAGAATATAAAGCAGCGGAATACAAACACGGATTAGACAAATTGTAGCAAGCAATCGATATTTGTAAGCATTAAGACCGCATACGGTTATAGGGAGAGAATATGTATTTCTGATTTCTAGGAATGTTTATAGATGTAGAATATTTCTAATCAAATCAATCATTCATTCCATTCATTACTCATTTCCCTCTCTGATTACAATAGGTTGTCACTCCTTAATAGAGTGCAACAATCACTGCTGTTGTCACGAAGTGACAACTGGCAGATCCAATACAAAAAGAACTAATTCTTACAAACTACTGAAATGTTCACAACTACTGAGAACATATCAGCAAGTTAAGTACAAAATATAAAACTACTGAAACTACAATGTGAAGAACAAGCTCTTCAGTCGTTTTACAAAACTACTGAAACATAGAAAATAAAACTACTGATATCACAACTACTGAGAAGTACTCTTCAGCAGTTGTGACAAACTACTGAGGCTTCAGTACTTGATCTTCAGACTTTGACCTTCAGGTGTTTCATCAGCTGATAACTTCAGTAGATATCATCAGCTGATGTCTTCAGTCTTTGTCTTCAGACTTTGTACATCAGTTGTTGATCTCAGTACTTGTGAACTCTTCAGCTGTTGCACTCAGTACTTTGGTCTTTCAGCTTCAGCACTTGTGTTCTTCAGCTGTTGTACTTCAGCACTTTGGTTCTTCAGCTGTTAAGGTCTTCAGCACTTGATCTTCAGCTGTTGAAGTCTTCAGCACTTGTCAAACTACTGATGAGGCTTTCAGCAGTTGTTGTGATACCGTGTGGGACTTAGAGGTTTTCTGATCTTGGCTCATTGGTTCTTTTGGTCCAACAAACACAACCAAGCCCTTGTTTAGATGCATCACAATACATGGTGAAATCGTCATTTCCATCGGGTAGGGTCAAGATAGGAGCATTGCACAACTTGTGTTTTAACGCTTCAAAAGCTTCTTCTTGCTCGGAACCCCACTCGAATGGTTTATTCTTTTGTGTCAAAGAAGTGAGTGGCTTCACGATCCTCGAGAAGTTGGAAATGAATCGCCGATAATAACCAGCTAGACCAAGAAAAGAACGAACTTCAGTAGGAGTTGTAGGAACACACCAATTCTTCACAGCTTCCACCTTTGCAGTATCAACGTGAATTCCTTGGCTATTCACCACGTGACCTAGAAATTGAACTTCCTTGAGCCAGAAGTCACACTTTGAGAACTTTGCGTACAATTGCTCTTTCTTCAACAATTCAAGAACCAGTCTCAAATCCAGTTCATGATCAGTGTTGGACTTGAGTAGATAAGTATGTCATCAATGAAGACGATCACAAACTTGTCTAGATAAGGCTTGCATACTCGGTTCATGAGATCCATGAAGACAGCAGGAGCATTGGTAAAACCAAAAGGGATGACCATGAACTCATAGTGCCCATAACGAGTACAGAATGCGGTCTTTGGGATATCATCATCATGAACTCGTAGTTGGTGATATCCAAATGTAGATCAATCTTCGAGAATATAGCAGCTCCTTGAAGTTGATCAAACAAGTCGTCAATACGAGGAAGAGGAAACAATTCTTGATGGTAAGCTTGTTAAGCTCATGATAGTCGATGCACATACGAAACGATCCATCTTTCTTCTCTACGAAAAGAACAGGTGCGCCCCAAGGCGAAGAACTAGGACGGATGAAGCCCTTCTCAGATAGCTCTTGAAGTTAACTAGAGAGTTCTTGCATTTCTGATGGTGCAAGCCGATGTGGTGACTTAGCCACGGGGTTTGCTCCCGTATCAGTCAGTTTTAAACTCAACTTCACGCACAAGAGGTAAACCACTAAGGTCATCGGGAAATACTTCAGGAAAGTCTCGTACGATAGGGACATCCTTAGTTCTTTCCCTTTGACTTTCGTGTGAACCACGTAAGCCAAGAAGGCCATATACTTCTTGCTTAAGCACTTTCGGGCTTGAGTGCAAGACATGAGTTTAAGCCCTTTGGAAGATTTTTTCGCCGAACACTTTCAAAGTATCCCAGAAGGTAACGGTATACGGTGCACTTCTCGAAACAATGATTTCGGCATGGTTTTTGGCTAACCAATCCATACCAATGATGACGTCGTAGCTTTTTAAGTTTCATAGGAATAAGATCAATAAGGAAATCGTGTGTGTCAAGACTTAAGATGCAATCACGAATAACGACATCAACGGTGATCGGTTCTCCATCGGCAACTTCAACGGTGAGAGGTCTTTCTAATCTCGTATGTGGCTTAGCAAGTATGGGTTCAAACTCTAACGAAACAAAACTCTTATCGGCTCTAGAATCAAATAGGACATATGCATAAGTTTTTTAATAAGGAACATACCTGTTCAATTTTAAAGGTATTTAACGATACAGTTAACACATGCAAAGAATTAGGTCACACAACTCAAAGGTAAGTTAACATACCATTACCACATCGTTGTTTGCTTGTGCTTGATTTGCGTTGATGTTGAAAGCACGTCCTTGGGCTTGTGGAACGTTACCCACAAGACGGGCATTATGGGCAGAAATGACCAGGTTCCCCACAGTTGTAGCAAACACGATTTGTGACCACGGCGGCATTGTTAGGTGCACGGTGGCAAGTTGCCACCAAATGACCATATTTACCGCATAAGGTGGAGATACAGCTTGGTTGATTCCCCGATGATGATACCTATAAGTGTTGCACATAGTCTGAGGACCAGCATAAGCCCTAGCCCCAGGCACTTGTGCCACAGGTGTAGCCGCAGGTACAAGTTGTCTTTAGGGTTGTTTGGGTGCAGCCACGGCATAGTTGCGTGCCAGTTGTGAACTTGCGCTTCTGGTGTTGTTGTTTTTGTGATATGGTTCAGCTTTAGTCTCCTTAACGACCTCGTAGCCATCTTTCCACCTTCTTTGCACCCTTCACAAACATGGTGCCCGCTCGTATATGATTCTCAGTGAGTTGAGTGGTGATAGTGATGGCTTCTTCCAAGGTTGTGGGTCAGCTACCCACCACAACATCTTGAATTTAGGGTGGTACACCCTTAGTGAAATTCTCGATGTTGCGAGGGACAGTGTCAACCATGTGAGGCAGCAATATACTCAACTCATGATGCCTAGTTGAGTAGGCCAAATGATCACCATCATTTTGCTTCAAGTTCCAGAATTCTTCTTCCAACTTTTGCAATTCACTTCTCGGGCAGAACTTCGCGATGGCAATGTTCTTGAACTCATCCCAAGAGAGTGCTAATATAGCATCAGCTCCTCGATTTCTCTTCTCGTTATTCCACCAAGTAAGTGTCCTTTGTTGGAGCATACTAGTGGCATAACGAACTTTGAGCGCCTCGGGACACTCACAATTGACAAAGGTGTTCTCCATGCTCTCGAACCACTCAAGAAGACCAGTGGATCCTTCCTTGCCACTAAAACTAGTGGGCTTGCAAGAGCTAAAATGCTTGAAAGTGCAGGTTTGGTTGTTGCGTCCTTGGTTAGCACTATTCTCTCCTTGACCATTGTTGCTAGAGTTGGTCATTAAGGTGCTATTGAGTTTAGCAACCATGGTCGGGATGACAGCAGCCATTTGTCGAGCAATCATGACGGCTAGCTTACGATTGGAACTTCCACGCTTTCCATGCTGACGAGACATGCTGGATATACAAAAATGAGTTAGCGGGAATGAGGATAACAAAGGATAGTAGTTTAGACAAAGACAAGCTAAGAGTTGTAAGGTACACGGAATGATTCCATTAGGTAACACATTACCATTTGGAAACGTTGACACGTCAAGATGAATTGACCCATTTGCCTTAGAAACTTGTGTATATTGATCATAGTTTATCACTCATCCCAGAAATCCCCAGGTAAGCATGACTAGTCCCGTAGGATTTATGCGAAACGCTTGCCTTAGCCTGAAGGCCTTTTGCCAGAAATCCAGGATACAGGTGTCTATGTGTCACACAATATCTCTTAGGTTCATGGAATCAAAAACCATGTTGAGATTTACATAGATTAGACATAAGTCTAAAGATTCAAGTCATAAGCATAAGTATACTATTTCACGTGTTGTTGAGAATAAGTGACAGGATCAGCGATCACAAGTTTGATTAGAGTTTAAAGCAGCGGAATAAGAACAGGAATTAGACAAATTGTAGCAAGTAATCGATACTTGTATGCATTAAGAGCACATACGGTTATAGTGAGAGAATATATTTCTGATTCACGGAATGTTTATAGATATAGAATATTTCTAATCAATCATTCATTCATTCCCGTCATTCACACTATTACAATAGGTTGTCACTCCTTATATAAGTGCAACAATCACTGCTGTTATCACGGAAAGTGACAACTGGCAGATCTATTACAAAAATAACTAAATCTTAACAAACTACTGAAATGTCACAACTACTGAGAACATATCAGAGTGTTAAGTGCAGAATATAAAACTACTGATTAGAAACTACTGAAACTACAACGACTGAAGAACAAGCTCTTCAGTCGTTTTACAAAACTACTGAAACATAAAACTACTGAAACCAGAAATATAAAACTACTGATATCACAACTACTGAAGAAGTACTCTTCAGCAGTTGTGACAAACTACTGAGGCTTCAGTACTTGATCTTCAGACTTTGACCTTCAGGTGTTTCATCAGCTGATGACTTCAGTAGATGTCATCAGCTGATGTCTTCAGTCTTTGTCTTCAGACTTTGTACATCAGTTGTTGATCTTCAGCACTTGTAAACTCTTCAGCTGTTGTACTTCAGTACTTTGGTCTTTCAGCTTCAGCGCTTGTGTTCTTCAGCTGTTCAGCTTCAGTACTGTGTTCTTCAGCTGTTGTACTTCAGCACTTTAGTTCTTCAGCTGTTGAAGTCTTCAGCACTTGAGCTTCAGCTGTTGAAGTCTTCAGCACTTGTCAAACTGCTGATGAGGCTTTCAGCAGTTGTTGTGATACCATGTGGGACTTAGAGGTTTTCTGATCTTGGCTCATTGGTTCTTTTGGTCCAACAATAAGATTAAGAGTTTCATTTGTAAGGGAGAGTCAAAGTGTCAAAGGTAAGTTTAGGGAGACATATAACAAGTTTAAGCAATTACAAGACAAACCTATGCTAAGGCATCAAGTTGCACATAAGTTTGGTATAGCATTATGATAGGATCTCAGCATCTAGTTTGATCGATCCGAATGATTTCAGCAGCGGAATAGAGTACCAACTAGCACAATTCGAGCAAGAATACCAAAGATATAGCAACAAACTCCCCCTGAACCAATGCAGCCAAAACCTCTAAATTATTCATATCTCACTTATTGTTGGCAAAATGTTGGTCTTTTTCCTTCTTGATCAGTAGAGAAGATGACCCATGTAAGCTTCGGCCTGGGAAGAAATCTCAGATATTTGTTTGGCAGGGTATGAATGGGAGCTCTGTTTTAGGGAACTGGACACAGAGTTGTTATCCCATTCATGAGATTTACTTCCCCATAATGAGTCTGTATGACTCTCGAACATAGGCCTCAAGGAGAACAACTTGTTCCTCCTGAGAGAGTTCTTCTACTCCTCCTTCGAAGAAGAACTCTGGACCATAGTACTCTGATAAGTACTTCATGGTCCTGCCATTTTTCAGCTCCACCGTAGTTACCTCCCTATATACAAATCATCAGGATGGTTGCCTTCAAGGAGTAACTGGAGCTCATTCTTCTGGATGTCTTCAAGCTTTTTATATAACAACCCCTTCTTAATCATCTTTTTTTCTAGTAAAGCTTGAGGGGTCTTCTTTGCTTGGTGAGCTTTCTTGAATTCATTAATGATTTCCCAAGTGAGACTACAATGGCCAACATGATGGTAGAATCTATTGTTTTTCTGACCTGGCCATTGTATCTGTGTGGAATAGTTCTTTTATGGATTCTAGAACTCACCCTGTGGTCTGGCCATACTCTCACTCTCTCCTTCTGATACTGAAAAGTGTGCCTGAGAGTGTACAGCCTTTGAGCATGCCCTTTCATGGCTTGAATAGATGATGACTGAGGAAATTCCTTGTCAACCATCTTCAACAGTTGCTCATCGTGCTGTTTCTGCTGTTCTTCATCTTCTATCTTGACTTTGACCATTTCCCTTTGAGAGTCAGGTGTGATCATGGGTTGACTTCGGGGTTTTGGTAGCTTTAGAACAGCAGAGAGTGGCAGACTATCATCTTCATCCTCCTCTTCTTCTTCTTCTTCCATCCTCAGCACCCTTCTCCTCCTTCTAGGTGCATCACTGGATGATGGTTGGTTTGGTGAAGGAATTGGTTTTGAAGAATGAGGATGTTTGGATTTTGGCTTAGAGATTGGTTGGGAGATTTGAGGGGTAGGTTCTGTTTGAGTGGGTGGAAGGGAAGGTTGATCCAGCATCTTTGTAGTAAGTTTCACCTTTATGAGTTTAGCCATCTCCAACCTTTTACCAGCCCCGGCCTCATCAAGGGCTTCCACAATAATCCCTTTGTTGAATTGCTCAGACAGACAGATTCTGGTGGCTATAGCCAGAATATTGTCCCTGGTCCACGCGCGAATCTCCATTAACGATCTTCCTAAGTATTTTGCAATAAAGCGGATCATTATTTCCAATCTCTCTTTTTCCAGAGCATCATACCCAGCCCATCGGGTCTGAATCTCTTGGACTTCCAACCTTCTGATCTCACTATCTAATGTGGCTGTATCAAACCCCTGCCTGAAGAGTTGTTCAATTATTTTATCCATGGATCGGTTGTGTGTAGTGTCAGCTTCTTTTATCAGCTCTTCCAAGGATTTGTCTTCAGCAGTATGATCATCAGCACTTTTCTTTCGCTTGTAAGTGAGCAGAGGTTGCTTTTCTTTCTCCTCCTCTTGGGCTTGCTTCTCTTCTTTTTTTCCTCTGTTCTTTTCCTCTTCTTTTCTTTCACTGCAGTACTCTCCCCCTTTTTGGATGCATTGGAGGAAGGGTGTTGTACCGCAGAAAGAGTCTTTTGTATAGCAGCATCAATCAAGGGTTTTAAAGTTGAGGAAAGCCTCTCATCAATGGCTTTAGTCACAATATCAGTGATTATGGGTGTGATGAGAGGGAGGGAATTTTGAGGTACAGCACCTATTTGCTCAGGAGGGTTCTATTCCTAAGAATAGGGCCTGAAGCAGAGGCAGGTGGTTGAGTTTGGAGTGGCTCAGTGTTTGGGGAACCTTTAAGTGAAGGTGCCATCTATGGGTTGGTAGAGGTAGATGGTCTTTCTCCTTGTGAGAGTTGGTCAAGTAGAGTTTGCAGCCTACTGACTTTCTCTTCAGGATTGTGTTCTGGGCAAGAACATCGTAGAAAAAGCCCAGGTCATCATCAGCCGAAACTAAATCATCTGACCTCCTGCTTAGAGCAGGATTTACATGCACTGGGTGTAGACCAGTTGTGCATGTGCCCCTTGTGCTTGGTACTGGGGACTTCCAGCCTCAGGACAATGTCCATCATCAGCTGTTGCCTCTAGTGAGGTCTTAGCAATGTTACCAGCCTCATTCTGATCATGTGCTGATTCAGAAAGGGTGGCAGCCTCACCAGATATTCTAAGCTCCTTATCTACACCAGGAGATAGAAGTGGTAAACCCCTGTGCTGTGGGTTCTCAAGTGCACTGTGTGCCTCCCCCTCAATTGTAGAGGTGTTCCCAGTAGTAAGTGGTTTCTGGGGAGGGGGTGAGGAGTGCAGTTGAGTCAGCAGTTGTGCAACTATTAAAGTAGGGCTGTGAGGGGCGGTTGTTTGGGGTGAAGGGATAGAAGCAGTGTGCACCTGGGGAGGTTTGCTTTTCAATGGCAATCTCCTCAAGTGAGGAAGATCCCAGATATGTAGGTACCCTTGTGTGGTTGTTGCAGGCTCCTGTGAGAGGAAGCCTGAGCGGCTATGGCTGGAAGAGTCATTGTATCCACTAGGGGTTTGGACTAGTGGATATATCCTGCGTTTGTGGTGCAGGGGCATCCTCAGGGGACTCAATTCCCTGAGTAGCTGTTTTGGGTTTTTTTTTGGGTTTGGTGGGGACTTTTGATTGGAGGTGGTGGCTGTGGGTTCCAGCTGCGTGGGTTTTCGCAGCTTGGCAGCCATTTTGAGTGTCTGTCTGTGAGTGGTGTTGCCGGAGTATACTTCCGGCAGACCAGCCGTAGCAGGGACTCCCAAGCCAACAAGTCCCTCAGCATTAAGCTGGTTTGTAATGATGGCCATTATGAACCATGGATATAGTATCCAACGGTTGGCAGTTAGTTTTTGAGCCATATCCTTGAGCTCCGAAAATATTATTTCTGAAAAGTTTAGCGGTTGTTGCTCAAGAATAAAATACATTACCTGCTGCCATTTTGTCGACATTTGATCCCAAGACGACGTCTTAGGAGCCAAACATACATTCACCGTGTGAAAAATTAGGCGTTCAGCGTCATGGAAGTGTTTCTTCATGATAGTGGAGGCACTGAGGTCGCCTTGATATCCATGTTGGGCAAAGGATATCTGTGGTGCCCTTCGGATATCCAGCAGGAGACTAGCATCATTCAGATGAAGAATTTAGCGGATTATTGCGGGAGTGATGACTACTTCTTTGTTGTTGACGACCGACTGGAGAGATGGTGTGTTGTTCTCCCCAGTGGTAATAGTAATGTTCATCCAAAATTGGTGCAGGGATTCGGCATGTAGTATGGGATTCAGAAGAATGCCGTTTTGTATTGGGACTGAACCATAAGATCGATAGCAGTATCGAACTTAGCCCAGACAGGCGATTTAGTAAGGTAGGCAACACAGTTGTGTCGCAGTTTAATTTGCATGGACGCCATTGAGAAGAGAGAAGTTTTGGAGAGGAACGTTAGGTTTGAAGAGGATGAAGCATTGAAGGATTAGGTCAGGGGTATTTATAGGGTGCGGGTAATAAAACGACTGAAGGATGTGGTGTTAGTCATCAGTAGTTTTAAACGACCATGACATGGTATTATCCTTTCAGACGTTGAAACAGCTGAAGTCGTGGTGTTAGGCATCAGAAGTTAGAAAACTACTGAAGACCGTGGTTTTGACTTCAGATGATGAACAACTAAAGACATGGTGTTTGGCATCAGTAGTTATGAAACTACTGAACAGTGGTTTTAGTCATCAGCTGTTGTAAACAACTGAAGACTTGGTATTAGTCATCAGTAGTTATAAAACTACTGAAGACATGGTATTGCTTCAGTTGTTTAGAATGAAACAGCAGTTGTACAAACGACTGAAGAGAAAGTTCTCTTCAGTTTTTCGTCAATTCTTAGCTTTTAGCTGTTTCATACTGTCCTCAACACATTCATCAGTCTTTTTGGCTGATTTCAGTTGTTTCATAGGACATCAGTACTTATCTGTTTTTACTGATTGCAGTAGTTGTAACTGCATCAGTAGTTGTAACTACATCAGTAGTTTAGACAGATGAAGTACTTCAGTACTTGTGAGACATTTAGCCTTCAGTAGTTATAAAAACTGCTGAGGGTAAAAGAGCTCATCAGTACTATATCTGACTAAACTATTGTGGGTAAGCTGATTCATGTTTTTGAGATTAACATGACCAAGCCTTCTGTGCCACAGTTTAGATTCTTGAGAAGAGGCTTTGGAAAATAGGCAAGGATTGCCTTTGAGATCTATTTTCTTAGAAAGATCTAAGGCATACACTCTTCCTGTCCTGTTGGCTCTCAGGAGAGTGTGATCATCCAACACCTTGTCAATCAAGTGCAAAACTTTGGATGACAGAATCCTACAGTTTTGACTGGTGAAAAGAGCAACATGGCCTTTATCACACATTTGACTGACACTCAAGAGATTGTACTTGAGATTTTCCACATGATTAACATCATCAATTTGATTTCTCCATTGGAGACAAAACCCTTACCAATGATGTAACCCCTAGCATCATTGCCAAAAGAAACAAATCCCTTCTTTCCTTGAGAGTAGTCATGAAGAAGAGAGATGTTCCCAGTCATGTGCATAGATCCCCCACTGTCTACATACCAGATGCTACTTTGGCATGTTGAAGAACCCTGCAATAATAAACAATCAGTTAGTTTTGGAGACCCAAACCTTTTTGGTTTTGGGCCTGGTCTCATCAATAGATGGTAAACTAACAGGTTTATTTGAAACAACAGCTTGAGAGGAAGAAGATGGTGTAGAAGAGGAGTCCTTTGGCTTGGACCTCCTTTTCTGTGTTTTCAACATAGGAGCATCTAGTTGGTTAACTCTACCCAACAGATGTTGAACCATCATTACCAGTTGTGTCTGATTTTGTGATAAAGCTTTCAGCTCATCGGACACATTGCCAGTGGAGTTTGATGAGTTCCTATGTTGCACCTTCTTCTTCTGAGCACTCTCAGCTGTCACCTGTTAACCCCTTCCTTTTTGGATTTCTTTGAGGACTTAAGGGTTACAGGATTTGATGTTGCTGTTACAAATGTGGTCTCAAACTCATTTTTCATTTTTACCATTTTCTCTTTAATTTCTTCTTTTTGTTTGAGTTTGGAACCTCTTTTGTACCAACAATCATCTGTAAGATGATTGAACAAACACATACTTCACATGGTTTCTTCTTCATCTTAGGTTGATCATCAACTAAAGAGGGTAAAGCAACAGAAGACTTGTTCTTCAATTCTTTGGAAGCATTGTTTGCTTTCTTGACTGCCTCTTTAGTAGTCTTCAAACTCTTTCTACTACTGGCATTTTTCTTCTCTTCAGTACTGTCAGCAGTTGAAGTTTGAACTTCAGGTGTTAAATCCTGCTCTCTAGTCCTTTCAGGACCTTCAGAATTAACTCCTGAGTTGATCAACTCATTGATCATGTGAGTGTTAGCATTTGAACCATCAACATCAGCTGATAGGTTCAAAGAGGCTTGATGCTGACTGCTACTTCTGATTGTGTTGTATCAGAAAGTAGATCACATGATGTGATGGATTGGTTATCACTCTCACCATCAGATTCTACCTCTGCTCTTGGGGTAAAATATGTAGGTGGAGCAGTGTGATTGTAACCAATTCCAAACTTCACATTTGAAGCAGATTGCTTACTAAGAAGCATTTCAAAACCTTTGCATGATTGTACCCATCTATCACACTCTACCTGGGTAACTGCAAGGGTTTTCTTGAGATCTTTGTACTTCTCTAGAAGTACCTCTTCTCTAGCCTTATCATCAATTATTTGGCAATTCAATTTGTAAATCTCATCATTTTTATCTTTAAGTACAGACTCAAATTCAGCTTTGTTTTTGGAAATTATTTGTTCTAGCTCAATGTTCTTATTAATTAGAGCTACATTTGCTTCTCTAATGGAAGCAAATGCTGCTATGCATGGTTCAGAACATAATTTGGCTTTTGCCTCAGAGGATACCTGTGATACCTGAGGTGTAGAGGCATTAGAAAATGAAGTATCAGCAGACTCCAAAGCCATAAGAGCTAGATTCCCAAAAGGACTGTCACCACCATGTTGACCAGCACATGAGAACAGTTGGTCATTACCAGACATGTCATCTGGTAAACTGCTCCAGTCAACAACTCCTGGGGTGAAGAAGCTGTGTTTTTGAGGTTGAGTTTGTTGATGAGATTGAGATGGCTGAGGTTCTGGTAGTGCATGAGGTTGTGGTGCCATGGGAACTTGAACTTGATTTGACTGTGGCATGTAATAACAAGGGTAAGGATATGGCATTTGACCCTGACGAACAAAATATGCCAGAGATTGTTGTTGAGGATGATGACTAGAAGTGACAGGATGTTGCCCTCTGTGTGTTGACTATTGTCAGGAAAAGTCACAAAGGGTGCAGTGGAGTTAGATCCAGTTGATCTACACTCTCTTGCAAAGTGTCCAAGCCTTGGCATTTGTGACACCTCAACTTGCTCTTGTCAAAAACAACTTTGGTTTTGCCAGAGAGTCCTGGGAATTTTCTTCCAGTTCTTTTATAGAACTTCTGAGATCTGATATTTATCAGGGCCATTTGGCTCAAAATATCCATCTCTTCTAAGTCGTCATCAGCAATCCCCTTGAGATCATCCATGATGAAACATAAATTGTCATTATTACACCCAGTAAACTGACCATCAACACTCACAAATGCAGAATCAGAAGTGCTTGAAGAGAATTAATATGCTCATCATACTGGCATTCAGATGAAGCATATTCTGACTCATGACCGCCAAGGCAGTGTTGCCTGGTACAAAGTCTTCAGTGAGCTTTCCAGATGAGGACAGCTTTCTCTTCTGTTCTATCTCTCTTTCAAACGTGAGCAGTTTCCCATGGAGTTGGGTGAGAGATAGTTTGTCCAAACTTGCACTGGAGCGTAGGACAATAGTATATGTGTCCCATCTCTCAGGCAGTGATCTGAGAAATCTGTTATTCATCTGAATATTTGTGTACTCAAGTTTGACCATTTTTAGTTCAGAGATCAAACAAGAGAACCGCTCATATTGTTGAGTCAGTGTCTCACCCTTTCTATAAGAGAATGTCTCATATTGTTGGGCAAGTATTTCTCTATTATTTGCCAAGACCTCATCTGTTCCTCCAAATTGTTCTTTCAAGGCATTCCAGAGGTCATGGGCAGTTTCATGATGCATTAGCCCAGAATAGATTTCATTTGGCAGTGCCATGGCCAGAATTCCATGGGCTTTTGCATCAATTTCAAGCAACTTCTTATCCTCATTTGAGTATTGCTCCCTCCTCTTCGGAACCATTTGATTGGTTTCCGGGTTATTCACCATAGGCTTGTGTGGACCATGTACCACTGATGTCCAACAACCTGCGATGTTAACAGACAGGTGATGGAGCATTCGTCGTTGCCATATGTTATACTCATTCCTAACCAGCATTGGTGGCTTGGTTGAGGAACCAGTATTGTGAGGATCATTGGAGGGAGTAGTCATTTTCAGTTTAAAAACAATTTGATTCAAGCTTTTAAAAGTTTTACACAGACCACAACAAACTCAATGAAAACCAAGAAAAGATCTCAGGATGAATGACCAGGAATACAGAAAAATTCAATCTCTATAACCGTTTCTTGCAAAAACAAAAGCTAATTCAATCAAACTTGGATCTTGAATAGCAGTTTCAATGATCAATTATTAGATCGATCAATGATGAACCGGCTCTGATACCATTTGACAGGATCAGCGATCACAAGTTTGATGTATTAGAGTTTAAAGCAGCGGAATAAGAACAGGAATTAGACAAATTGTAGCAAGTAATCGATACTTGTATGCATTAAGAGCACATACGGTTATAGTGAGAGAATATATATTTCTGATTCACAGAATGTTTATAGATATAGAATATTTCTAATCAAATCATTCATTCATTCCTGTCATTCACACTATTACAATAGGTTGTCACTCCTTATATAGAGTGCAACAATCACTGCTGTTATCACGGAAAGTGACAACTGGCAGATCTATTACAAAAATAACTAAATCTTAACAAACTACTGAAATGTTCACAACTACTGAGAACATATCAGAGTGTTAAGTGCAGAATATAAAACTACTGATTAGAAACTACTGAAACTACAACGACTGAAGAACAGCTCTTCAGTCGTTTTACAAAACTACTGAAACATAAAACTACTGAAACCAGAAATATAAAACTACTGATATCACAACTACTGAAGAAGTACTCTTCAGCAGTTGTGACAAACTACTGAGGCTTTAGTACTTGATCTTCAGACTTTGACCTTCAGGTGTTTCATCAGCTGATGACTTCAGTAGATGTCATCAGCTGATGTCTTCAGTCTTTGTCTTCAGACTTTGTACATCAGTTGTTGATCTTCAGCACTTGTAAACTCTTCAGCTGTTGTACTTCAGTACTTTGGTCTTTCAGCTTCAGCGCTTGTGTTCTTCAGCTGTTCAGCTTCAGTACTTGTGTTCTTCAGCTGTTGTACTTCAGCACTTTAGTTCTTCAGCTGTTGAAGTCTTCATCACTTGAGCTTCAGCTGTTGAAGTCTTCAGCACTTGTCAAACTGCTGATGAGGCTTTCAGCAGTTGTTGTGATACCATGTGGGACTTAGAGGTTTTCTGATCTTGGCTCATTGGTTCTTTTGGTCCAACAATAAGATTAAGAAGTTTCATTTGTAAGGGAGAGTCAAAGTGTCAAAGGTAAGTTTAGGGAGACATATAACAAAGTTTAAGCAATTACAAGACAAACCTATGCTAAGGCATCAAGTTGCACATAAGTTTGGTATAGCATTATGATAGGATCTCAGCATCTAGTTTGATCGATCCGAATGATTTCAGCAGCGGAATAGAGTACCAACTAGCACAATTCGAGCAAGAATACCAAAGATATAGCAATGAACAGAATTAGTTATAGAGAGAGAAAGTTTCTGCAAAAGGAATATTTCATTCAATCACACGCTTTGGCATGGCTTTCGCTAAATTACAATTTAGGTCATTCTTCCTTATATAAGGAAAGATGACGTAGGCTGATGTCACTTGATAGTGACATCTAACCGTTATTTAACAAACTACTGAAACACTAAAACTACTGAAGATGTCAAGCAGCTGACATCTTCTTACAAGAAGCTAAGTGTTTACTTATTACAAAACTACTGATAAGAAACTACTGAAACTACAACGACTAAAGAACAAGCTCTTCAGTCGTTTTACAAAACTACTGAAAGTAAAAACATAAAACTACTGATAAACACAACTACTGAAGAAGTACTCTTCAGCTGTTGTGACAAACTACTGAAACTTCAGCACTTGGTCTTCAGACTTGAACTTCAGACGTTTCATCAGCTGATGACTTTAGTAGATGTCATCAGCTGATGTCTTCAATCTTTGTCTTCAGACTTTGTACATCAGTTGTTGATCTTCAGCACTTGTGGACTCTTTAGCTGTTGAACTTTAGTACTTTGGTCTTCAGCTTCAGCACTTGTATTCTTCAGCTGTTGACCTTCAGTATTTTGGTCTTCAGCTTCAGCACTTTTGTTCTTCAGCTGTTGGAATTCAGCACTTTAGTCTTCAGCTTCAGCACTTGTGTTCTTCAGCTGTTGAAGTCTTCAGCACTTGTCGAACTGCTGATGAAGTCTTCAGCAGTTGTTGTGATATCATGTGGGACTTAGAGGTTTTCTGATCTTGGCTCATTTGTTCTTTTGGTCCAACAAACTCCCCCTGAACCAATGCAGCCAAAACCTCTAATTGATTTATTTTCCCACTTATTGTTGGCAGAATGGTTGGTCTTTTTCCTTCTTGATCAGTTGAGAAGATGACCCATATAAGCACTGGCCTGGGAATGAGTCTCTGATGATTTGGTTGGCAATGTATGGATGGGAGCTCTGTATTGGGGAATTGGACACTGAGCTGTTCCCCCATCCATGAGACTCACTTCCTAACTATGAGCTTGTAAGATTCCCTGGTGTAGGCCTCTAAAAATACAATTTGTTCCTCCATGGTGAGCTCCTCTGCCTCACCATCGAAGAATCCTTCTGGCCCATAGTACTCAGACAGGAATTTGACCTGTTTTCCATTTTTGAGTACCACTGTTGTAATCTGTCTGTAAGCAAATTCATCAGGATGATGACCTTCTAACAGCAGTGGTAACTCATCCTTTCTGATCTCATTCAGCCTCTTATACACCAGCCCCTTTTTGATTATTCTGTTCTCCAGCATCTTTTGTGGGGGCATGTTTGAGGTGTAGGCCTTTCTGAAATCTTCCAGGATTTCCCAGGGTGAGACTACAAGGGCCAAGGAGATCACTTCATCTACAATCTTTTTCACTTGCTTGTATCTCTGAGGGATATTTTTCTTTTGTATTCTATGAGCCACCCTGGGATCAGGCCAAATTGTTACTCTTTCTTTCACATACTGAAAAGTATGTCTAAGAGTATAAATCCTCTAAGCTTGTTTTTTCATATTAATGATGGAGGAAGTGGCTGCATATCCTTTATCTACTCTCCTCAATAACTCTTCATCGTGCAAGCTGTGTTGTTCTTATTCTTCCAATTTCACTTTGATTGCATCTCTTTGTTGCTTAGGAGTTATTGCAAGAGAGAGATCTTTGGCCTTAGGCAACTGCAGAACAGCTGAGATCGGCAGCCTATCTTCATCATCATCTTCTTCTTCTTCCAGCCTTAACACCTTTCTCTTCTTCTGCTTAGGTGCATCATCGGCTGTTGGTTTTGAGGGTAAGGGAGTTGGTTTTGTGGGTTGTGGTTGTGGTTGTTTTGGAGAGGGAATGTTGACAGGCTGAGTTAGCATTTTGGAGGTGAGTGTGGCTTTTGAGTGTTTGGCTAGCTCAGTCCTGCTCCCTGCTCCTGCTTCATTCAAAGCTTCTATTACTAATCCCTTAGTATATGCCTCAGACGAACAGATCTTGGAGGTTATGGCCAAGATGTTGTCCCTGGTCCATGATTTTATTTTGATGAATGATCTCGCAAAGTATTTGCTGATAAATCTGATCATGATCTCAAGTCTTTCTCTATCCATTGTGCTGTAGCTGGCCCATCTTTGTTGAATCTCTTCGATCTCTAATCTTCTTATTTCAGAGTCCAGCTTTTCAGTATTGAAACCTTGCCTAAACAGCTGATCAATGATATTGTCCATTGATCTGCTGTGTTCAGCATCAACCTCTTTAACCATTTTATTCAAGTTTTTCTCTTTTTCAGCACTTTTCTTTTTCTTATATGTGACATGAAAGTTGTTAGGATCAGTGATCTACGTTTGATTGATTAGAGAGTATAGCAGCGGAATTCTAACAATGAATTAGCCAATTCACAAGAACAAAGAGATATTCAATGTAAGAACAAAAACGGTTATAGACAGAGAATTCTGCAAATAATATTTCATCCAATATTCGCTTTCGTGGTAACGGAATGTCACAATTACAATTAGGTCAACACCTCTTATATAAGAGATGTGACGTCTGCTGATGTCACTTGATAGTGACATCTAACAGAATTTATTACAAACTGCTGATAATTAACACAACTATTGAAGATGTCAAATAGCTGACATCTTCTTACAAAAATGCTAAGTGTTAACTATTATTACAACTACTGAAAAGAAACTACTGAAACTATAACAACTGAAGGACATACTCTTTAGTTGTTTTACAAATACTGAAACAAAGAAAACTACTGAAAGGTAAACCATCACAACAACTGAAGAATGCTTCTTTAGCTGTTGTAACAAACTCTGAAGGCTTCAGTACTTGTACTTGAGCTTCAGCTGTTGTCATCAGCTGATGTCTTCTTCTTTATACTTCAGCTGTTGTACTTCAGTACTTTAGTCTTTAGTTGTTGAAGTCTTCAGCACTTTAGAACTTTAGCTGTTGTACTTCAGTACTTTAGTCTTCAGCTGTTGTACTTCAGTACTTTAGTCTTCAGCTGTTGAAGTCTTCAGCACTTTAGATCTTCAGCTGTTGTTCTTCAGTACTTTAGTCTTCAGCTGTTGAAGTCTTCAGCACTTTAGAACTTCAGCTGTTGTACTTCAGTACTTTAGTCTTCAGCTGTTGAAGTCTTCAACACTTTAGATCTTCAGCTGTTGTTCTTCAGTACTTTAGTCTTTAGCTGTTGAAGTCTTCAGCATTTTAGAACTTCAGCTGTTGTACTTCAGTACTTTAGTCTTCAGCTGTTGAAGTCTTCAGCACTTAGATCTTCAGCTGTTGTTCTTCAGTACTTTAGTCTTTAGCTATTGTTGTGATGTCAGTGGGATCAAATGTCTTCCCAGTGGCAACAGGTATTATATTCAATTCTAGAAATCAAAGATCTGGCACAGCTGTTTGAAACTACTGATGACGTGGTATTAACCTTCAGAGGTTTAAAATGACTGACAGTGGTGGTGTTG
This sequence comes from Flaveria trinervia, assembly GCA_025506515.1. Classification (NCBI taxonomy): domain Eukaryota; kingdom Viridiplantae; phylum Streptophyta; class Magnoliopsida; order Asterales; family Asteraceae; genus Flaveria; species Flaveria trinervia. Next base: position 20,575,743 of record CM046452.1, read on the forward strand.
TCATCAGCTGTTATAAAATAACTAAAGAGTTGGTTTTGACCATCAGACGTTGAAACAGCTGAAGTCTTGGTGTTAACCATCAGTATTTATGAAACTACTGAAGGTCGTGGTTTTGACTTCATATGATGTAAACAACTGAGGACTTGGTGTTTGTCATCAGTAGTTGTGAAACTACTAAAGACAGTGGTTTTGCCATCAGTTGTTGTAAACAACTGAAGACTTGGTATTAGTTATCAGTAGTTGTGAAACTACTGAAGACTATGGTCTTGCTTCAGTTGTTTTAGAAATAGCAGTTGTAGAAACAACTGAAGAGAAATTACTCATCAGCTGTTTTCGTTAATTCTTAGCTTTTCAGCTGTTTCATACTGTCCTCAACACTTACTCATCAGACTTTTCATCTGCTTTTCAGGTGTTTCATAGGACGTCAGTACTTATCTGTTTTTACTGATTTCAGTAGTTGTAACTACATCAGTAGTTGTAACTACATCAGTAGTTTAGAACAGATAAAGTACTTCAGTACTTGTGAGGCATTTAGCCTTCAGTAGTTATAAAAACTACTGAGGGTAAAAGAACTCATCAGTACTTATATGTGACATGGTTACCAATGATCATCAGTACTTATTACTGAGATCATCAGTAGTTGTCACTTATTCTAGCTGCAGCATACCAAGCCTTAACACCAGGTTGTGGAAAGTTGAACTATCCAAAGGCTTAGTAAAAATGTCTGCAAGCTCATCAGCACTAGGCACAAACATAGGATTAATTAGACCCTTTTCAAAACAATCTCTTATAAAATGATGTCTAATTTCTATATGTTTGGTCCTAGAGTGCTGGACTGGATTTTTGACAATGCAAAGAGCTGAAGCACTATCCATTAATAACGGAGTCTTAGTCTCTGTAATGCCATAATCCAAAAGTTGATTCTGAAGCCAGAGTACTTGGGATGTACAACTTGCAGCAGCAATGTACTCGGCTTCAGCAGTGGATGTAGCAACAGATGTTTGTTTCTTACTCTGCCAAGAAATCAAACAGTTGCCTAGGAATTGACATCCACTAGAAGTTGATTTCCTGGTTAACTTACACCCTGCATAGTCACTATCAGAGAAAGCAACTAATTTGCAAGAGTGCCCAGTGGAATACCATAAACCTAGAGATTGTGTACCTTGCAAATATCTAAAGATCCTCTTGACTGCAATCAGATGAGACTCTTTAGGTGCAGCCTGAAATCTAGCACAAACACATGTAGCAAACATAATATCTGGTCTAGAAGCTGTTAAATACATCAAGGACCCAATCATACATCTGTAAAGCGTTTCATCAACAGCTTTACCTTTCTGATCAACATCCAATTGTGTGGTGTTGCACATGGGAGTAGAACAGGGCTTACAGTTTTGTAAATCAAACTTATTTAAAAGATCTTTTGTATATTTAGACTGATGAATGAAAATTCCATCAGCTTTTTATTTGATTTGCAAGCCTAGAAAGAACTGTAATTCTCCCATTGCACTCATTTCAAACTTCCTTTGCATTAATTTTGTAAAATCATCACACAACTGGGGATCAGAGGATGCAAATATAATATCATCAACATAAATTTGAACAAGTAGCTTATACTGATCCACCTTCTTAATAAATAAAGTTTTATCTATGGAGCCTCTAGTGAAATTATTTTGTAGAAGAAAGTTAGATAATGTCTCATACCAGGCTCTAGGAGCTTGTTTCAACCCATAAAGAGCCTTATCAAGCTTGTATACCCATTCTGGGTGTTTATTATCCTCAAAACCTGGTGGTTGACACACATAAACTTCTTCTTTTATTTTACCATATAAAAATGCACTTTTAACATCTATTTGAAAAAGTTTAAGATTGTGGAGTGCAGCATAGGCTAAGAACAATCTAATTGCCTCCACTCTGGCTACAGGGGCAAAGGTTTCATCATAATCAATACCTTCTTCTTGTGCAAACCCCTGAACAACCAGTCTGGCCTTGTTCTTAACAATAAGCCCATTTTCATCTGTTTTATTCCTAAACACCCATTTAGTGCCTATTGCACACTTACCTGGGGGAAGAGGAACAAGCTCCCACACTTGCTGCTTTTTGAACTGACGAAGCTCAAGCTGCATTGCTTCAACCCAGCCATTGTCTCTAAGTGTAACATGATAATTCTTTGGCTCTAGCTGACTGATGAAGAGAGCATAGAAGCAGAAATTGGACAATTGACTTCTGGTTGAAACTCCAGCATTGATATCACCAATGATTTGAGACATTGGGTGATTCTTCAGCTCTTGATAAACAATGAGATCAGTGCAAGTGTTTGTAGAACCTTCAGCAGCAACAGATGTTGATGTAGACTCTTGAAACCATGTAGATGGTGGCAACTCAAATGAAGTTGAAGATGCAGAAATCTCATCAGCACTTGTTGTGGATGAAGCTACTGAAGCTACAGGAGCATCAGGTTTAGAGGACACAGGCAGTTGGTCACTAAACCTGAAGAGGTGAGTACTGCTATCATCATCATCATCAGCACCAGCAGTACCACCAGGTGGTGAACTGTTGACAGGAGCAACAGCAGGAGTTTGATAAGGAACATATTGCAGTATGTCCAAATCAAATAGCTCCACAGGGCTTTGTGGAATCTTGTCCTTTGGAGATTCATTAAACTTAACATGTAGAGTCTCTTCAACCATCTTTGTTCTACAGTTGAAGACTCTGTATGCTTTGCAAGTTGATGAATAACCAACAAAGTACCCTGCATCCACCTTAGGATCAAATTTTTGGAGTTGATCCCGTATGTTGAGAATGAAACAAAGACATCCAAAAGCTCTGAAGAATGAAATTAGAGGGGCCAAATGATGAAGAACTTCATATGGAGTCTTCATCAACCTCTGATTTACTAGAACTCTATTCTGTACATAGCAAGCTGTATTGATAGCTTCAGCCCAAAAAGTCATTGACAGTCCAGAATCAGCCAACATGGATCTTGCAGCTTCAATAAGGGTCCTGTTCTTTCTCTCCACTACTCCATTTTGTTCAGGAGTTCTTGGAATGCTAAACTGCCTCTTGATTCCCTTTGAGAGGTAGAACTCATCAAGTGTATTGTTTCTGAATTTTGTTCCATTATCACTTCTAATACACTTGACTGAGAGGGAATACTGCTTCTCAACATACAACACAAAGTTGATAATCTTCTGAGCTGCCTCATCCTTTGAATGCAAGAAGAAAGTCCATACAAATCTGGAGTAATCATCCACAATTACCAGACAGTATTTCTTCTTAGCCATACTCATCACTCTCACAGGACCAAAGAGATCCATGTGAAGAAGCTGTAAGCAGGCAGTGGACTTAGGTTCTTCTATGGAGGGAAATGAAGCTTTGTGCTGTTTTCCTTTTAAACAAGCAGTGCAGTTATATTCACATTTGAACTCCTTCATAGGCAGTCCCCTTACTAAACCATGGCTTATCAGCTGATTTATGTTTTTGAGATTAACATGACCCAGCCTTCTATGCCATAGAGTAGATTCTTGAGGGGAAGCCTTGGAAAATAGGCAAGGATGGCCTTTGAGATCTATTTTCTTGGAAAGATCTAAGGCATACACTCTTCCTGTCCTGTTGGCCTTCAGGAGAGTGTATTCATCCAACACCTTATCAATCAAACTAAGAACTTTGGATGACAGAATCCGACAGTTCTGACTGGTGAAAAGAGCAACATGGCCTTTGTCACACATTTGATTGACACTCAAGAGGTTGTACTTGAGATTTTCCACATGGTTAACATCATCAAACTTTATTTCCCCATTGGAAACAAAGCCTTTGCCGATGATGTAACCCTTTGCATCATTGCCAAATGACATAAACCCTTCCTTCCTTGAGAGTAGTCATTAAGAAGTGATCTGTTTCCGGTCATATGCATGGATCCTCCACTGTCTACATACCAGATGCCTCTGTGGCATGTTGAAGAACCCTGCAAAACACAACAAATTAGTTAGATTTTGAGACCCAAACCTTTTTGGTTTTGGGCCTGTTCTCATCAACAGATGGTAAACTAACAGGTTTGTTGGAAACAACAGCCTGAGAGGAAGAAGATGGTGAAGAAGAGGAATCCTTTGGATTGGACCTCCTTTTCTGTGGTTTCAACATAGGAACATCTAATTGGTTAACTCTTCCCAATAGATGTTGAACCATCATAACTAGCTGTGTGTGATTTTGTGATAAAGCTTTCAGCTCTCCAGACACATTGGCATTGGAGTTTGATAAGTTCCTATGTTGCACCTTCTTCTTTTGAGCAATCTCAGCTGGTACCTGTTTAACCCCTTCCTTTTTGGATTTCTTTTGGACTTAAGGGTTACAGGATTTGATGTTGCTGGTACAAATGTGGCTTCAAACTCAGTTTTCATTTTAACCATTTTCTCTTTAATTTCCTCTTTATGTTTGACTTTGGATCCTCTTTTGTAACAACAATCATCTGTAAGATGATTAAACAAACCACATATTTCACATGGTTTCTTCTTCATCTTATGTTGATCATCAACTAAAGAGAATGAAACTACTGAAGACTTGTTCTTCAGCACTTTGGAAGCACTATTGCTTTCTTGACTTCCTCTTTAGTAGTCTTCAAACCCTTTCTACTAACAGTTTTCTTCTCTTCAGTGCTGACAGTAGTTGGAGTTTGAACTTCAGGTGTTAAATCTTGCTCTCCAGTCCTTTCAGGACTTCTAGAAATAACTCCTGAGTTGATCAACTCTTTGATCATGTGAGTGTCAGTATTTGAACCATCAAGATCAGCTGATAGGTTCAACGAGGGAATAATACTAACTTCAACTTCTGATGGTGCTCTATCAGAAAGTGAATCACATGATGAGGTGGATTGGTTATTGCTTTCTCTATCAGATTTCACTTCTGCTCTGATACCATTTGATAGGATCTCAGCATCTAGTTTGATCGATTCGAATGATTTCAGCAGCGGAATAGAGTACCAACTAGCACAATTCGAGCAAGAATACCAAAGATATAGCAATGAATAGAATTAGTTATAGAGAGAGAAAGTTTCTGCAAAAGGAATATTTCATTCAATCACACGCTTTGGCATGGCTTTTGCTAAATTACAATTTAGGTCATTCTTCCTTATATAAGGAAAGATGACGTAGGCTGATATCACTTGATAGTGACATCTAACCGTTATTTAACAAACTACTGAAACACTAAAACTACTAAAGATGTCAAGTAGCTGACATCTTCTTACAAGAAGCTAAGTGTTTACTTATTACAAAACTACTGATAAGAAACTACTGAAACTACAACGACTGAAGAACAAGCTCTTCAGTCGTTTTACAAAACTACTGAAAGTAAAAACATAAAACTACTGATAAACACAACTACTGAAGAAGTACTCTTCAGCACTTGTGGACTCTTAGCAGTTGAACTTTAGTACTTTGGTCTTCAGCTTCAGCACTTGTATTCTTCAGCTGTTGACCTTCAATACTTTGGTCTTCAGCTTCAACACTTGTGTTCTTCAGCTGTTGGACTTCAGCACTTTAGTCTTCAGCTTCAGCACTTGTGTTCTTCAGCTGTTGAAGTCTTCAGTACTTGATCTTCAGCTGTTGAAGTCTTCAGCACATGTCAACTGCTGATGAAGCCTTCAGCAGTGTTGTGATATCATGTGGGACTTAGAGGTTTTCTGATCTTGGCTCATTGGTTCTTTTGGTCCAACACATTATGTAACATGTAAACAATATATATAGTCCCAAGAATATAAATATTATTCTATGAGGTTCATGCATAAGCTATAGTCTAGGTCACCAATCCTAATAACCTAAATCCCTATAGCTATGGGCTCTGATACCAATTTGTCACACCCCAACCTTGACGGCGGAATCGTCGAGATGTGAGGGTTAAGATTGTTCACAGCCACATAACGCTATATTTAAATGTAAATATTCAACTTATAAGTTTCAAAAGGAATTACAAACATAAGTCTCAAACATGAAATAAGTTCAAACATAACATAACAAAACATAAACTTTTTATTATTAACTAGGTCCACATCCTAGATTATTGCAAGCTTCAAAAGTTCACTTTAAACTTGAGGGTCACCTGAAATATGATAAAAATAAAAGGTCAACTATAAATAGTTGGTGAGTTTCCAAGGTTTTCATACATAATATGATATGGTTACAAGTAGCAATTCATGTCATAGGTCATAAGTTAGTAAGGTTATAGAATACATATCGTTACAACCAAACCTCGACTTGATTACAGGTATATAAGATTAGCTAAGTGTATTTGGTTCACATGATGAACATGCATACGTCATCAGGAGCCGGCAATACCTCAGCTTTAGCACCAAATAGGCTTGTCATGCCCAAAGATCTAAGATGTCGCCAAGCTAGCAATAGTTAATGATTGTAAACAAACTATGTATCTCATATAATCACTTACAACACACAAATAACCATGACAAAATATAAAAATGAATTGCAAGTGCTTTACAAGTCTCAAACGTTTATAAGTGTATGATGTATAAGTATCATATTTCACCCCAAAATAGTGTGAAAATATAAAAAGGGGCAAGGAAACTCACTTGATGTTTAAGTGTATAAAGTGGTAATAAGAATTAAATGACGTTCCAACGAATTCCTGTACAAGATACCTAAACGTATATATTATAAGTATAAGTTTAATAATAAGATTAACGATTTAACGTGAACTAGGGTATTAGAATTTTGGGGGTTTTATAAACAAAATTAGTGAACTCTTGTTTATGATTTGTTCGATAAAAGAAAATACTATTTATAAGATTTTAAAGGAATTAAATGCTTTGTAAATAACTTGCGTAATTAGTTACAAAAAAATATATTTGAATTCAATAATTATCATTATAAATCTCTAATCAAGGAAAACATAAGGTCTAATAATAATTTAATAGTTTGAATTATCATACAAATCTATTTTTATAAAGATATTTAGTTAAAACATTTGTAAATAATTTTTATAATAAAATTTTTAAAATGTTTTTCAAGAAATAATTTACAGAAAAGGTTTAGATGATTTTAAAAATATTAAGAGTTTGTGAAAGTTATTTTATATATAATATAACTTTTTTATAATTAATTTAAGACTAAAAAGCCTTTTTTTAAAACAAAGGGTGCCCGGGTTCGAACACGGGACCTCTAGGTTGGGATGGGATGGGTAACTAGTGAACTAAGGCTCTCAGCCATGATATGAAGTCGTTTTTAAATCTTAAAACAAACAACAACTATAAATCCCTAATTTCACATAAACCCTAGAACCGATTCAATCCCAATTGACCATGGATTCGATTATGTTCATTGTATTAATCATAGGGCTTTTTGCAGGATCGGTGTTTGTCACTTAAACACAAATGTTTCTATCAAACTCACCTAGAATCACACTCGGGTAAGAATCAAGAAGAGTTGATCACAATATGAAAAGTAACTAAGAACACAGAAAGATAATTTTCAAGATACTTTTATATATTGATTCTCAACTCAAGATACAAAGACTCTTACAAGCAGATTATATTCTTACCTCTATGAGTTACAAAGAGAACCTATATATAATACTATCTACAGCTGGATATACTTTGATACCAGCTGGGATCCTTTAGCTAAAGCCTATACTACAAGACTATAATTAAGGTATCTCGGATAAAGTCTTATCTGAGATTTGGTAGTCAGGACATGTCCCTGACTTACCTTTGTCACCAACTAAAGATGGCAACTGTACTATCATGAAAAGGTAAACAGTGGAATAAAGTATGGTCAACAACATGGTTCTTTAGGAAGAAGCCATGTTGTATCAGAAGTCTGCAGTGGAGTGTCAGAGACCACACTTGTGTCCACTGGTTATAGCAGTGTCTTCCGAAGGTTAAATGGCTTTGGAAGAGTAAGTAATTCCGAAGCCATTTTATACTTCGGAAGAGGCTGCTTCTTCCAAGACTTGGAGACTTCTTCATCATACTTCGGAAGTGGTCTTCACCTTTCTTTCTTCTAAGTCTTGAACTTCGGAAGTGTGCATTTGTCTTTGGAAGTGGAGTTCTGTCTTCAGAAGTTGGACTTTTCCTTTGTCTTTGGAAAAACTCTACAACCTTCGGAAGTTCCATGAAGAGCTTTGGAAGCCTTTGCATGCAACATCAAAATAACTTAAGTGATATATTTTTGGTTGCATTAGCCTTCTTCTTGATCCAACAAACTCCCCCTAGGCTGATGCTACCAAAACTTCACTTACCTCGACTCTCAAAACTTTCAACACCAAGGAGAGCAAATATTTGTCTGTCTCCTTGTTCTTCCCTGATGTGGTGTTGAGAAGTTTGTACAGATCCTTGGTAGACAAGAAATCCAGTCTGTCACCTTGGATAAAATGTACCCTTTGTTGTTGCCCTCTAAAAAGAGTTAGTTGATGGGAACGTAATCATATTCCCATCGAACTATAGGTTCCATTTCAGGACCTTCCACCATCTGTAGAAAGGCAACACCTTTGGTGGGAGATCTTTCCTTGTCTTCCTGTCTTCTCAACTTCAACTCTTCTTCAATCTTTGCTTTTGCAGTTAGCTCGGCCAAATGAAGACTGCTGAGATGATTTTTGACGAGTGCAGTAGTTTCAGAGTTGGAGGGATTGGAGAATGGTTTCTCTGCTAACTCAGCAATGTCAAATCTGCTGGAGTGTAACAGAGAGGTTGCATTGAGTCTGTTGACTTCACCATTCTCTCTTTCCACAACACAGTTGTGAGAAGGTTCATCGAACCTCCACTGGATTATCTTCCTTCTAGGCACAAGAGGCTGACTAGGAATCTTATCCTCTTTTCTTATATCCAGCAGAGTCACCAGTTTCCTTCTGAGCTTCTTTTCTTCCTTATTTAAAGAGTTGAATTGAGGCCCAAAAGTCTTGCAGCCTGGTCCAAAGTTCCTCTAGGCAAATCAAGGAATCTATCTCTTGTGAGTGAACTTGAAGATCCATCTACATAGGTAATGTTAACAGAGTCTTCTACACAGGAAACTTCGCTCAAAGTGGTGCAATTAGTGAGATTCATCTTGATTGCCTTAAACTCCTCAAGGGAGAGATGTTGAGAAGGCTGAAGGGATGGTTTGGATGGTAATTGGGTAGGTTTAGGTTCAGAGGTTCTAGCTAGTGTTTTGGGTTGGATGATGGGAAGTTTAGGAGGTTAAGGTGAGGAAGTAGTAGTGGGTAGTGATGTGGGTTTAGGGGTGAAGGGTTCAGGTTTAATGGTGAATGGTAGGGATGGGGGTTCAAGTTGTGGTTGGGTAGAAGCAGTGAAGGTCATCCCTTTACCCTTCTGTACATTTCTTTCCTTTCCCCAACCGGATGGCAGCCTTAATTTCACTGACAGTCCGTTGGAGTGTCCTTTCAGACATAGGACCCACCTGCCTACGGAGAAGCCATGAGCCCGGACATAGTCCTTCATCCAGGCTTTCTCAGTAAGCTTCTTGGCGGCAGTGACCCTAGCCTCTTCTTCTTTCTTCTTCTTCTCTCTTTCCTTTTCTTGTGCAGCCTTCTTCTTTTCTTTTTCCATTTGATCCTGCTCTTTGTTGAAGAGCCAGAGGATCATGTCATCGTTGTGTGGAGAGAGTTCTTGAAGATCAAAACCTCTGGAGAGTAGGAAGTTTATCCTGTCTCTCCTCAGCTGCAATTCATCCTCCTTCTGTTCTTTTCCTTTTCCTCCAAGGCCAGCCTGGCTTATTCTTCAGCTTCAGCCTGGTTACCTTCTCCAGATCCACCAACTCCTCTAATGGTAGCAGGAGTGTTTCTAATTGGTAGCTCTTATTTCAATGAGCTGGTCAATGATCTGCTTCTTCTTTTATTGATGACAACCTCCTGATTGGAAGCAGCTGCTTTTGTGCTAGCAGCTAGCAACTTCTCAGTCTGAAGTCTTCCTTCTTCTTAATTTTTTCAATCTTCTCCTCTTCTTGAATCTCTTCCGCAGTCATCTTCCTTTTACCTTTATGCTTTGAAGATCCTGACTGTGGTGGTTCTTGGAGAGAGGTTTCTGATTGTGAGAGTGTCAGAGATGGAGTCTGTGATGGAGGAGCAATCGAAAAGTCCTCGCTGCTCATTTCAGATGCCATTTCTAGGATAGCATCTGTGATGATCAGTTCCTCGGACATTTTAAACAGTCCTTCCGCAGCTTCCATTTCAGCTTCGGAAGATTCGGCTTGTTCTTCTGAGGCTTTAACTTCAGCTTTGGAAGTTAAAGGAGATGCAGATTCTGTCCCAACTGTTTCAATTGTTGGGCCATCAGTTCCCATTCCCCTTCGAATTGAATCTTAGGTTCCATGAGAACCTTAGGTTGACCAACTTCAGTGGTAGAAGGTGCAGTCAGCCTTTGAAGTTCTTTTGCTCCAAAGTAGATCATTGCAGCATCGTGACTTGGCTGCTCAAAGGAAGATCTTAAAAGAAACTTGTTGATACATGTATGTCCCTAGATCATGGTATGTGATGTAATAGATCTTGTTTGGTATGTAATAGTTTGTTGGTATCAGAGCTATTGGCTCTTGATTACGTGTTGATTCAATCAAGATTGCATAAAAGTTTGTGTTTTTGCACTAAAAACGCAATCTTTGGCATCAAAAGTGATCTTGGAAGTTCCCTGCTCATCGACGTTTGGTTTCTACGGACTTAGGCGATTAGAACTTGTGAAATTTCGAATTTTTACGGCTGAAACCCGTCAAACCTAGAAATTTTCGCAAAACAGCAGCTTCAGTCGCACGAGTGATTCGCACGACTGGACTCCATTCGCATTGCTCATACGCACGATTGGACCTAGTCGCACCCTCATTCGGCCGACTGAACCGTTCGTTCGCATAGCTCATACGCACCAGATTCATTCGCACGACTGAACCAATCGCCTAGTTCATTCGCACGATTGAACCAATCGCAGAGCTTATACGCACGATTAGCTCATTCGCATCCTTCAGTCGCATCAGTGAAAGTTTGTTTGATTAGATTATAAGTTTATTCGTCATGGAAGATCATATGTCAGCCTTTACTACTGGGAAGGACTCAAGGATACAGAACCTGTTGTTGCTTGAGAGTGAGGTGGGGAATCACAATAAACCACCAAAGCTTTTGACTTTAGATGAGTTTCCCCACTGGAAACAACGTTTTGAGATCTACCTTAATGGAGTAGATCCTAATCTGTGGGAAGCCATTGAGATAGGTTATAGTACACCGTTGGGAGCGGATGGAGTTAAACTAACATTAAGCGGGATGACAGACGCACAGAAAGTAAAGTACAATGCAGAGAAAAGAGTTATGCATTGATCACTCAGTCTATCCCCAAAGACATATTCCACCAGTATTCAGAGAACAAGCAGTCCAAGAAACTGTGGGATGCGCTAGAGAAGAGATATGATGGGAATGCATCATTGAAGGCTATCAAGGCAAAGGAGTTAAGAAGGAATTTGATAACTTCTCATCAATTGGTAATGAAAGTTTGGACGAAGTCATAGACAGGTTCTACCACTTGATGAGCGAATTGCATACACATGGAGTGACTACTACCATGGAAGAGAAAGTAAGCAACTTCGCAGACGGATTGCCAGATAAGTGGGCTACATTCATGTCTAACCTTAGACAGAATGGAATCCTTGTAAAGCTGGATATAAATGACTTCATTCTTAAGTTGCGAGAAGAAGCACTAAGGATGAAGTATAGAGCTCAGAAGTCTTCGTACACACAAAATCCAGCTTTATACAACGCCACGCCTCAAGCTAAGACATCTGGAGCACCCCTCCAGACTGCTTTTGTGTCTAGCTCGTCAGGTCCTTCAGATGCTTCTCCTTCTGGATCAGACACGTCTGGGTCATCATGTACCCATCATATTGGATCAGAAGCAAACGCTACCAAATTGAAGATCGAGAACCTCGGTAATGTGACCGTGGAAGTAGCGCGAGAGCATATGGATCTCTTAGCAGCAGTGGTTCATTCATATGATGGACTTGTTGCCGGGAAGATTGGAAACTGCCATCTGGCAGATGAGGACTACGAGCAGGTGGATGAGATGGAGCTTGAAAGAATGGATATAATGTGGGCCTTAGCAAGTGTTGTCCGGAGGGCGAAGAAGTTTGTGAAAAAGACTGGACAGAACTTGGTTGCTACTAAGGACACCACCTTTGGCTTCGACAAGAGTAAAGTGACCTGCTTTAACTGTGGTGAGAAGGGGCACTTCAAACGAGAATGTGTCAAGCCAAAGAAGACGGGGAATGGGAACCCGTTCACATCCTTTACTCGCCAAGACAAGCAAGCCTCTAGTTCTACTTCATCAAACAAGGATCCAAAAGCCTTAACTACTCATGATGATGAAGGACAGGATTGGAGTTTCAGGTTTGTCTCACCAGGAGAATCTAACATTGCCAGTGTTGAGGATATTGATGATGATTCTGCGAGTGAAGGTGATATAGCAGTTGATATAGCAATGTCACATAGTGAAGAAACAACTGCAGCCGAGGTCAGTTACAAACCAATTGAGGAAGTTTCCACATCAGAGACAGAAAAGCCAGAATCACCAGAACCAGAATCATCTGATGCTGCCCTGATGGCTAACTCTTCTGAACCAACTCAGGTAAGTACCACTGACCAAATTTTTAATAACCATGCTTGTTCTGATTGTGACACGTTTAGGAATAGCATAGATGAAAAATTTGCTAGGTTATTAGATCATAATGATAACTTAGTAAAAGATTTACGTCTGTGCACTGAGGCAAATAGAGTACTAAAACAAAATGAGCATTGTTATAAAGAAAAGATAGACCTATTGACTAAACAACTTAGGGAAACCGAAGTAGTGGCTTTTAACCAAGCAAATGACATTAGGTACTATCTAAACTCCCTAGAAGAAACTAAGAAGCAAAAGGCAGTTCTAGAAGTCGAAGTTAACTCATTAAAACAGAAACTGCATAGTTGGACTAGTTCTTCACATATGGTCCAACACTTAGTAAGAGAAAGGAATAACGGGGAGGGATTAGGCTACAAAGTGGTTCCACCACCACCTGAGACCTTGATGAACACTAAGTCTAGACCAGTAAATAATAACCCCATCAAGGATCATGTGGTGACTACTCCTCTCGTTACTGATCCAGACACCTCATGTTCATCTACTGAATCGGGTCAGAAACAAAAGGAGTCCACTTCAAAGGCAAAGGGTAAATTGCCTTGCGTTAATCTGGAAAATGAATTTGAAAAAGTTAATTTAAAGTCAGGGTCAAACAAAGTCAAATCAGAACCTAAAAGGACTTCAAATGCTACTTTTTCACATGCGTCAAGTCAAAAACCAGTTAACCAAAAAATGAAACAGGTTAAAACAGTAAATTTTGTTAAATCAGAGAAAACATCAAACATACAAGAGTCAAAAACTAAAGTGATTGATGTTACTAGAGTGTCACGTACCTCTCCACAAAGAAAGGTTGATCATAAAGTTGATAGCAGAGCGTGCTACAACTGTGAAGAATATGGACACATTGCTTCCTACTGTAATTTTTATCAGACACCCAGGAAGAAGATTGCACTTCAGGACTCAAAACCTAAGTCTTCTAAGAGGAGCTCTTTAACTCCACCTAGAAGAGCTAGTGAACCTAAAGTCCAACCTGTAAGCAGACGACTGTTTATCATAAACAGGCATTGCACAAATCTGGCCTATGGAAAGAAAAGTCAACCCTCGGTCTGATACTGATAACAAGAAGGAACCTGAGCTACCCTCACCTTCTAAGGGTCAATGGGTGGAGTTTATGATGTGTGATGCCTCTGGGAACCCAAGACAGTCAAAGCTTGGGTTCCTAACCTAAACTAATCCATTTACTTTGTATGTGCAGGGTGTTCGATACAGTGCTGAGACTAACACGTGGATTATAGACAGCGGAGCATCCGGGCACATGACAGGAAATAGAGCCCTGTTATCTAACGTCAAACAAATAAAAGGAGGGCATGTTTCCTTTGCAGGAAACAAAGGAGGCTATATCACAGCTCAGGGAGAAGTGGGAAATCAGAAAGTTAAGTTTGATAAGGTGAACTACGTTCAACAACTTTAGAACAACTTACTTTCTGTTTCCCAAATCTGTGATAAAGGATTTAAAGTCATCTTCGATAACCAGAAGTGTTACGTGCTGAAGAAAGAATATATGATCCCAGAGGACCAAGTTCTGATGACTGCTTCAAGATATAAAGACCTTTATGTCTTGGATCTGTCAACAGCTGCCACAATGGATCATGAGGTTAAGTGTTTCTTATCTAAAGCTACTAAGAAGGATTCCATCTCCTGGCATCGGAGAATGGGACACATTAGTCAAGGAAGATGAATCATTTGATTCAGAAGGATTTAGTTAGAGGAGTGAATGTCAAGAACTTCCAACTTCCTGACTTTTGTGTAGCTTGCAAGAAAGGCAAACAGACAAAGAAGTCTCATAAGGAAAAGAAAGTTCATTCAATAGAACTTCCTCTTGAGCTTCTTCACATGGATCTGTTTGGTCCAGTTAGTACAAGGAGCATTGCAGGCGACGTGTACTGTTATGTGGTCACTGATGACTACTCAAGGTTCACTTGGGTAATGTTTCTGAAATCAAAATCAGAAACTTTGGAGACATTCAAGGAATCAGTAACCACACTGGAATCACTCTACAAGCTAAAAGTTCAACAAATACGCTCAGACAACAGGACAGAATTCAAGAATCAAGGGATGGAGGCATACTGCAAGGAAAAGGGAATTGTGCATCAATTCACTTCTGCCTACACACCTCAGATGAATGGCGTTGCTGAGAGAAAGAACAAGAGTTTGATAGAGACAGCCCGGACTATGCTGGCAGACTCGAAACTGCCTATCCAATTCTGGAATGAGGCAGTGGCAAATGCGTGCTATACACTGAATCGAGTCCTAATAGTCAAGCGCCACGGAAAGACATGTTATGAGCTACTTCAAAGACGCAAACCGAATTGGAGTATCTTGAATTTTGGCGCACCGTGTACACTTCTGAAGAAGACACAAGAAGGAAAATTCAGCGAGAAGGCAGTTGAAGGAATTTTTCTAGGATACAACATACCGAACAAGCGAGTTTACAATAACTCAACGGGTCTTGTAGAAGTGTGGTGTAATGTCGACGTTCAGAGATATACCACACCACCTACAGGCAAAGGACCTGCATACTTCTTCGATTATGATGGATTCTTCAAATCCTTCAACATCCCTCTCTCTCCCTTGGATGATGAGTTAGCTACTAGGATGATGTATGATATTCTAAATACACCATCTAGCACACAGGGAGAATCATCTACTCAGTCAGAAGGGGTAGTCGATGACAGTGACTCCTCCTCTGAAGATGAAACTGAAGCAGATGATCAGAACAGTCAGGAGGAACAGGTTCCAGTTCCTGAAAGTCCACAAGCATCCATAAGTGATGCACCCTCGACTTCGGAACCTCAAACTCCAACCTCTTCAGATGCAGAACAAAATGTTCACAATCTTGGTTTGGAGGTGACTGTGCCGACTACTCCAGGATCACGACTAAACGTATCATCCCCTTGACAATGTTATTGGAGATGTCCGATCAAGAGTACAAACCCGAAATCAACTATACACAGTTGATTACGCCTCAGTTATGGAGAAGGGTTACATTCATGATGGTGCTTATCGATGTTTTGTTTCCCAGGTTGAGCCAAAATATGTCAGTGAAGCACTAAATGATGAGGCGTGGGTGAGTGCCATGCAAGAAGAACTTCTGCAGTTTAAGAAGTTAGGTGTATGGACTCTGGTTGATAGACCTAAAGGTGCTAAAGTCATTGGCACCAAATGGGTACTAAATGTAAGAAGGATGACCAAGGAGTCATTATCAGGAACAAAGCTCGACTGGTGGTTCAAGGTTTTCGCCAAGTCGAGGGGATTGACTATAATGAGGTGTTTGCACCCGTGGCAAGGATGGAAGCTATTCGTATCTTCCTTGCCTATGCATCGTACATGAAGATTAAAGTCTACCAATTAGATGTGAAGAGTGCATTCCTTCATGGGGAAATCAGGGAAACAGTCTATGTAAGTCAACCGAGGGATTTGAAGACCTTATCATCGGGATAGAGTTTACAAGCTCGACAAAGCTTTATATGGGCTTCATCAAGCTCCTCGAGCTTGGTATGAGAAACTCTTGACTCATCTTGTGAAACACGGCTTTCGCAGGGGAGTCATTGACTGTACACTGTTTATTAAAGAAAAGGATGGTGACCTACTGCTTGTACGATATATGTTGATGACATAATCTTCGGGTCAAAGAACGAAGAGTTATGCAAAGAGTTTGAAGCAGTGATGAAGAAAGAGTTTGAGATGAGTGCTATGGGGGAGATGAAGTTCTTTCTCGGGTTACAGGTGGATCAAACACCGAATGGGATCTTCCTACATCAGACCAAGTATGTAGGAGACATTCTCAGTCGCTTTGACATGGAGAATGCTTCTGCTGCTGGGACTCCACTTGCTACGAATCATAATATAGCACCTGATGAGAATGGAGATCTTGTAGATGCCACCATGTACCGAGGAATGATTGGATCCCTCATGTATCTCACTGCCTCAAGACCTGATATCATGTATGCTACATGTTTATGTTCCAGATATCAGGCTAAACCTAAGGTCAATCATCTATCGGGGTCAAAAGGATTTTTCGCTATCTAAAGGGTACACCAACACTGGGGTTGTGGTATCCTCATGATGACGATTTTGAGCTCACAGCGTATAGTGACTCGGACTATGGAGGGCGCAAAATGAACTACAAGTCTACATCAGCAGGGTTGTCAATTCTTTGGGAGAAGATTAGTTACATGGCAGTGTAAGAAGCAGACATCGGTGGCACTGTCAACCTGTGAAGCCGAATATGTTGCTGCTGCAAGTTGTTGTTCTCAAATCATTTGGATTCAACAGCAAATGCGGGATTACGGTTTGAAATTCTCGTCTACTCCTATTTTTGTTGATAACTCTGCTGCAATTGCAGTAACCAAAAACCCTGGTCAACATCCTAAGACCAAACACATCAGTATTAAATACCACTTCATAAGAGACTGTTTTGAAAAGAACTTAATAGTTGTGGTTAAAATTAATACTGCTTTTCAATGTGCTGACCTCTATACTAAAGCCTTTGACAAACCACGTTTTCAATACTTGCTAGAGGTCAACGGCAATAAAAAGAAAAGTGAGGTAATTCCTGATGAGAATAATGTGTAGTCCGATGTAGTTTCGTTAACGTGTCTTTTATGTTATCTGTTTTTTTCTTTTTGCCTGTTATATTTAAACTCATGTTATTTTGCTATTTATTAAAATCCAAAAATAATTAAATCCGAAATGATTTTAGTATTTTAGGGGGAGAATATGTCAGCAAGTTAACATTAAAAAAAATTGAGGGAGAAGGGGTAACTAGCTGAAATAAGGTAGATTGTGTCTATGATACCGATTCAATACCTTTGGAATATGATAGTACACAGGAACAAATCAAGAGGGATTTTAAATTTTAAGTTTGAAAAGATGCAAAAGTTCAAAGTATAAGTCTGTGTAGTCTAAGCAATATAAAAAGGGAAGATGATAGAAAACTGGCAACTCCTAAGGTGACACAAAGAAAGTAGACTTAGAGGCGCTAGACCACAAATGATATGTTGGTAGATTCAACACAATAGACAATTAGACCTGATTGGTGATCTCAAGATCAAACTAATTGTTCAACTGACTGTGGGCTTCCATCTTATCACTGGTTAACACAATCAAATATATTCCAATAAGGGGTAATGAGCATTTAAATGCCACAAAAGTGTGCGGATGACCATAATTAGAGCAAAGCAAGAAAAAATAAAAGACAAATGCAATAAAGCTAATGACTTATGTTGTTGGTGCATATTGTGTCAAATAAAATAAGCTGCTCTAACAAGGAGATAGGTTGTGTGCCTCTCTGCTGTGCGATGGCACTGACCTGAGGATAAGCATAACCTAGATATTCTAGAATTCATTGTGTTTGCCGCCTCTCTGTTGTGCGATGGCACTGACCTGAGGACAGGTTTCTCTTTGAAAGCTCTAAGAATAGTCTCTTCTTGTAATAATACCCATAGACCGCTCAAAAACCTCTGAGGAATGTTGATTACCATATAAGTGTGGGATCCACAAATGTTAGCTGAAATAATTAAACCTAAATCAGTCACCAGTCTGTGTATGGATTTAAGTGGACAAACATACTGACAATCTTAGTGGCTACATTCTCAAGAGTTCAAATCAATGTGAAAATCTAAGAGTTTCAGTATGATTTCCTTAAGTTGCTAACGACTCTGGATGAACACCGAGAATTTAAGCATCAAAAAGTTTTAATAACAAGTCCCAAATGATTTGATGTTCCTGTATGATTCCAAAATTGAGTTGGTCCAGATATGATCAATCTAAGTTGAAGCTGTCTACTCCTAATCAAATCCCTTAGATTTCCATCTTAGGGTTTATCTCTCACAAAAAGTCCAAAAATAAACTTTAGTTGTGTAGTTAGTTTAAGTTCCTATGTTATCTTTAATTTGTGTGTCTGTCGGACTACATCAGGGAAATCAGAAGGGAATTAACTTACCTAAAAAGGGTCATGTCTGAGATGGCCACATGGTTTTCAAAATTTAAAAGGTCACGTCTGAAGTGACTGAATTGGTTAAGAGCTTACAATGTTATTATCAAAAGTGAAAAGGGTCTTAATAGTAAATGTTCAAAATGACTGTAAACTCACAAAGTGTGACCCATTCACACTAGTGGATCATGGTTATCGACCAACTATGCGAATGGCTTCCAATCGGCCGAATGGACATGAAAATGATCCATTCGACCGAATAGAAGGGGGAGAATGAAACAGTAGACCGACTGAGGCTCAGTCGTTCAACTAAAGAGGCGAATGAAGGAGACCGAATGAGTCAGTCGACCGACTGAGACTCAGTCGGCCGACTGAATGCGATTGACTAGGCCAATCGTACGACTGAGACTCAGTCGCCCGATTGAACTGAGCGAATGAGGCCAGTCGGCCGAATGAACCTAGGTTCAGTATTTAAAGGCCTCAGTCGATCGCATCTCGCTCATCACTCCCAATAGCACCCCAAATCGCGTTCTTTACCGTTACTCTGTCAAAATTGCCACAGATTCTGATATACATTGCTGTTAAGTTTCTTACATTCGAGTGACGTTTTACAGGTACACTACTCTTTGAATCCTACCAAAATCAGCACATTACCGACCTACAATAACGACACTGGATTGAATCAAGAACCGAACTGTGAAATGACCTAATCACCTATGTAAATGAAGCAAAATGTTAAAATTGAGTTAATAGGTTATTAGTGACAAGTAGACGAGGCTAATAGACCATTAAACACTGTTAAATGACTTAGATTGGTCAAGATTCGACCCACAGGCGATCGAACAGTGGGGCAAGCGACTGGTCGTTCGAATGAACTCCAATCGCATGATTGAACCTTACGATGGATCATTCGACCGATTGAACCACCCGAATGAGTCCAGTCGGCAGATTGAACTCAATCGCATGTCTCAATCAGCCGATTGAACTCAATCGCATGTCTCAATCAGCCGATTGAACTCAATCGCATGTCTCAATCAGCCGATTGAACTCAATCGCATGTCTCAATCAGCCGATTGAACTCAATCGCATGCCTCAAAGACGACTGACTTCAGTTGCATGATTCATTCACACGAATGAATCAAAAGACTTTCAACTTTACACTTAGAACTGAAGTTTTCATGTCTGATGTACTAATGGTTCTATGTCTTGTGTGTTTCAGATAAATGGCAGAAAGGTGGTCTATAAATCCAAAGCACAACATCTGTGCCCATTTGGATCACACCACCAGGAACGGGGCTAAGTTTACCGACATTATAGCCTTCTGAGACAGTCCTGGATTCATAAGGCTATCTCCACGCCTTGCACGCCATATAGATCACTCCATCAGGCATTCTGGGAGAATGCCTTGGTGGACCGCTCTTGTGAGCCGTACTGTATTAGGAGCTCTATACTGGGCCATGATATTGAGATCTCTGCTGCCGACATTCAGAGGGTCCTAGAGTTCGGGGATGATGCTGATCATCCTACTAAACTACATCCGTTGACAGTGAGAGGATGCTTCCTGAGGATAAAGTACGCTGGGGATATCAACTCAGGTGTGCTCAACAAGAGCAACCTAAGCCCCCAGTACAAGTACTTAGCACACGTGATCCTCAAGTGTGTTGCATCGAGGAGGGGTGGGTTGATGACCTCTCAGACCAGATTCAAAATGCCTACGTGGCACTGGTTCTGAACCACCCCTTCAGTTTTTCCAGCATGATATTCTCCTACTTAGTGGAGAATTTGGAGGTAAAGGGAAAAGAGGGGTTTTGTATGTACCCCAGATTCTTACAGCTCGTCTTCAACGAGAAGCTGCCACAGTTGCCCAAAGAGAGTCATGATGCAGTGACCTTAGAGATAATGGATGATACTACTCTGGGCAGGATGAGAGTTTACAGGGAAAGCTGATTAAGCCCCAAGTGAAAAGAATGATTGGCCACTTAGCAGATGAAAGTTATGTGGCACCGGGGAGACGCCAATGGCGTCACGAGGACAGTGACTCTGACGTGGAGCAAATTGTCCTCCCTACTGATGATTCAGAGGAGGATGACAGTGGGGATGATGTTATTCCATCCAGAGACACTGTGTCTGACTTTGTTCCCTATGTGTCTGTCACCTGCTGATGTAACTGAGTCAGCAGGATTTCATCAAGATTTTGTTCTTAACGATGAAGATGAGGTTGAATCTGATGAGGAGCCACTGACCCGAACTGTGGGAAGGAAAGTTGTTCCCACAGAACATGGGTTAAGAGTTTTTGGTGAACAACCGAGAGGCTCCGGAGATACAGAAGCTGACCCAACTTATGCTCCGGGGTCCTCAGGCGGGATTGTAGGGGGAGCATCCACCTCGAAGGGAACGAGGAGAAAACGGATGGCTCAACCCCATGGCCAGAAAAAGAAGAAGCATAGGGTAACCTTTATCACTACCACATCCACCATACCTTCCACCACTACCACCTCTTCAGACACACCATCCACCACCTTACCTTCCCCACAGCAACCACAGATACCACCATACCAACCACCACAAGACAGACCCAAGCCACCACTACATCATTCACCCCACACTCACCACCACTATCATCCCGACCTGACCCGATATTCACCACCACCACCACCACCACTAGCCACCAAACCGAGCCCTCAGCCTACCCCTCACACACCTATAGATCTCCTCTACCCCCAATCGGGGTAGAGGAACAGCTGTCAGCTTTAAATAGAATGGTGTTGCGATTGCTGGCGGCTGATGAGGAAAAGACCACTCAGATCCGCCAGCTTACCGACCTGACTGTTGCACAATCGCATAAAATTGCAGAGCAGGATCGAGTAATTGAGGAGCAGGCCCAGCAATTGGCTGCTCAGAACACTCAGATGGACCAACTCCGAGCTCAAAGTGTCGTAGCAGGTAAGCAAATAGAGGAGTTGGAAAAAGCTAAGAGGGCCATTTTGCTAAAATTGAAAGGATCAAAGGAGGAACCTCTAAAGATAAGGGATGGAGACAGAGATAATGAAGATGATGATGATGATGATGATGATGACAGTGATACTGATGAAGAGAAAACCGAAGAGTGGTGTGCAGATGAAGACACTGAAGAAGGAGAAGCAGCTGAATCTGTCTCAGCTCCAGGGCAAGAGAAGAGAACAAAGAACAGACAGGATCAGTCAGCTTCTGCTTCTGCACCTTCACATGAAGAGTCTAGCATTCAGGATAAAAGTAAATAGTAGATGTTTATGTATTTATTTACTTTGAATTCTGTATAGAAAAACCATGTACTAAATGTTTATATTAAGTTAATGCATTTTGTTTGATAAATTACTAATGACTTGAGTGTGAAATGTGTAAATCAAACAGATCCAAAGTACCACAGAGATGAGTTTGATATTGCACCCCTTTACAAGTCAAGTCTCAACTCACAATGATTCTTGATCTGCAAGGGATTGTCAAAAGGTCAGTGAGTTATACCCCTGAAGAAGGTGAAATAATTCACGACCTATCTAACGAGCAACTGGCAGAGATGTTCAGACTCAATCCTGATGACATTGTCAAGGATGCTCCAACAGTTGATTCAACCAGTGACGACGAACTACATGACGTTGATGAAGTTGAGGTTGAAGATATTGCTGCTGAAGAGTACCCTCAGTACGCTGACAACGAGGGTAATGTGGTCCCCAATCTGGGTGAGTCCCTAGTCAGTGATATGTTTGAGGTACTAGACAAGATGGAGCAGGAAGCTGAAAGACCGAAGGAACAGCCCAAGCCTCAAACGATGACGTATACATTCGAAAGGCTGAGTGGGCTGAATGTTTTAAAGAAGTCAGAGCCCAACGTGCTGCACCAAGAGGGATGCCTACACCAAGTTCTACAGCGTCAAGAAACATCTTACGGTGTTAGGCAGGATCATAGCATGGGCATATTTTGATAATCTTAACGTTTATGCCGTTAAGAGGGAAAAGGGCATAGAGTACTTTAGATTTCCACATGATCTAAAGACTCTACCAGGATTTGAGCTCAACCAGCTGGCCAAATTGAAGCTGTTGTATGCTGACCCGAGAAAGATGTCAGGCTGGTTTGAGGCTGCCCTAAAGAAAGAGTACCACACCAGGTGGATTAACTTCAGACCTCAACAACTACAAGGTATATTAGAAGGTCTGAGATGGATGCCATCACTGGAAAACCAAAATTGTGTTAAAGTGGAGTCCTCCGCGCACTATGTCGAGAATCCCTCTCAGGGAAATGCCACAGGACTTCACTCCACATTTCAAATGGTGGTACTATGATTGGAGAACTGCTGAAGCTGTCATAGTTCTGAACAAAGGGAACCAAATGGATACCATCAGGGTATTCGACCCAAGTGGCTAACCAACTTGTCTGCTAATGATGTCTATACATTTTACAAGTGGCCATTGTTCTATGACACACAAGACATTGAACAAGCCCTCCAGTTCCAAAATGTTATACGACTTTGCTTCGCGTTTGATATTCATGCGGGAGTCACAAAGAGGACAAGTACAAGAAATATGAGGAGGTAATGAAGAAAACAAGACATTAGAGAGATCTAGGTCCAAGGGGGAGTTTGTTGATACATGTATGTCCCTAGATCATGGTATGTGATGTAATAGATCTTGTTTGGTATGATTAATGAACTGATATTGATAGTCTGCTGGTTATAATGTTTAATAGTTCATTAATGAGTCGTGACTGAATTGATTGGGTTTATGATTACTTGAATGATTACATATAATATTATATTAATTAATTAAAACATTCAAACTTAACTTAATGAAGTTCTCATGCAAATGGCTCATGCGAATGAACCATAAGCATGAAGAACTTCACACGATTGACTCAGTCGCACGACTGAACCAGGAGACTGGATCAGTCGTACGACTGTAACATAAGATTGGCTCAGTCGCACGACTGAACACTCAGTCGCACGAATGAACCAACCGCATGGTTCAATCGCACGACTGAACCAAACTAATGGTTCAGTCGCACGATTGAATAGTGCCAACCTATAAATACAACTCAATTCGTGAAAAATAAGGACACTCGATCAAGTACGATTCCAGACGAACCCTAGCCGTCCAGAAACCTTCCAAATCGTTCTCCAAGTTCATAGAACACATTAGATCGATTCTTTATCGATTCTAACGTTAGTTTCAATCCTTGATTGATTCTTCGTGTGTTCTCACTGATTGGGTCGCCAATCAAATAGGAGTCCGCACTATTTGATCTGGTATACACGTGATCTCTAGGTATTTCAGTCAAATACCAGGTCCTAACAAAACTTGGTGAAGAGTCTGTAGGATCATTAAGCATCCTTGGATCAATCTGAAGAGTGACCTGAGATGTTTCAGGCGCAGAAATGATAGAGAGGAAGATGTTGAAGTGGAAGGCCGGCTTTGTGGTTCCTTGAGTGTTTGTCTTTGAACATTCTCCCCTTTTGGTAGCATCATCTTGAGAGCTAGATGAGTTGGAGGAGGAAGTCAGGGAGACCTGAATAGGTACATGCCTAACAGACCTCTCTATCTGTTTCTCAGCTAGTTGAGCCTTGAGATTGTCAATCTCAAGTTGCTGAGTGGCAGATCTTGCCTCTAAAGTCCTAACTGAGATTCCAGGTTTGAGACTTTGGAAGAAGATCTTGAATGAGAGTTGCATGCTTCCCTCATCTTCTTTCGAAGGATCATGGGAAGATGAGGAACATACCTAGTATGTTCAGCCTCACCACCAGATGTGGTTTCTGACACCCTGGTTTCCCATGCTCAATGATGTCTCTTTCAGAGTCATCAAAGGGCTCGGTTGCCGTAGATTCAGTTTGAGAAATGTTACCACTGTCCATAAGGTCCATTGAGGCACCTTGTAGTGGCAGCTGAATCTACATGAGTCCCCTCCACATCAGTGGGACTCACCTCAGTTGGTTGTTGATGGGGCTAGAGATAAGAGATTTTCCGGGCTCTGTGATCTTGGAGAGGGTGTCGTAGATCAACTTCATTGCCATGGAGAGATGTTATCTCTTCATCAGTTTTAAATAAAAGGTCAGTACCTACTGACCGGGACTTTGGTCAATGTCTACAGGCATTGAGCCTCTGGTGGGGCTGTCCCTTGTGGCTGCTCAGGGGAGTATAGAGACTCACCCTGAGGGCTTTCAGCTTGGGTTGTGGGCTCATGGGTCTGAGACTGAGAAGACTCAGGACCCAAATTGAGGTCAATTGTGAAGGATGGTTGGACCTCAGGCTGAGTGGGAGCCCTTTGTTCCACTCTAGCCTCTTGGATTGAACAGGAGGAGCTTGTTCAATCAAAGTAGATTGAACAAGGGTTTGTTTGGGATGTCTTTGATAAGTGATGGTGATGGGTAGTGTTGGCATAGTGGGGGTAGTTGCTAGTGGGGGTCATCACCTATGGGGTTAACAGGGATGTCACCAGGAGCCGTGGCTCAGTCATACCTGGAAGAAGTGCAGTATCTTTTCTTGTGAAGTTGGTGGACACTCTCTTCAAAGTCTTGAAGAGGGTGGCCTCATCTGGGGAGCAGTCAGAGCAGCTGCACAAACAAGCGTGCTCTGGTCTAGCTCACAGTTGATTATATGCTGGAGAAACCTGGGATACATGAAGAAGGTGTCTTCTCAAGATTTCCCATGAGGTTAGTCAGCACAAATCTTGAGTAGTTAAAGCGAAGGCCTTTTACCAACCCATGAACAAGGCACCCAAGTTCAAATGGGATTTGATCCCATCCGCCGGATTTATTCGACAAGCAGTGAAGGACCACGTGTAGCAGAAACTTCATTTGTACGAGAAGTTAAATTTGTAGACAGTTGACCTGCTAACGTCTCCTCATATCCCATTTGGAGATAAGAATGGTCAAGTCTGCTTTGGGAAATTCCATTGGAGCGCCCTCATCATGAAGCTCTAAATGCTCCCTGATGAGCTGTTCAGAAATGAGCAACTCCTGGCCACAGATGCTCGATCGAATGACACGGACCCCGTTTAGGGTTTCAATCTGACCATTTGCCCAAAATTCAAACATTGGTTTGAGTAAATCATGGGGTTAACGGTCAGAGCGGTGTAGTAGGAAGATTGGGTTAGGAAGGAGATGATATCTGAGAAGTCAGCATCTCTGATGAATCAAGAAGTGCGACTTGATTGTGCTGTGGGTTGAAGGCCATTTGAAAGGTGAATGGAATGATTTGAGCTGGGTAGGCTGTAAAGTTTGCAAGTAAGAGAGTGAAAGTGAATAGTCGAGATTATTTAAAAGATTGTCGAGAGGCGGTAATAGGGGTTAGGATAAGGTGATGTGATGGTTTAGTGGATGAAATGACAGTGGCGGTAAGGTTAAAAATCAGTTAAATAATCCGACATCATTAACAAAATCTTCGCTTTTTACAGTGTGGGGCCCAAGACATTTACGTTACACAGTGAGATCTCTCTTCCGAGTGTAAAACATTTCCAAAGGTAACTTGTCTTCCAAAGGCAATTCTTACTTTCGAAGTCAATTATATGCTTCCGAAGTTAGAGTTGCTTCCGAATAGAGAATTGTAAGTTTCGGAAGTAGATCTGATATGCAATCAATCGCTTCTTCCGAGACCAAAATATTCTTCCGAGAAAAAGTTATCCTTGAGAAATTATGCTTCGGAAGATATAATAATGTCTTCCGAAGATTAATTTCTCTTGAAGGAATTTACACTTAGAAAATTTCAGAGAGAATTCCTTGTAACAGGGCTTAAATTGTATTGACACAAGACTTACATATTAAAAATGTTTTTCAAAAGAGATCAGACTAATCAATGTTTATCATCCCAATAGCTGCTATGAGATACTTAAACCTTTGTTCATCAAAAGCTTTGGTAAACAGATCAGCATATTGTTCATTTGAATCAACTTTGATTAACTGATTAGATTTTTTTCATGAATGTCTCTAATGAAATGATACCTGATGTCAATGTGCTTAGTCTTGGAGTGCTTCATCGGATTTTCAGTAATGGAGATAGCACTGTTGTTGTCAATATGGATAGGAGTACTCATAAGGTTGAATCCATAGTCTAACATCTGATTTTGAATCCATAGTAGTTGAGCACAACAGCTAGCAGCAGCAATGTATTCAACTTCAGCAGTTGATGTAGAGACACAGGATTGTTTCTTGCATTGCCATGAGCTGATCCTTCCACCAGAAATTGACATCCTCCATGTTGATTTCTTGTCAATATTGCAGCCGCCGTAGTCACTGTCAGAGTATCCATAAAGATGAAATCCTTGTTTTTGGGATACCAGAGACCTAGTTTAGGTGCTCCTTTGAGGTATCTGGGGATTCTCTTAACAGCAGCTAAGTGAGACACCTAGGAGCAGCCTGATATCTTGCACAGATTCAAGTAGCAAACATGATATCAGGTCTACTTGCTGTAAGATACATCAGAAAACCATAATTGCCCTATACTGATGTTGATCAGTATTCTCTCCCTCAAGGTCAGGACAAAGATTATGGTTTCTGGGTATGGGTGTCTTGGCAGGCTTGCAGTCCTTCATCTCAATCTTTCTAAGATGTCAGAGACATATTTAGATTGATTGATAAGAACCATTCCTTCAGTTGCTTTACCTGAATTCCAAGAAAAAAGTCCATTTTTCCCATGGAGCTCATCTCAAACTTCTTCTTCATAATGCTCTCAAAGTCCTTGCACATTGGTCATTTGAGGAACCAAATATGATGTCATCGACTTAGACTTGTACAAGTAACATGTCCTTTCCAGACTTCTGATGAAGAGCGTCTTGTCAATAGTACCTCTCGTATAGCCATTCTTCAGAAGAAACTGAGACAGAGTCTCATACCACAGCCTAGGTGCTTGGTGCAGCCCATATAGAGCTTTATCCAATTTGCACACGTAGTTGGGATGTTTTGGATCTTCAACCCTGGAGGTTGGCATACATACATTTCCCTGTCTATATCCCCGTATAGAAAAGCACACTTGACATCAAGTTGGTATACTGTGAAGTCCTTGAATGCAGTATAAGCAAGGAAGATCCTAACTGCCTCAAGTCTTGCAACTAGTACGAAGACATCAGTATAATCGATTACTTCCTCTTGAATGTATCCTTGAACCACATTCTTGCCTTATCTTAATGATCAAGCCTCTATCATCTCTCTTGTTTCGGAAAACCGATTTGGTGCCTATGGGTACTTGACCAGATGGTAACGACATAGGTTCCATACCTTCTGTCTCTTGAATTGAAGCAGCTCCACTTGCATCGATTCAATACAGCTACTATCTTTTAAGGCATTTATACCTTCTTGGGTTCCATCTGAGATAGAAAGCATGAGTACAAGCAGACATTCCCTTGATGAGTCTGTCCTCTTGTTCTCACACCCTCAGAGACATTCCCTATGATGTTCTCAGTTGGATGAGTGTTTGAATCCGAGCCGAGGAATCACTTCCAGTTGCAGAGATAGATCCAGGTGGACATATTCTGCTCAGGAACTAAAACACTCTGTCCAACTGTTGTTTCAAAGTCATTCAATGAGGACTGATTGAATGAATGAGAAACATCATCCATAGTTGGCTGTGAGGTAGCATAACAGTTGCCTATTCCTTCAAAACTACCTCCTTCTGCCTGGGTTGTTGGTGGATCACCTGATGAGTTTTGAGGCTCAGTAGATGAGTCACTTGTTGAAGCTTCACTATTCCTTGATATAGTTAAACTGTCGGATCTGTGAATAGTGGAAGCTGGATGTATTGCAGTACTGGAGAATTTGGTCTAGGCCTGGGAAGCTCAAACAGTGATCATTAGCAGCAGCATCAGCATCAGTTTGAGTACCTATTCCAACGGAAACATTCTCACAAGAAGGTTTAGAATATTTTGGAAACAATTCTAAATCAAAGATGTGATCAGGTCCATTCCCCCTAACACAAGGAGTGTGCTCATTAACAACTATATTGGATGATCCTCAAATTGTGATTCTTAATGTTGTATACTATGTAAGCTTTGGAGCTAGAAGAGTATCCAACAAAGATAGCATCATCTGACTTTTCAGCAAATTTTGCTAAATTGCCCTTTGTGTTAAGTATGGTACACCTGCTGCCAAAGGACCTTAGAAAGCCAATGAATGGTGGCCTCTTGTTCCATAGCTCATAAGGGGTTTTTCCATGGGGCTTAACTACAAGACTCTATTCTGCACGTAACATCCAGTGCTGACTGCCTCTGCCCAGAATGTTAGAGGTAGCTTTGAATCAGCTAACATAGTTCGAGCAGCCTCAATAAGTGTCCTATTCCTCCTTCAGCATTTTGTTGAGGAGTTCTGGGAGCACTGTATCTCTGGCAATCCCTTTTGAGTTACAGATGAGTCAAGAACGAAGTTTTTAAACTCAGTCCCTTGATCACATCTAATTATTTTAACCTTGTGATCAATTTGATTTTCTATTTTAAGAATAAAAGATTTTAACGTTTCAGCAGTTTTATCCTTAGTTCTTAAAAAGAATACCCATGTAAATCTTGTAAAATCATCAACTATCACAAGGCAGTATGATTTTCTTCCAATGATCATTATATTTGTGGGACCAAAAAGATCCATACGCAATAAGTGCAATGGAGTAGTGATAGAGTTAACACAATTGGATTTATGAGATTCCTGTGTTGTTTTTCTTTCAGGCATGCAACATAGTTCTTTGCAGAAAAACTCCTTTTTAGGCAAACCATGTTCAAGTTATTTTTAGCCAATTTATTCATTGTCTTAAAATTTACATGACACAAACATTTATGCCACAGTGTTGACTCATCACTATCAGCTTTGGAAAGAAAGCATGATACTTCACCCATTGGGGAAGCATTGTTCATATCAAGCTTGTACATATCCCCTTTCCTGGGATATCTAAGAAGCACCAATTCCGGAGGAATTGTCATCCCTTGGTTTGAGGATAATGCACTCATGTTCTGTGAAAAGCATTTGGTGCTTTTGATCACAGAATTGAGAAACACTTAACAGATGTGTTCAAGCTGTTTGACAAAGTTAACTTTGTCAACGGTTAACATACCATTATATACTCCCTCTGCCAGAAATATATCCTCCGGCCTCACCTCCAAACTGGACAGGACCTCCATCGTAATGTTGAAATTGTTGAAGGGGGTGACTGTTCCCTATCATGTACCTGGAGCATCCCTATCTACAATCCATACATTGTTGTTCTTGTCAAATGGATGTTCCTGCATATAAGATGAGATTTCAGTTTTGTTTGGAAACCCAAGCTTCATTGGTCTTGGGTTCTTCCAAAGATAAGACATGAGTGAACCAAATGATATGCATGGGGGTTCAACAGAGGTCATTGAGGAAAGGTTTGGGCTACAGCATCTCCTTGATCTTCCAGTCCACCCTTTGGCTGATCTTGGAGGATGAGCTTGATGAAGCTTTTGCAGCATGGTCTTCTTCCGAAGCTTCTTTCTTTTTGGAAGAAGTCCTCACCACCTTTTCTTCCAAAGTAGTCTTCTTCTGGGATGGTTTCAAGGGAGCTTTCTTGTTCTTCTGAACCTTAGTAGCTTTTGCTTCCGAAGCCATTTTCCCTTCGGAAGAAGGAGTTTCTTCTGAAAGCAACTGGCTTTGGAAACTAGCTTTCCCTTCTTCAACTCTTGACCCATATGGAAGGGTCCAAATGTGAAACCTTCCCTAACTCCTTCTTTCCTAACATTATTTGCATAATGGTGCTTGCAGGATTGTAGTAACAATCTTTTGCCATATGATTTTGCAGGCCACACATGATGCATACAATGTTAGTCTTTTGGGGAAGTGAGGTTGCTGTTTCTTGGTTTTCTTTTCTTCGTCAGGAACTTTTCCCTTTAACTTCTGACCCTTTGGTAGGACAGGAATGCTGGTATTACATTCTTTCCTGAATCGGAAGTACCCAACACTTGGAAACCAGCTGAAACAAAGACACCCTTCTGTTTGGGGTCAATTTTAGTTTGGATTCAGCCACTTTCTTAGCAGTTCTTCTAGCAGCTTTAGCTCTGCTTCTTCTGGCTTGGTGGTTAGGATTTGATCATCACAGGAGGCGATAGGTGTATCTACCTGTTCCTTCCCTGTGGTGTCCACTATTGGTGCCTCATCCTTTAACTCTGGAAGAAGGGTCAGCAGTTGGAACCTCTTGCTCTTCAGTACCATATCTAGGCTATCTGATAGACTTATAGGAATGTGATGGAGCAATTTCATTGGTTCCCAACCCTTCTTTGTTCTGATAACAGAGTTTGGAATGGGAGGATAATGCAAGAATAGCTTGGAAGTTTTGCTCAAAGATAGCATGCTTCCTGGCCTGAGCCTCAGCAGTGACAAGCTGGGCTTGAGCCTCAGACAATTTGGATATCAGATCCTTAATTTGAGTCTTGTAGTTGGTGTGTTCATGTTTCAAAAGAGATACAGTTTTCTCCAACTCATCAATTTTCTTTTGATAGTCAGATTCAGCTCTTTTAAAATCAGATTTTAGGATATTTAAAGACTCAATGTCAGATCTGATTTCCATATTGTAATCCTGATAGAGTTTAACTTTAGCTATACAGGCTGGAGTGCAGAGATGTTCATATACCTGGGCATCATCTGTTCCGGCCATGAG
Source organism: Flaveria trinervia (assembly GCA_025506515.1). Lineage (NCBI taxonomy): Eukaryota > Viridiplantae > Streptophyta > Magnoliopsida > Asterales > Asteraceae > Flaveria > Flaveria trinervia. Next base: position 20,606,938 of record CM046452.1, read on the forward strand.
AGCTTGAGAAGGAGTCACATCCTGTACCATGAAGCTCCAGTCAACTTCTTGAGCCATTGCGGTCATCTCAGTTGACTTCTCAGTGGGCTTTGAGGTTGAGGGATCTGTGGAGGCCTGTGGGGTTCCCGGATTGGTCTTGGGAGCCTTGCATTTGCAAAATGACCCAGTTGGCGAGTTTGGTCCCTCGACTTGAACTTTATTTCTTTTCTTTCTTCACCGGCTTCAAGATAATAAATATCCGGGTGTTACAAAGGAATTGTGTTGAGCCTGTTGAGACCTTGGAGTCTCAGGATAAGTGATGTAGGGACCAGATGAGCAGGATGGCTGCTGATAAGTCAGGAAGTGCTGAGGTTGAGGGGTTAATGAGCCTTCAGCAACCATTAAAGTGTTGCTAGCAGGAAGACTCATAGATCTGCTTGTTTGGTGGCCCTTTTTACTCTCCATCTCTAGACGGTATCCATCAAGGATGCCATAGAGCTCAGTCATGGAAAGAGTGTTCAAGTTTTCTGTTCTCTTGATAGAGACACAGTAGAATGTCCACTCATTTGGAAGAGCACTCATGAACTTTCTCGTGAGATCTCTAAGTTCAGGAGTGATCTTTACAGACTGAAGGGAAGAGATAAGATCCATGTACCTGAAGTACTGCTGGTTGAGGGTCTCTCCAGCAATATGAGTGAAGTTCTCGAACTGTGCTTTAGTGAGTCCTTCTTTGAGTCGTTGGAGCAAGAATACATTTGAGCAAGTGCATCAAATAATTCTTTAGCAGTGTTGCAATGCTCGAACCCCACCATAATAGAGTTCGGTATTGCAGTCATGAGAATAGTCATAGCATGTTGTCGATGTCCATCTTCTTTCTGTCTTCATCAGAATAGTCCTCGACAGCTTTTTCTATCATGGCACCATTTCCACCAGGTGAAGTCACCTTTGGCTTGTACGGTCCATTGACAATCGGGTTCCACATCTTGCTATCTTGGTATCTAATGAAGCCTTCCATTCTTCTACTCCAAGACCTGAAGTTTTCAGGGGTGATGATTGGCGCTTTGGTCATCGTCCCCATTTCTACTTTAGATTTGTTGAGGGCCATTTGAGGGAATGGATGGTAGGGAGGAGTGAAAACAGGTTGATTTGGATGGTTAGATCACGCAATCAAGAGCCTGAGAAGCTCTGATACCAATTGCAGGATCGGTGTTTGTCACTTAAACACAAATGTTTTCTCTCAAACTCACCTAGAATCACACTCGGGTAAGAATCAAGAAGAGTTGATCACAATATGAAAAGTAACTAAGAACACAGAAAGATAATTTTCAAGATACTTTTATATATTGATTCTCAACTCAAGATACAAAGACTCTTACAAGCAGATTATATTCTTACCTCTATGAGTTACAAAGAGAACCTATATATAATACTATCTACAGCCGGATATACTTTGATACCGCTGGGATCCGTAGCTAAAACCTATACTACAAGACTATAATTAAAGTATCTCGGATAAAGTCTTATCTGAGATTTGGTAGTCAGGACATGTCCCTAACTTACCTTTTGTCACCAACTAAAGATGGCAATTGTACTATCATAAAAAGGTAAACAGTGGAATAAAGTATGGTCAACAACATGGTTCTTTAGGAAGAAGCCATGTTGTATCAGAAGTCTGCAGCGGAGTGTCAGAGACCATACTTCTGTCCACTGGTTATAGCAGTGTCTTCCGAAGGTTAAATGGCTTCGGAAGAGTAAGTACTTCGAAGCCACTTTATACTTCGGAAGAGGTTGCTTCTTCCAAGAATTTGAGACTTCTTCATCATACTTCGGAAGTGGTCTTCACCTTTCTTTTTCTAAGTCTTGAACTTTGGAAGTATGCATTTGTCTTCAGAAGTAGAGTTCTGTCTTCGGAAGTTGGACTTTTCCTTTGTCTTCGGAAGAACTCTACAACCTTCGGAAGTTCTATGAAGAGCTTCGAAAGCCTTTGCATGCAGCATCAAAATAACTTAAGTGATATAGTTTTGGTTGCATTAGCCTTCTTCTTGATCTAACACTTTTGTTCCCCAAAGAAAACCGAGTATATGTGTGTGATTAATTGCCCGTATAATGTTCGAATTGATGATGCTCCCAACGAAGAACAGGTCGCGGCCGTGGGTGATGCAAACCAGATGTAAACGCTGATGATAATCCAATTAACTATGTGGATAGCTTCGTGTGATGTCCTTAATGCAAAGCCCCTTGTAAATTTCGGAAATTGAAGCCTTGATGATGGTGTTTGAGTATGGTGCAAGTTGCGACAGAAGATGATGATGGAATTTGATGTATGCATTCGTTTCAGGTGCAATTGAAGAGTGTATCGATTGCAAATAGATAGATAATTGTTTGTGTTAAGTTAATTTGACTATATTGTGTTTTGATGACTGACGGCCATGTATTAAAAGAGTTTCAGTTATATGACAGATAGACTTGGTAACCGATGTATAACTCAATTATTAGATGCATTCAAGTTCGAATTATGTTTACAAAACGATTCAGATCGATTTTGGGTTACAAAATCGAATGGTTTTTGGTGTTCTAGACTCGCCGGACTTCGGCCAGAGGGTGGCCGGAGTCCCGACGGAAATACGGGGGTGGGCGGGGGGTTTGGGTTGAAACTTTGAAATTTTACACATTGGCCCCTGTAGTTTAATAGTTGACATTTATGCTTAAAAGTTCGATTTTAAGTTTCCAAATTGACAAATAAACCCCCTTTATTAACTTTAAGTTTAACATTAAACTAACTTGTTAACTTTTATAACTTGTCATTTATATTATTATAATTATTATTATTATTATTATTGTTATTATTATTATTATCATTATAGTTATTATTATTATAACTTGTATTATTATTACTAATATATTATCTAATATTTTTATTTTAACATTCATACATTATAACCTAAAGATAATTAAAAGAATAAACACAAATAACACTTGAATTTCATAATTGCCAATAATGAACCATGTGAGAATAAACGAAGTTAACATTCTATTAACAAAAAATACAAGATGTTACATCATTAACAATTGCTAACATGGCGACGTCATAGATCTATGGATCTGACAAGCCTACTTGGTTAATCCAAGTACACTTAGCCAATTGTTAATCTTGTAATCTTGTAACATGCAATCTGTTGAGATTTGATTGTAGCTATATGTATTCTATAAACTTGCATAATTCATAACCATTGACATAAATGCTACTTGTAAACCCTTTATATATATATATATAATATATATATATATATCTATATATATATTATATATATATATAATATATATATATATATGTGTGTGTGTGTGTGTGTGTGTGTGTGTTTAACCCATGGAAACTCACCAACTTTCAAAGTTGACCCTTTATTTTAACATGTTTCAGGTTTGATACTTGAGGATCTCTCCGTGCTCATATAGGACTTGGAATTAGTTTAATTGAAAATCTTATGATCTTGCTTATATCTTGCTTGTAATGATTTAATTGTCTTGTAATGTTCAATAAAATTATATTTAATATTATTCCAACTTATTTAGTTCCATGTGCTATGAACAATCGTTTCACATTCGTCCGCCCTGACGATTCCGCCGTCTGTCGGGGTGTGACAGTTTAGGTGAAACAAATTGCTTTTCTAGATGTCAGTCTACAACGAATGTTCTAGACGGTAAAGCCAACATGGGTTGCTTCTCTTATTCAAAAGGTAAAAAGCACTTATCTTGAATAGTTAGATGAAAATCCTCCATCCAAACCTTTTCATGTGAAGGCGGTTCACATGATTTAAAGATAAAAATGACCAAGGTTTCAAAACCATTTTTTTTCATACGGTCTTAAATAGAAAATGTTTTCCAAATTTAATTTCTTCAAATAAAAATTAATTAAACCGAAACATATTTGGCAAATTAAAAAGAAGGATACAGAAATCCCCGATATTTCAACAGATTATGTCTTGAAGAGGTTACTTATGCCATTGAAAAAGGAACTCCCAAGACTACGATGGCTGGGATCCCTAATAGACCGAAAACATATATGTTTATGAGTGCGGGAACAATTCAAAATTGAGGCGGAACAATTCAAAAGGCCTGTTAGTATTTCAACCGAAACATATATGTTTATGAGTGCGGGAACAATTCAAAAGGCCTGTTAGTAATTCGGTTCACTGACAGAGATTGTTCCTAATTCAAAATTGAGGCGGAACAAACATTTTACGATTATGGTATTTTATCCGCAATCTGGATTTTTATCTTCACAATTACAGTTTTCACTTTACAATCATTACATATTTCTTGATAACTCATTTTTTTATCTTGATATCAGTGTTGTTTGAAATACCTTATTTGGTAAGTTTCTATTTTGTATAGTTTTACAAAAATAAAAAACACAAAAAAAAAAAAAAAACACAAAAAAACAAAAAACTTATAAAAAAATAAAAAATAAAAAAGAGAAATAGGTTTGCAAAAATAAAAATTTAGGGGTAGAGTATAATCAATTGAAAAAATAACTGGGAACTTGATTCGAGATGATTGGAAATAATTGTATATTATCTTGAAATGCTTGTTCTTGTAATGACTTGTATTTTAAAATGAGAAATGATAAAAATGATATTGTTACTTGATGCAAATATTATTTTTAATTGCAAATAAAATTAAACAAATAAATAGATTCTTTAATGATATGCTTGGTAGACTCAGCCTCAAGAATAAAGTAGACTGCAGCATAATGATTTAAATTAAAATCTATACTTAAGGATGACAGGATTTATGCAATTATTTTGACCTGCACGAAAACTAAGTCCCAACAAAAATTGGATTGAGAATTGATCTTTCACTCACCTTGATGCAAATCATATAAACAATATCTTTTGAGCCATGTCTAGTGTATTTATGTGTCTTGTGTTTGTGCTAATCTCCTCTGCTGTATGGAAGTACTGCCCTAGAGTGATGATCTCCTTTGTTGTACGATAGTACTGACCTGGAGCTCTCATCGGCACATGATTAAATGGTCATCTCCTTTGTTATACGTGAGTATAGACCTGGAGCTCTCACCATTTTGGTCTAAGTTGTGTCAAATCATCTAACGATTAATTCATCATAAAATAAAATATTTTGATGATAATCATTTCCACACTAATGCACAAGCTTTGTCCCATAAAGATCGTAACAAAATTCAAGAAATCCTGAGGTTGGGTGAGGGTTTTAGTCAAATGATTGTAGGGTCCTAGCATTCTAAAGTATTAATCGAACCTTAACGAATCATTGTTATTTGTTGAAAAAGTTAGGGCATAGGTTTAAATGGACAAACATATCAGCAAACGTTATGATCTTTTTGAGAATTTTAAAATCATTTAAAGACTGTGATTAGATTCAGTTATCAGTGTGATCTCATTGCTTGTTGATGTTTAAATTCATCGTTGTGCTAAAAATTTTTTTGAGGAGGTGATCTCATGATCGTTTCAGTTCTCGGTATTTAATAATATATTATATAATAAATATACATAATAAAATATATAATAATTTTTTTTGCAAATTTTTTTAGGTCTTTCATATTTTAATGTTACAATGGTATCATTTTTTCATGTATTTCGCGGAAATTGCGCACAAACAAACACGGTTCACTTGCTTACACACATAGATAAACACGGGTTTATTTTGTTAAAATAAAATGATCTAATTAGAAATGTCGAGATTGTGTTTGTGATTGTGTTTTAGATTTTTACTAAAAGTGATGGCCGATAATCAGTTAAGCAGTGTACCTGATCCGAGAACTTGTTCCTCAAGTTTGCAGAAGATACCGAGTTAGGAATCCTCCTCCTACATCTTCTGAAGCACTCAAGATTAGAGATTTGGGAAAAATGTTCCAAATCCTCACAAAGGATGCACTCGAAAAGGGGGAGCACATAAATAAGATGAGCTTATGAGATGAATAATATTTCTCATCAAATTCAGAAAGCTTCAATTTAAAGATCTTTCTATGATTGACTTCTCGGTGCTGATTTCGTTTGAAGGAGTTGATAATGATAGACTAAGGGGGAGTATTTGTTGGATCTGTACAAGATAGTCTATATTATTAACATAGTCAAAGTTAATGTTTCAGTCAAGGTCAACATAAAATCAAACGATGAGTTCATGATGAAGAATCGAGTGAAGATATATTGTGTTTTGAGACTTTATTGTATTAAATATATTTTGTGTGAACAAAATATATTTTACATTGTTTTAGTCTAGTTTTATAGTTTAGGGGGTTAATGTAAATAGTGAAAGTTAGTCTAGACTATAATAACCTAATTGTAATTAGGATTGGTTAATGGTTGCATGACCAATTGATTGAGGGATTCTTATAAACAATATCATTAGCAATCAAGTTAGATCAAATGGGGTTTCATTGTGTTTATCTTATTTTGATCAAGAATTCTTCATGTTATTTGATTCAAGTGTTCAACTGGGGTTAACATATGTATTTATGTATGTATGTATGTATATATGTATGTATGTACGTGCGTGCCCGTATGTACATACGCGCGCGTAGGTACGTACGCGCGCGTAGGTACGTACGCGCGCGTAGGTACGTTCGTACGTATTATATATGTAGGTACGTATGTACGTGGGTACGTATGTACATGAGTACGTAGGTACGTGGGTACGTATGTATGTAAGTACGTAGGTACGTATGTACGTATGTGTGTGAATAGAGATAGACTTTATTTACCGAGTATCGTTACCACACCAAACAACATCTGATTGCATGCCCACAAGTTTGAGTCCTCAATTAACGGCTCCTTATTCACTTTTCGTATCAACAACTGGAAAAATCGTTAAGGTCTATCTCGGAAGCGAAAGTTTCAATAGAAAATGGCTTATCAAACTCATGCAACTGAAGCACCGACTATATCACCATCGACATCTTCAAATCTTCACGCACCATCAGTACTGGTATTGGTAGTTTGGGTATTTTTAGTGATATCGATACTGAACTGAAAATTTGGTATAATAGTTTATCCTTTTGCTCATTTTTTGTTGCAATATTTTCGTTAAGGTAGCAAGCTCATCCCATAGATGAGAACTTAGGAAGGGGGTATGTGATGGTGGCCTCGACTGCTCATGATGGTTGTCGTGATGGAGAGGTTTCTGTAGGAAAAAAAACTAAAAAAAAATTGTCTAATAAAGAAGAAAATGAAAAGGGCAATGTAGTTTTGTAAAAATAAAAATAACACTGTAGTTCTATATGAAATTAAAAGAATTTTTATTAAAATACATTTGTCTCAAAAACTTAGATATCAATCTTAATATTTTAACTTATTATATTTTTTTAAAACAATCTATTTAATCACTCTATAATCATACTTTTAAAATCTAGATCTTTCCTACCGCTTATTTTTAATATATCTTGATACTATTAAACTACGGTTAACAAAATCATCCTAGTAACTAGTAATATTCATTTTATCCTATTTATAAATATCGTTTATTCCCAAAAAGGGAGAAGAAAATATCACAAGTTACATTTGCAGCAGATATCAAACCCCAAAGCTCCACTGAACTCTCATTCTAGGGTTTCAACTCTCAATTTCAATCGACTCAAACTTGCTACATTACCAACAAATTCACACAATAATTTCCCCTAAATGCCCCAACTTTCAATCCAACTTCATTGATTTCAAACGATGATGGATCGATCAAGATCCAAGAGGTATTACTACGATCACGACTACGAACACATGGACACTCTACCACGAACAAAGCAACGTTACAGCAGCAACAGCTACAGCGGCGGCCACCACTACGGCCCCCCAACCACCACCCGCGGCGGAGCATCGGCGGCGGCGGCAGCGTCGGCGGTGGCGGAGGCCGGAAGCCACAGGATCCCTCTTCTCTTATGGTGACCACCAGTTACAGGATCTTGTGTCATGATGCTAAAGCTGGAAGTGTGATCGGGAAGTCTGGGAGTATAATCAAAGCCATAAGGCAACATACGGGAGCTTGGATTAATGTTCATGAGTTGATCGCCGGAGATGAGGAGAGGATAATCGAGATCTCCGATACGCGGCGGAGGGATCCTGATGGTAGAATGCCTAATTTCTCGCCTGCACAGGAGGCTTTGCTTTTGATTCATGAGAGGATTTTGGAGAGTGATGGTGGGGGGTACAGTTTGGGGGATGATGATGAGGATGTGTATGGGGTTAGAGGGAGTGTTGGTGGTGGTGGTGGTAGGATGGTGTCTAGATTGGTGGTTTCACGGATGCATGTTGGGTGTTTGCTTGGGAAAGGGGGGAAGATTATTGAGCAGATGAGGATGGAGACTAAAACTCATATTAGGGTTCTGCCTAGAGATCATACTATACCGCGGTGTGTCGATATGTCTGAGGAGATTGTTCAGGTTGCAAGCTGTTTAATTTTCGCAATGTTGAAACTTGTTGTGGTTAATGAAGTTATTTTGATGCTGCTAACTTGTTTTTGATTCTATATTTGTTGCATGAAGGTCTTGATTTTGTTGTTTGGATGCTTACCCCTGCAATTATTTGCTACATTTGTAGATCGCTAGTTTGGAACTTTAAGTTTCAATTCCATATATATTTCTTTTTTTAAGTATGAAAGTGTTTTCCATGATGTTTAAGTATGTGCTCTGTCTGTGGGCAAAATTGAAATTAAATTTGGACTTCCAAACTGTTTATTAAGTGATTGCCAAGTATTTTGTATCATGGGATCTAGTGGGTATGTTTTTTTAGTATCTCACAGACACACACAAACAGAAAGAACCTGAACATAAGATTTATAGTGGTTCGGTTGGTGTGACCTACATACGCTTTGCTGCAACTAGGATTTTAATACTCAGGCATTCAAGAATTATAATGCCCTACCCATCTATATATAATAGAATATTAGGGTAGATAACTTGGTGATTAAGAAAGAGGCAGGCTGTTGCCTAATTAGCCCACTCGCAACACAGGGTTAGGCTGGCTATCCGGTCTTGGCCAAAGATTCCACACCCAACAGTATACTGTATAGGTGCCAAAGCTTTGCTTAAAGTTGGTTTCTGGTCACTTCAAGTCTTTTTGATAAGTATATTCTCGTTACTTTATTACATTGTCACTTTTATTAATGATATTCAAGAATTGTTATTTACCCATTTTGTTCTGATTTATAGCCACTGTGCAACTATCTTGACTGTAAGTTTGAATGATAATACCATGTGATTGGAGACGTTGTTAATAAGCATGCTATAGTGTTCAATCTTAATATAACATATATATTGTTTTTCCACAGGTTATTGGTGACATGAGCTCGGTAAAGAATGCAATAGAAATTATTTCCTCACGATTGAGGGAAAGTCAACATCGGGACCGGAGTCATTTTCATAATCGGCTACAATCACCTGATCGGTTCTTCCCTCCTGAAGATGATTTTATGCTTCACCCGAGTAATATAACCCGTCGACAGTCAATGGATGGGACCAACTACAACCCACGCTTACCTGGCAGTTTAAACAGTTCTAGAAGCTTTAATCATGGCTCACGTCCATCTGGTTATGTTAATGATACTGGAGCTAGTCCTGTGCCTGACAATGCTCCGTCATTTAATGCAGAAGATCTTGTGTTTAGAATACTTTGTCCAAATAACAAGGTTGATTATGTTATTGGGCAATCAGATGGATTTATGGAGTTGCTTCAGAATGAAATTGGCGTAGAAGTCAGGGTTGCTGATCGTGTGGCTGGGTCAGATGAACAAATAATAATTATTTCTTCAGATGAGGTACTTGTTTTTTCTATCTATATAATATAAAAGTATCTGGATCCATTTTGGAGGGTTTATATATTATTTTCATGAGTGATTACTTCATCTTGTACAACGTGTATGAACGTATTTCGTTTGGGCATCTTATGCTTAACTCAATTTGCCTATAAATTGTTTGATCTGCACTCTATTTTCCATCTTAAATGTGTCCAAATGGGTTAAAGCAAAAATATTTATTTAAAAGGAATATGGTTCAACAAAGTTGAACAAGTCAAGCGGTTGAAAGTCATACACAGTGTATTGAATGCATAAAACCTCCAAATTTTGTTTTTCTTTCAGAATTTAGATCATTGTATGCTAATATAGCTTTTTGTAATCATACATAACACATTACTTGTTTATTTAATTTAAAAAAAAGGATTATCAAGTTTTCAGGCCTAAGCCAACCCAATTTTGACCCACACAAAGAATACGCATTTTACCAAGAACCAGTTACCCTCCGTGCCCTGTATCCTTCCATAATAGTTCGACAAGAATACGTTGACTGTTGATATTTCCCCTTTTTCTTTCTAAAGATGCTTACTGTAATTGTGAGGAATGTAATGTTAGGGCCCTGATGATGAACTCTTTCCTGCTCAAGAAGCTCTTTTGCATATTCAGACTCGAATTCTGGATCTTGTTCCTGAAAAAGAAAATATTATCACTACTCGTCTTTTACTGTCTGCTAGTGAAATTGGATGTTTGGATGGAAGAGATGGATTCTTAGCTGAAACCAAGAAAATGACTGGTGCAGATATTCAGATTCTGCCCAGAGAAAATCTGCCAAAATTTCTATCAGTTAATGATGAACTTGTACAGGTTGGTTGCTTACCTTCACATAATTCCTAATTTCATCTATGCCTTCATCTCATTCCTTTGAAGTTGCTATAATAGTATAATGTACATTTTTTTGTATATTTGGATGCGTGGTATGAGACTATTGTATGATTATTGTGCTATAAAGTCACAATAAATACTTTTTGTATTTGAAGAAAGTGTTTCTGATTTATCATTATCTGATTGTAATCCCTTTTGAATAATCGGACATCTGCAACAAAAGCTGATCATTTAAAAATAGAAGATCTATCATAGTACTATCATAATTTAGCTTTATACAATAATAAAATAAAAAAACACCATTCAAGTCATTTAGCTGTTAATTCCATTAATAATGTATAATAGAAACACCATTATTTTAATATCCTTTCTGGTTCAGATTGTTGGAGAAATCAAGGCTGCTAGAGAAGCTCTTGTGGAGGTGACATTGCGATTAAGGAGTTATATGTTTCAAGGGTTATTTCAAAAGGATAGCCAACCTGGTCCATTTCTTGCCACAAGCCCCGTGGGGAGTGCTTCATTGGAAGCAGCTTCTAGCAACAACACAACTGGAAATGAAAATACTGTTGCATCCAATCAAACCACAGCAGCACCAGTTCCAGCAAAGGTAACCAAACTTAATCCAGCCTGTTTATCTGTTGTAGATGTGCATGTTTTACCCATTTACTGATGAACGAGTATATGGACTTGCTAAAATTGGACCAAACAAAAGCTGAAAAATTGGAAATGTTGTGGACCGTGTAGTACTGGCACAGTGAGGGTTTAGAACCAGTCCAGTCTGTAACTAGATTGAAACCAGATTAAAACTTTTGGCCCAGTGATTCAAGCATATTTTGTCTGTATGAGTTTCATTGAAATAAAATAAACAAATAGTTTTGTTCTAGTTACCCAACCCATACAAGATTACTCATTTTGACCCGTTAAACCGTTTAGCCACCTTTAAAAAGTTGACTTATTTTATATTTTTTGTGTGTAGAATATTGTGGGATCTAACAGTGAAGCAGTAAATCAAACTGAAAGTGGCAGTTGTGATGACACCCCTAGTGCAACGAATAGGTTTGGTCCTTTTTCATTTTACTGCTTTGCTTATCGTGTTAATTTGCACACCTAATGTTTATTTATATACTGACTAGGTTACAATCTCGTGTAATACACGGGCTAAATAAATTTACTGTTACACAGTTTATAATATAAAAAGTTATGTTTTAAATATTGTGTACTATACGTATTGAATAAACCCATGTCTTACACATTTGAAATTTTGAAGTTAATATATTTGAAATTTTAATTATGGATAGTTATTAATTAATAAATAACTATTATAGCATTCATAATTAAGAGGAGAAAGAAGCGGGAAAACCAATTGTCTAGAATAGTGACAAGTGTCCAGATTTATTTTTATTTATTAGTATAGTGATTATATATTTCTTCTTTTCAGAATTGCTGTGCCTCTGGTTACTAGGAGTATACTAGAAGTTGTTATACCAGAGTATGCAGTCCCCAAGCTGATAACAAAGTCGAGAAATAAACTCGCTCAGATTAGTGAAGTAAGCCTACCTCCAAACTTCAACTCTATATAGGAATGGTTTGGTTTGGGCACTTTTTTTATATCTCTAATGGCCGATGGGTTAAAAGTGAAGATTTTTACTAAAAATGACAGGTCAAACAGCTTGAATCTAATCCCAAACGTATTCAAATGCATAAAACCTTCTAGCATTTTTGATAATTAAAAATAAGGAATAAAGAATTGCTTGTGAGTTGAATCAATCCAACACAAACCAAACCCATTTTGGCTTGGTACCCAATGCGGCCACTTCCCGCCTTTGGATCTATTTGTAAAATATCTTTTAGTATTGTTACTGGGATGCCTTTTGTGACTTGTATGTTATTATTATTTGAACTGCAAACAAACAAGCTTTCGGGAGCCAATGTTAAATTGGTTGATACAAGCCCAGAAGCAACAGAACATATCATCCAAATATCTGGTACCCCAGAGCAAGCTGAAAGAGCCCAGAGTTTGCTTCAAGGATTTATTTTGAGCAGTATGTAGCCTTCTTCCCATCTCTTTATGGATTTTTTTTTTGCACGCGCGCGCATGTGTGTGTATATGCAAAACAAGCGGGCTGGATAACCGATCAAAACAGAAAATTCTTTTACTCTGGTCAAAACAGATCAGTTTTGGTTGGCCCGAAACATATCCAAATCTATGCTATCTGAATAATAATCTCAATATCTTGAATTAACACTTTTGATGATGTGCCACTTGTTCAACCTACATTTGATGTGTTTACTGTTTAGTTTTTACGTTAGGTTTTTATTTACGCATTTGACCCGTTAAGATATAAAAAACTCAAACCGAACCAACTGACCCATACATATATATCTGTTGAATCATGCAGCCCAAGAAGATGGCCCTTGAAAAACATCAAAGATTGTCAAGCAGATGTATATGTGGAGTTCCAATATGCTGTAGTCCCAAACAAGGAGGGATGAAAGTACTAAACTAAGTACATGAGTTAGTGTAGTAGGATTAAGGTACAAGATGAGCATCATAGTTGTAATTTTCATGTTGTCCTAATGTTTCTGCATGATTGTGTTGATGTTGTAAAAGATTGTGCTTGATGCATCATTTGAGTTGTCTTAAAATTAGTATCTATTTTTGTCTCTTATAATTAGGGACGTTTATGGTTCATTTTAACGGTTTTTGACTGTTTTAATTCAAAACTTTGAAAATGGTGACTAAACCAAACTATTACTAACGGTTTTGCTCAGTTTGGTTTCATGATTTGGTACGGTTAGAAAGTTTCTACACTACTAACTGAATCTTTCTAAAAACAGACCGAAACAAAACGTATTATTGGTGTCGACAGTTTTACGGTTTCAACCAAAACATGAAAATCATGAACACCCCTGTTAAAATGCATATCATATCAAAATTGTACATTTAACTGACTCTAATTGTATGATGTTGGAACATTTGCTAAAGTAATAAGCTATTCTATGACACAAATGATTTTTAGCCTGGATGCACGGGCATTTTTTATTTTATCTAATAATATTTAAATAACTTGTTTATCCTTTCAAATATAGCAATTATTAAAAAAAGTTCTTTATGTATAACAATAAATTCTTTAATTCTAATTTTAAATAAAAAATCCGACGTCATAAATAAAAAAACTCTAATGTTACTTGATTCATTATTTTTATATGTATAATTTATTAAAAAATCGTTATATTTTATATTTATATCTCAATCTTAAAATCTCTCACATTTCATTATTATCTATATCTTTATTTTGCTCACAAACAATTATCCTATTATACACTTTTAATAAAGATGATGTGTACTAGTCCGCTAAATTGATAAAATTATTATAGCAATCACTTATAAGTTGATGATACAGTTTAAAGATATTGAATCTAATAGAGTGAAATGTTTAATATTTTTTAAAAGATGATATATATAGTGAAAGAGAGAGAGAGAGAGAGAGAGAGAGAGAGAGAGAGAGAGAGAGTTGGTGAGCTCACTATGAGTGCTCTAGACGTATATAGAAGTGAGATGATGTTATTATAAGATGTTGGTTAAAAAACCTTACTAAGACAAATAATAATAATATAGAAATGATAATTATATTATTATTACTTTTTTTGAACGATAAATATACGACTCTGTTTCGAAAGATAGATGTTATCTTAATTAGGCCCACCTATTTGTTTTTCAGGCGGGACCGCACCCCCAAGGAAACCCATTGTTAAAAAACCTTTTGGTTCAATTCTGAGTATTTTTAATCAGAGTGAGACTTAAACTCATGACCTCACCTTAACCATTTGAGTAAAGATCATTGGTAACTAAATTTTTTTTTGAACGACCAACGAATAATTATTAAGGCCGGTCATCCGGATAAATCCATTGGCGAAAGGCCACCCACGCCCGCGAACACAGACATCGCTGGTGACCCGGCTCACCCACCATTTCAAGGGAAACCCACCATCCAAAGGCCCACGGTAGTAAAACCCTTGACTCACTTGGAGCATATTACACTTAGCGAGACTTCAACCCATTACTTCCACTTATGGATGTAATAGGATTTAAAATTCTTCCTCTTAGAGCTTTCCCTCATATTACTTGTCGATAATACGCAGCATATAGCTAGCTTGACGGAACCCATTGAGTTGGTTATTGGATTTGGAAAGTGTAAAATAAATTAAATTGATTTTATATTTTTTGTTTTGAACTGCGAACAATTTATATTAAAGAAAAACTAACAAGATGTTAGAAAATACAAACAAATGATCAAAAAATCGTATTACACCAAAAATTTCATTCTAAATTTGACATTTTCCTCCGATTCTTAATCCATAGTAACAATAACAGTTTCACCTTATGTTAGTCGACTCCAATAAATTGATTTTATATGTCTTGTCACCATCATCCTTTAAACCCCTCCATCATGAGCGAAAGGGGTTATAATGAGATTAGTGGCACATGTTGATGACGTGGCGGCAATTTAGCGGTGGTAGCAACCATGGTAGGGCGGTGGAGGTGGTGGTGATTGGTGGAGGAGATCCAACCAACAACCCTTAATATTATCTCATTGGGAAAACTATAATTTGTCATCATTGCCTTGATAAACCACGTGTGACGGCTTTAAATACTCGATTACAAATCTTTTAATTCTACCTTACGTATTTATTATTACTTTTAATTACATTTTTCTTCTTCTTCTTCTTATTATTATCATTTTGAACCGCAAAAGACAAATTTAGTAGACCCGTTTTGTTTTTCTATACTAGTAAAGTACTATTTTCTTTTTTAAAATGCCAAATCAAGTTTGTTATAAAATCATAGACCACTAGCAAGCAACTAGCGGAATGAGGTACAAACATAAACCAGTCATCGATTACATTTGAGCAACATTTTGTACCCGTAGAAAAATAAAGAACTATGTTGATGTTCCAAATTGGAAATAGTTTTAGCAAATTGCTTTATTTATTATATTTTTTTATATAATTATATCTGAATGCTTATTGTATTTTCTTTTAGTATAAATTTAACAAACAGATATGAAATAACAGATTTAAAAACATACTGAAGTTTTTAACTAATTAAAATTTACATGCTACCCCGTTACTATGTTTATAAAATTTGTTTATGCCTATTACATATCTTATAAAAATACATATGTAGTATTTGATAAAAGAAATCAAACTTTAGTATCATATGTAGAATTTGCTTACGTTTATTTTCTTTTCTTCAACATGTACTGGTCGATATTAGTTAAAGTTTAAATAAGCGTATACTTTGCTAAAACCATTTGACAAAATATTAGTAATCCCTCTATAAAGAATTTATATACAACTTTCTTTTTCACAAACTTAAGAAAAGACCTAGATCATTTTCCCGGTTTTTTAATCTTAATACCTCTTACCACTCACATTATTTTTTTTGTAAAAACAAAAAAGTTTCGACCCGTATTGTGTCACATTTTTATAGTTCATAACAATATGTTTTACAATATAAATCTATAACAAATTTAATCGAAAAGCTACCTTTGTTCTGATTATGATCAAGTTCAAAACTAACTGCACATTAAAACAATGATGATCAAGTGTAATAATGAGTTAATTGGAAAATGTTATGCTCCTTCCCTATTTATTACGACTTTCAATATTAAATAATGCATGTAACTCCCATAACCGTAGGCACATTTCCCACACTCATACATACACATACATACACCTATATATACATCATTATTACACATCTTTTCATTTCTCCTCAACATCAATGGATCATCATCCTACAACTTACCATCAAAACCTTGATGATCATCACTGCAGCTTTCACTACTTCAATCAAGATCATGACACCCATCTTTACAGGTACAGATCACATCCTTTTCACCACATTTTCACCTCAATTAACAAGTTGTATATGAAAATTTGAATCTTTATCAGTTTGATCTCATACTTATAACACTTTCAATATGTGTTTACGCAGAGATGATGATGATGCATTTGAACACCTGTTTGATCCATACAACCTGCAGTTTTACAACCTGCTTGATATGAACAGATTTAGCTATGATTTAGGGTTTCCTTATTTTGATCCCATTGATGAACATTTAAGCTTGTGGGATTGTTGGATGATGGTAATTTGCCTTTGCTTACTTGTGATGATGATCATGGTGGTGGTAGTGGTGGTGGTGGTGGTGGTGGTGGTGTGGTGGTGGTGGTGGTCGGAACGGGTGGCGGAGGGCGGCACCGCTGGAGTTGGAGGAGATAGAGAAGTATTTTGAGATGCCAATAGCCATTGCAGCTGACAAGTTAGGTGTTGGTTTAACAATGTTGAAGAAAAGATGTAGAGAGCTTGATATTAAAAGATGGCCTCATAGGAAGCTTAAGAGTATTAAATCCCTTATTCAAAATGTGAAGGTATTTGAAAGCCCTATATATGTTAGCCTTTTTGTTTTAACATTCCTCATGCATGCAATGTGTAAGTAAGTAAGTGTGCATATAGGTCTAAGGGTAAAGTTGGTATTTTACCAGTAGTAGGAGTTTTTACGGTCTTGTTTGATTGGTTTTGATGAAATATCGAGGCTAATGAACAACTACATTTTAATAAGTTAATAAGTATGTCTGACAAGTTTTAAAGGTTGATTTTAAAGGGTTAATAAGTTATTTTTTGAGAAGTAAACAGGATTAACTTTCTTCCCTTAATTTGTATTCTAAGTAATTAGTTTGCATCAAAGGTTTCTAAAGATTCAAGTTGATTTATGAATAGTAAAATAAAACTTAGAAAAATATATATACAATTAGTAAAGTTTACACATGGTTTCAAATATTTCAACCGTTGAAGCGTGAAAAGTAAACTGTTTGGATCTTGAACCGGTTAAACCACGTATGGATAATATTTATTTTGATAATTAAACTAGGAAATGGGATTAAATGAAGAAATGAAGATGCTAGAAGAGCAGAAGAGGATGATTACAAAGGTGCCAGAAATGGAACTCACACAAAGAACAAAGAAGCTAAGGCAAGCATGCTTCAAGGCAACCTACAAGAAGAGAAGGCTTGATTCCCCTTCACCATCTTTAAACCATTTGTAATCAAGGGGCATTTCAGTCATATGACATGAGATCATTAGCTACTAATCCCCTCTAACTACCACTTAACCATCTTTTTGTGTAATTATTCTAAGGGGTAGTTTTAGTCTTTTTGAAAGTAATTAACTTCATGCATGTTATGCAATAGAAAGGTCCGTTGTATGTGTGTGTTAGTTTCCCTTTATTGTTTTTCTTATAACAACTTTACCTTGGTGAGGGCATGTTTTTTAATTTTCTTAAGAATATCTAGGTCTTCAATATCTAGGGTGACAGGGTGTGTATAAGGGGCAACTGTGTGTTGTTTCTAACTCTATACCATTAAGAACCTTTTAACATTAACTAACTCTATACTTAATACAATCACTATATGCAACACAATTTATAGTTCTAGATGGCATCTCTCATATGGGCGAGTATTGTAGAATAGAGAATTGACATGCTAAGTGGTATATGCGTCATATAAATTCATGCTATAATATTGTTATTGCTACAGTCATGTTATTTTCACTATAATCACATTATTCACATTGTAAACTACACTATTAATTCTATGATTAAGCTATCTACGCTATAAGTTATGCTATTCATGCTACTTACATACAACACACTATAATCCACGTTCTTTCACAAATTGACTAGGATTTTTAACCATCAAGTAACTAATTCCTTAAGTATCTACTTATGTACATTGCACTATAATTCATAGAGCTACATTTTTTTCCATCATGAAGCTTGAATCTGGCCTCAACCACTTAAGGAATAAGACTTTGATCTTACACACTTGTCCGTTAAGCTAAAAGCCTTTGATCTGGCTAGCTAATTCCTCTTTTGTAGGTTAATTTCATATTTTTATTTAATCTTCTCTCTATAAATCCACACTCACTCATATAACAAATAATAACACTAAAACAGTAACAACAATAATAATAATAAATTATTCACTAGAATATTTTAATTCTTTCCTAATTAGTCAAGCATTTATTCGTGAAATCAAGCTTTCACGATATATGAAACACACATGTGGCAATTATATCAATACATAATTGAACCTTGCTACTACATATATTCACACTTGTATGGTATATGCACACACACAAATAACTCTTCTCCGACATGGCACCATCATAGCGCGTGAAAACCATGCGACGAGTGTTGTACATATTATTAAGCGTTATCTTCGTGATCTCCATTGCATAGCTTGTTTAATGCTTCCATACATGTGAGCCTGCCAATTCAAATAACCATCAACGGTTTTAGTAGAATATATAATTTTCTGTAACCGTGATAACTCAATCAGAATTTGGGGATAATTAAATTCATATTAGATGAAAGTTACCTACATTGTAGTTTAATAAATTTGTATTTTGACTATAAAACTTTAGTTATCTACTTACCCACTACTCCTTCAAAACACTCTTAATTATACACAAGCAATTTTTTCATAATACTTTGTTATATGTTTTGGTGATTGAAATAATTCTTTTTATATTTATTTTGCTCCCGTATTTTGTTTTATTATAATTAGTCTTAGATATATTTTGTGCTATTCTTATAATTTTTAAAATATTAGATTTTTATCTAAATTTTAAATATATCATAGTAGAATCTTTATTGTTATTTATATTTTGACAAGTTTTTTAAATACTTTCGAATACAACGTTACAAAGGCTTATTTATATCTAAAAGTTTTAGTATACAGTGTGATGTTTTCATGAGAAATGCACAAAGTGGATGTGTAATTATCACGCAAAAATAATTTATATTTGTATGGTAATTATCACGCAAGAAGGATGTAATCAGTGGTGGAATTATCACGCAATAAGGATAATAATCACACAAAAATGATAAAAATCACGCAATAACTTCATACATTTCGTCAAAAAACGCACTTTGTATAGTAACATTTCTCTATTTTTATTATATTTTAATATAAGTTTTATTAAGATCGAACAATACAAATATAATATACTTATTTTTATTTTTCTATCCATGCTTCCATTGAAATATTGTTATAATTAGTTTGTCCCTAGCCGCTAGTTTATACTTTATACAAAAGAAGTCCCTCTTTTCTTTTTCTTTTTTTTATAGTTTTTTTAGCACATTACATAATTAGAGTTTATAGTTTTGAGAGTCACTTACCAAGAAGCCAGAAGTTGAACCATTGTGAAAACTGAAGCTATTCTTCCTCACAAATTTTCCTATCTCACCACCCGAATCCAAAGAAGCACCATCCCTGAAACTATCCCATCTCCATGAACAAAACCTAACCGACGGCGATCGATCCCCTAAACCGTCTTCAACAACATTATCCCTGCCTTTGTACCACCTCCATGAACGGATCTTAACCGGCGACATCTCCTTCTTCATTAACTTCCTCAAGGGCATCCGCATCTTCCCTTTACTCTTACCACTGTCGCTAACAACCACTGACGATGATTCTAACTCTATGTTAGAACCGTATGGCCCGCCCAACACCGTGGTTGGAGATGGTATGATCTCCATTCCAACAATATTGTTCCCTACAACAAACACATTTTCAACTTCAACAAACATAAAAATTTACACAAACAAAAAGATAACACCTAATCTATCAGTTAACTCACGCTATACACAGAGCTAACGAGCATTGTGTAGTCTTACCTTACATTTTAAGCAGAGCTGTTTCTCAAGTTTTACGAATGACTCATAGTTATAAAAACAACCACCTTAACCGACCCCGCATATTTTTTTAATATGTAATGTATATTAACGATTCTTGACCCCTAAATCTAAATTTATATTTTTTAAACATTAACCCACTTAATTAAAAGACTGTTTTTGTTAAAAAATAATAAGCTCAAAATCTGATGAACAAACTAAATTTACTAAAACCATTATATTCTATTAAAAGTCAAATTCTTTAATTTTGTATTAGCCCATCACCGTTCACTAAATATCCTTTAAATTTCACCTATAAGGTTCCACTAATTTTTCAAACCTAGATGAAGAAATTAAAAGAAGCAACAAGTGGGTTTGAAATTAAAGCTAGATACAAGATGTGTCTGTTTTTTTTGACATTGAGAATAGTTATTTTAAAAGGTTTTCACTAAAGATACAAATGGATTGTTTGTGAAAACTAAAAACTTATACATAACAACAATAGAATGTATCATCTTCTAATATGATCTTCTTTTTATTGCTTGTTTAGTGTTATTTCATTTTACTTATGTACATCAGGCCTTACCAAAACAAAAAAATTCCAATATCAAGTTGAGATACGCTCAAGGGCCGGAAATTACTCAGACAATCAGACATAAAAGTGCGTAGAGACTGATCGATCAATCAATTACCTAATGTGTCATGGTGGTTGTATCCGTTACTAGTCGGACTTAAGGCCGCGAGTCGCGGAGGGAGGTCTAAGGACCTGACTGTTTTAGACTTTGGCGGGTCATCGGATGCGGTGGGTCTTGGTTTTCCGGGAGCTTCCTCCCAGAGGAACGGGATGGCCGCCACGGCGTTTGGTGGCGGCGTAAGGCCGTCCGGTAGCGACGGTGGTTTAGAAGGTAGTGAAAAGAGTGAGAGTTTAGGAGGTGTAGATAGGGGTTGGTGTTTGAACTCCATGAGTGAATGAATATGTTGGTTGAGGTGTAGTATGATTATGGGTGTATGGGGTGGGGGTCATAATATTATTATTATTGAATGCATGATGAACGCTCCTACACCATCAAGTCATCAACTTCACGAGAAAAGAAAACTACCATTCATGGTCCTAATTTTTATATTATGTATGGAGAGTATGTAGGTAGACATGTACAAACCGGTTTGGGGGCCCAAACCGGTTCGGGTCTCAAACCGAAACCGGTTTGGTCAAAGTCGGTCAAAACCGGTTTGGCCCCAAACCGGTTCGGGTTCAAACCGGTTTCAAAACCGTAAAAACCAAACCTATCAAACCGGTTTGGGCCGGTTTGGAACCGGTTCGGGCCCAAACCGGCTCGGCCCAAACCGGTTTTTTTTTTGTTATATTCAAAGGAAATTTTAAACTTTTAATTAAAACATAAATATTTATAACATTATATATAATTTATATAACTTAAAAGAATTTATATAATTTAAACAATTTATAACATTATAAACATTTAAACATTTAAACAATTTAAACATTTAAACGATTTAAACAATTTAAACATTTAAACGATTTAAACAATTTAAACAATTTAAACATTTAAACGATTTAACATTTAACGATTTAAACAATTTAAACATTTAAACGATTTAAACAATTTAAACCATTTAAACATTTAAACGATTTAAACAATTAAACATTTAAACGATTTAAACAATTAAACAATTTATAACATTTATAAACATATTATATATATATATATACTATTTATTAACATTTATAACATTTAAGCATTTTAACAATTAATAACATTTATAACATTTAAACAATTTATATCATTTATAAACAATTTAAACATTTTAACAATTTATAACATTTAAATAATTTAAACATTTAAAACTAAACATTTAACATAGTCGTTTCTTCGTTCGTTATACTTGTACGTTTATTCCTCGCCACCAGAACCGGAACTGTTACGAAGATAGTCATCATATGCTGCTTCATCATCAGTCATTCCTGGTGTCAATCCGCTCTCTACCTCGTCCTCGTATAATTCTGCTTCGTATTCCAGTTCTCCTTCAAGCGATCGTTTGTCTTGTACTCTTTTCGCGGCATCCAAATAATCTTTCAAGCAAATTGACATTTCAACTGCTTGTGGAGTGAGTCAAGTTCGTCTTATTGATATAATCCTACCACTAACAGAAAAAGCAGATTCCGAAGCTACCGTAGAAGCTTGGACGGTTAGTAAATCTCGGGCCATGGTGGATAGGATGGGAAATTGATCTTCCTTACCTTTCCACCAAGCCAACAAATCAAAATTTTTAAATTCATGTGGAGTCATGGTCGATAAAAAGTTTGTAAGACCATACCTCCCGAGTTCACTACTCGGAGTGTTACCACGTTGACGTTTATTACATTCATCCCTTAAAGTATTATATAAATCAAACATTGGATCATTCGAACATTCGGCATTTTCCGCATGCCTTAAAGCATCATGGATTTGTGATGTTTCCCCGTATTTTAATAAATAAACATCATACATTTGTTGTAATTGTTTGTTGAAAGTCGCTTTTAAAGTTTTACTATACATTGGTTTACCAACTTCTAAATCCAAATTAAAAGTAATTTTATCAAGTAAAGTTTCAACCCCCGACAAATTTAAACAAGGGTTTAAAGCAGCGGCACATGTAATAACGGGAGGCATTTCTTCAAAATATTTTTTAAGTTTTTCTTTCATTGGGGGTATCATATCGGAATAAGGTCTACCCCTACACGACAATTCATTTAATTTTGAAGTCATTAAATAAATTTGGTGTAGTACCAACGGACTCGTTGGGTAATAAACTCCAGAAAGACATGTAGTTGCATTTTTAAAAACTTGAAGCATTTTTGTTACTTCTTCGATGATGGCCCAACCCAATGGATGGTAAGAATTTGCCTTTCCCCGACTTACCAAACTATTATAAAAGGATATTAAACTTTCTTTTTGTTCAATAGCCTTTTCAAACATGTTATATGTGGAATTCCATCGTATTGGTACGTCCCAATTCGGACCTAAACATTTAGTATTTGCGTCTTTACAAAACTTGCGATATTTAGTATATCTTTGGTTGTTACTAAAAATATCACGTAACATTCTTTTAAAACAATCTTTAATTGTTTCAATCATTTTTAAACCGTCTTGCACGGCTAAGTTTATGATGTGCGCAACACATCGACTATGAAAAAACACACCCTCACATATTGGTTTATATTTTAATTTCAAATGATCTATCGCAAGAGTGTTGTTTGAAGCATTATCAAATGATATAGAAAATATTTTGTTTTCTAATTTATACGTTTGAATAACTTTATCAATAAGATAAAAAATGTTTTGGCCGGTGTGAGGATAATCAAACAATTCAAACGCAATCGTACGTTTCATCATTTGCCACGAATCGGGTTCAACCCAATGGGCGGTGACACAAATGTACGAGTCCGGTGAACCGTGAGGTGTCGACCAAACATCACTAGTTAAGTTAACACCGGTTTGTAAATTTTCAAAATAAGATATTAATTCATTTTTAGCTTTTTTCCACATTTTTAAACAATCTCTTCGAAGAGTAGCACGACTTACATTGGTGTAACGAGGTTGGAGAGTTCGTTGAATGAGTCGAGTCAAACGTTCGTTGTCGAAATGTTTGAATGACAAGCTTTCTTGAATTACAAATTGCGTCATTTGCTCCCGAACCGCATTAACGTTATAAGCCCAAATATTTCCTTCGTTTGTCATCGAAGCTTGACCTTGAGAAGGTTCACCTTTTAACACTTTACAATATTTATTTGCAATATGGTTTTTTAACGTTGTGTTTGCATCTTTTTTGAAAAACTTATGACAAAACTTGCAACGAGCCTTGTTTGGACCGCTAGCCATTTGACATAAATCGTAATTGCACCATACTTCGGGGTTCCTATTCGTAGGAAGGATTGCTATCACCACGTTGCTTGAAGACGCTTCACAACCAACGGATGATTGAGCACTTGTTGAAGCCATTTCAGAGATTTTTGTGAGAGCGTTTTTGAGATCGTTTTAAACGAAAGTATTTGTGGAGAGCGTTTTTGAGAGCGTTTTTGAGATTTTTGAGAGTAGAGAGTGTTATAAGTTGTTGTGATTCAACCAAAACATCAAATACATATATATAGTAACCTAGTGGGGGTATAATGGTAAAAAACATCAAAAAAACGGTCAAAAATTGCAAAAAACGGCTATATAGCCGTTGGGTAACGGTAACCAGTTTGAAAACCGGTTTGGATGACCGGTTTGAAAACCGGTTTGGATGACCGGTTTGAAAACCGGTTTGGGAGATCGGTTTGGGACCGGTTTGGAACCGGTTTGAAAATCGGTTCGGTTTGAAACCGGTTTGGAACGTGGAAGTGTTAAACCGGTCAAGAACCGGCGGTTCGGGCCCGGTTTGAAACCGGTTTGGGCCTCAAACCGGTTCCGGTTTTTTTGGCCGAACCGGTTTTTCTGGCCACCTCTATGTATAGGGTATGATTATAGAATCACTTTTAATTTTTAAAATCATATAACCATTGATTTACATAAACATAAATTACATTTCATATTATTTGAGTTGTTTTACATATATATATATATATATATATATATTACTTGTTAGTATATATGATAAAAAATACAAAAATATTTTACTTTAGTTAGGTTAAATAGGTTTTATGTATAAAGCTCTTCCGACTTGGTTTAAGATTTTTTAGAGTTTTTTAGGTCGCTCATGACAATCCATGTTCATTTAGACCTTTAAAAGATAATTGATCGTATGCTACTTTAGAACAAAATCAATTTAAGGGCAACTCTAAGGGTTTTACCGTCACGTACATATAGTGAAATCAAAGTAATTATATTAAAAAGGAAAAACTAGCGTCAAACATTGCCACGAACCCCTTCATTGAAGGTAAGAATAACAAAAATCGGAACATCGTTGATAACATTTTATATATATTTAGAAAAAAAAGTAGAAATTTTGAAAGGAGAAACTAGAAAACTTTGACGGCTGGAAAACAGATAAGTGGATCTAATTAAGATAACACCTATCATCCGAACCAGTGTCGCACATTGTGGTTAAAAAAGTTTTGTATCCGTTGATGGCATAAAGTTGATAATTCTTGCATTCAAAATTTTCGAAAAGAAAAATCCTACCAAAGTTGTATGAAACTCATTCCAACGACCTTTCAAGTTGTAATTAGCGATAGTTTAAGAAATCTATTTTCTCATAACCATGTTTTTAAAAAATTATTTACGTTCATCTTTACGAAATCACTACAGAAATGTTACTATTAGCGGCGACAAGGGCCAATAGCATATCTCATTAGGGCCCATGAATTTTTATTTAACCAAATAGCGGTGACATTGTCGCCGCAAATAACTCTATTAGCGACGAAAAATTAATCAATAGCGACAAAGTATTAGTGACGACTTATTAGCTGCAACATGTCGCCGCTAATACTTTTAGCAGCGATTTTGGCCATTAATAACGGTTTTTGTAGTGAAAAGACTTCTGACGGAGTGTTCGTAGGAAACCCCTCGGAAATTATGTTTATAAATAAGGTTAGGGTCGAAAGTTGAATATGACTAATGCAACATTGAATCTGTCATTGTGCAAAATATGTGGCATTGGCAATTTAGATGTAATTAGTGATTTCAAAATTCGAACAACGTTAGTTGACATATATTTCCACCGCATGTTTGTTAGGGTAATTTATTTTTATCTACAGTATCTTTGTGATTTATATTTAAATTTTCAAATTTATAATTTGTTTTTACTTTCTCAAGAATTCGTAGTAAATTAAATTTTGGTAAGATAACCTTTCCGGTGGATTACCGGCAGGTGATACCATCTATAATAATTGAAATGTGTCGTCTGTAAATATCGGTTAAAATCTGTGACTTATAATCGTTTTAGTATAGTGTTAAAGTGTGACACTATACTACTTGTTAGTAATACATGTCATTGTTTCGTTGGAAACAGTATTACTCACGGTCATATTTCCAAAGGCATATATATCACCAACGGTTGTCATCGATAACTGTTTTTACTGACGTATTACTAACAAAATAATCTGTTAATGATAATTACTTGTTTTGTAATAATTAATTGTATAATATCTAAAGGGGACTTATTATAATAAATAAAATAGCTATGAACAATGTAAAATTGTTTGCGAAATGAATGTATAGCTTAAAGAAAATATAGGTATGTTTGTGGAGTGTTAGTAATATGTAACATGATTAAAGTGTTAAACACATTTACATGCATCAATTTGTGAGGTTCATCTAAGTGCTTCTTTACATCCTTCATCAAAATATGGCATGGACCGCATTCTTTTTGTTCAAACCTTTTCCTCATAATTGCAATATAAATGGCATTACTTCTCTACCATGTGGAAGGTTGCTACTCCATTGATTTCGAGTCAATGCTATCTTAACTAACCATTTACTTGTTTCTCTTTATTATTATTATTATTATTATTATTATTATTATTAGTATTATTATTATTATATTACTACTACTACTACGACTACGACTACGACTACGACTACTACTACTACTACGACTACGACTACTACTACGACTACTACTGCTACTACTACTGCTACTACTACTACTACTACTGCTACTACTACTACTACTGCTACTACTGCTACTACTACTACTACTACTACTGCTACTACTACTGCTACTACTACTGCTACTGCTACTACTACTATTGCTACTGCTACTGCTGTTGTTGTTGTTGTTGAACGGTAAATGTGCGATCCTGCTTCGGATTATAGGCGTTATCTTAATCGGGCTCACGTATTCCTTTCCCAGCCATGATCGCACCCACAACCCCCTCAAAAGGAACCATTGCTGAAAAAACTCACTGGCTCAACTCTAAACGTTTTGCTAAGAGTGAGACTTGAATTCATAACCTACCAATATTAACATGTCATAATAATCTCACCTACTTGTTTCTCTTTATCATCAACTCTTTTTTAATCTTCTAATTAATTGTATTTAAAGTTATTTATTAATCTGTTGTTATTAAAATAGTAATCACAATACGTTAATAAGATTGTATGCATATTTTAATGCATTTTCAGCGACTTAAGGAGTTGTTAATACATTTAGCATAGCAGATTCGCAGAATAACTCATCCTCTAGCAAAATAAAAAATTGAGTTCAACAAATGTTGTTTAATGTACTTTGTTATTCAAAATATAAATGACATAGCACAACATTTTTACACTTTGGAGATCAAGAAACAAGATTCTTGAATAAACACACACACTACCTTATGTTAATGTACTTGATATCTATTTTAATAGAAAGATTGGTTATTTACTTATTTATGTAGTTCTTCCGGAACTTTATCCGTATTTATTTATTTATAATAATCATAATTATATAATAGCCATGACAAACAACATGATCGAAGTTGATATTATGTGAGATTAGATAGAAGAACTTGATAATGAAATTTAATTAAACATGAGATTACGTTGAAAAGAAGTAGATCGTCTTCAAAATTCAAATCATGAGGTAACTAAACGTTTAATTAGGGTAACATGTGGTGTAATGCTTGTGCATTTAGGGTAATAAAGATGATATATTGATATGATGTGATATACAATAACACTAATAATTAGTTATAAATATAGACGTCTATGATAAATTCTTTAACCTAACAAATTTAGTGTCCTAACTTTTGGTGTTTGTACCGACAAAAGAAAGTTAATCTAAGTTTATATTTTCTAAAAGAAATTTATGACTAAAACTATGAGCAATGCTTTCGTACATTATATGTATTTATTTTTTTAACGGCCTTTATATGTTAAATATATAAAAGGGCCATCCTTGTATTATATGCAAATGTTTTTTGGGTGGAGGGAGAGTCTCATCCCTCATTCCTAAGACAAGAAATAGTGCAACTTGT